>JAWWEW010000006.1:20792196-20829425 GCA_035583185.1 Anabacerthia variegaticeps | reverse complement strand
CCTAAACCCCACGCTCTAAACAAAAAGTCATGAAAGCCTCAAAGTCTGAAAAACTGTCTGAGGTATTAAGGGTCAAGAAAGGTACCACTTGAAAACAGCTAAGAGTTACTGAGCGAAAACCAGACCTGTGCACCTGAAGTACATGAGTGTCAACACTGGCCATTACCAAACAATGTCTGTCTGTGGTGCAAAGCAGCTGTAACAGGCAGCTTTTCTCTTTGGCTGTTGTCCTTTCAGTGTTTTTCTTGAAGGACCAAATTTTCTTAAGATCATTGCATATTTTTGCTCATACTTAGAGCTTGTGTGTATAACTTCTACATTCTTTATAAACTAAAGATGTCCTACAGAGATATTTACAAAGATGACTCAGATTAGTTGTATTTTGACAGATTTCTTGTAATGTATCATTTATAGTGAAAGGAGAATTCATCTGATAGAAAAAGAAGGTTGATATGCTACAAAGTGTGTTTTGCTGCCAAGAACTTCATGCATATGCACTGGCTCTGTGTTTTGACAGTGTGTGAGGGGAATACCAGATGTCAACTAATCACTGTATACAGCACTCCAAAAATGCTTATTTACCAATAAGAAGTTATGCTTTTTTTTTTAATGTGAGCAGCTGGAATGAGCTGTTCAACAGTTCTATTTGGTTATGGCTGTGGCTGTATCTTGAACTGAAAAGGAAAAGATACTACTGGTGAGAGCAGTTATTGTCTCTCTTCCCAATGGGAATATGAAGTCTGGGGGAACCTGATAAGGATGTTAAAAATGCACCAAGTGAAGGTTTAAAATGTTGTTATAAATCACTACATAAAAAGTCAGTCATGTACAACACCTCAGGATTTATAGATCAGAAGTATAAATTTTAAGCAAGCTAAAACTTTCCTGTATAAGTAACAGAACAGTGGATTTCAAATCAGTTGGCTCTACACCAAAAAGGTTGAAGATTTTAAATATTTAGCAAGATGTACCTTTTAACCTTCATTCCCTCTGCAAAGCAGCCTAAACTCTATCCAAATTATTAAATTAATCCTTAGTGGCCTCTACAAACTCAACATTTCATTTCTTTAGCATGCAAATGATACTATTAATGGTGAAAATATACAGTAAAAAAAAAAAATCCACCTGTGTAGTTTGGTCTGGTCTGAAATCGTCAGCATAGTTACACTATAGACACATTATGTAAAATGCAATTTAAAATTTATTATTGCAATTAGATGGCACAGACTACCTTTATTTGAAGGATAAAAAGATTAATCTTTTTATCTGTTTTATGCTGGTGGAAAGCATATGTGGATGCACTGTAGAGTGAATGAGAGAAAGCATGTATTGTTGTGAAAGATGTTAGTATCACTTTGATTCTGTGGTAAGTTTTGAAATTGGCTCTTTTAATACAGTTCAGACAGGTCAGCTTTAGAACAACACGGCTGCCGAGTGCTTTCCTCTCTCAGAGAACTTAGTGCCGAGGGAGACTTGGTGATGACCTGGAAAGGGAAGCTGAGCAATCCTTGCAGCTGCTGCTTGCCTTCTGGGAGCCAATTCAACAGGCAAGTGTACATCATCATATGTGTTTTTCTCCTGGCTGTTGCCTTAGTTTCAGGAGAACTGGGTGGCTGAGGAATGACCTTGGGCAGGGGAAGGTCTTGTCCCACAGTTATCAGCAAGGAGGTGCCAGCCAGGAGCTGATGGGAGCTGGGGGACACATGGGGGTCTGGGCAGTCTGCTGTAACGGGGGAGAGTGCCTGGAACCAGCCCAGAGACATCAAACTCCTGCAGACAAACCCCTTCTGCTTCCAGTTCCTGTTCACTTTGGCCTTGCTCTGTCCAGCCCAGTCACCTTGGCTTTTGTGACCTGAAAATGTATCTTAAAAACATCTCGCTATTCTGAATTTAAAAGTTTTTGATTGTCTCCTGCAAATTTAGACAGTCCAGGCAGGTCTAATTGAAACTTCAGGCCAACCTGGGGTCCTGTCACGAACTTTCAGATTCTTAAGCTTTCACCCAGTTAAAATGAGCAAGGATGATGATGTGAGTCATTGAATGATGTTTAGGGGAGGCTAGTGCTGAGTAACCAGAAAGAAATCTCTTGTCAAATGGATTTGTGTTTTTGAGACAGATTCCATATCTGAGGAAGCTTTAGTTCAAATCTATAGAACCTGTGATTAGTCTTTTGCTGCTTAATGAACCAGAAAAAGGCCTAATAGAGTTATTGTTAAACTAAATAAAAATACTGTAATTGCTTCAAGAAAAGTTGGAGTTGAAATACTTCAAGACTATGATTTTAGGTAATTACCATTTGCTTTGAAATCAGATATCTTTGTGCTGTATTTTGAATGCTAACTTTCCTTCAAACATTTGCAATGCTTTCAAGAGAAGGCAAACCAGAGTACTGTTGAAAAATAAGCAAGAATGTCCAAATAACAAGTGCTTGTTACAGTAGATTTTGTTCAGCTGCCTTCGTTCCACCTTATGTCAGTAATATTCTGACATCTTATACTACTAGTTCAAAATACTTAGCTCGGTAATCAAATCTGATAGTATTTCTTCATTGGTTGATTCTGATAACAGTGTAATTTTTGTCTCATGCCACAAAAGTAATATAGAATTCAGTGATAGCCTAGAGCATGGCGAGCTGGGGAGGAGCAGAAAAGGGATGATTGGACAAAACAATGTGGTGCTCTCCAGCCTGTACCCAGCTCCTCACAGACCACAGTAATGAGGTCACAGCTGATGTAATTGTGACTGTATTTGTGATGGCTCTGCTTTCTATGCTGAGGTGATCTCAAAACTGGGGAGAATATTTTACTAAGCAGTTACTTGCATGATAATATTGTTTAAGGTAGTTTTAAAGATTCCTGTTGAGTGGAAATTATCTTGACTCTTGCTTTACCATACGCATCCTTTGTGAAGACCTGAGAAAAATTGGTTTTCGTTCTTTTCCTTAACAAAGTTAGAGTGATTTCAGTCTCAAATGTGCATGCACAGGTAGGCTCAATATTGTTTTGGTAAGCATATCTGTGGATGAATATGCAGGCCTGAAAAATATGTAAATATCAGATCTGAGCAATCTAAAGCGTGTAAATACTTTCCTGCTGGAGAGTAAGCATTTCTTTTTAAGGAAAATTATTGGAATTACTCTTCTGACTTACTGATGAAATAAGAAAAACAAACATATGTTTGGTCACATTGTCTTTTTAAAATAGCTTTCTTTTACTTGTCCCCATGGATCAATGAAAGATACGGAAAAAAATTACATCTATTGTACTTACAGAGGAAGGTTTTTCAAGCTCATCCTTTCCACAAAGCAGGCAAGCAACATTTTTCTTACATTTGCAATAACGACGAAATGATTTTTGAAATATGATATGTGGTACAATGCTAGCAAGTCGTGTTTATATATTAATAAAAAACTTTGTAAAGTTGATGATATTTGGATGTGAGGAAAAAAGACTAATTTAGTTCAAAGATTTACACAAAGCAATCCTCTTGTTAATGTCTCATCTCAGATTTAATTGTATAATGAGGTACTATTCAAATTCTGTGCTTGTCTGTATTCCTAAACATTGAGGATAAAAGAGGCACAGTTATACATCTGAGATCTGGAAATTATGGGGTTTGCCTTGTACAATTGGACTGACTGCTTACTTATTTTTTTTTCTGATGATCTAATGCTGTTTGACAAGTTTCTCAACCCTTTGAACAATCACATCAAGCTCCTTAGGGCCCCCCCACCCCTGCTGATTAGTGACTGCAGACAGTTAAACAACTGCTGAGAGAGGACACTCTGACAGCTGTCCTATGACTGTTTACATCCCTGGCCTTATGCTGACATTTTATTTACATTTTGACTAATTTCAAGGTAAATTATATGTGGGAGGAGAGGAACCAAAAAGCCTCTGCAATGAGTCCAGAAAATGTTCCCTGATTTAACATTTAATGAATAAGAATGTGTAAAAGGCAGTTAAGCTTTGCTTATGGTAAGCAGAGTTCCTTATTTCAAACACAACTTCCATCAAATATGTCTAGGTCAGAAGCAGCACTGGGTCTCTCTGGGAGTAGAAATCCACTTTGAGATGGGAGGAATGCTGCTTCTCTGCTGTGGGTTGGGTAGAGACAATGCAGAATGGAGAGTATACAGATTGTGTATTATGCAACTGAGGATTTGGTGAGATGGACCATCAGAGAACTAAGAGGCTCCAGGCAAAACTGTGAGCTTCTTGTGCATGCTGTTCCTCTGCCCCCCTCTTGGGGCAGATCTTTCTGTAAGAAGAAGGGATTTAAGAAAGTCCAAGGATGACGAGACCCTTCGAGGGTAAGAAGGAGAGGCACACTCCAGGTAGGGGTATGATGGAATGACCATTTATTAAAATAGCACTGGCTTGTCTAAGGGCAGCCTGGAACTCTGCGGAAAGGGGGCTGAGCTTGGGAGGAGCGTGCAAACCCTCCTGCGTGAGAGGAACCATAGGGGAGGGTCCCAAGCCCCAAGGGTAGACAAGGGTGGAGAGAACCCTATAAGGGAAGGCTCCCCTGCGGCAAATCTGACCAATCAGGGAGCGGGAACATCGTGAGGGAGAAACCCACCCTCCATTTTGTGTCGCGTCCAATAATAATGGTATCGAACGTCACAACTGTGAATTCCTAAACTGGGAAATCCATAACAATCTGATATATGGCAATGAATTTTCTCTCATGTGAAACAGCTCCTGCTTGTAGATCTCCTTCTTGACACTCGGTTTCATTGGAAGGAACTAGTTCTGGGAATCCTAAAGCTATATTCAGAGGAGTAGATGGAAAGAGGAGTTTCGCTGAATTTTATGTGGCTAGTATGGAGGTAAAGCATATTACTTCATGATTAAATTTAAAACTTTGAACTCGCTTAATATGAAACTAATTCATAAATTTCAACAATATTTCTGTAGTTGATAAGTAAATTCAAGTTAATTTGAAAAGAATGTTGGCATTCTTTTATGGAAATCAATGGAAACAAGCTTCTCCTTTAATTTCAATTTTCTATGTTGCAGACATTTAAAAAAATTCTATAAAGAGAGAGAAGATCATAATTTATAAGAAAAAGACTGGATGGAGAAAACCTATTGATGAGAATTTTGAACATGTAAGGAGCAATCTACGTATTCAAGGTCTAGTTTTGTAAAGTACTATGTGTATTGAAGTGTGGGGCAACATATGTCCCTGAGTTTCCTACCCTTTATGTATCTAGAACAATCATTTTCCACCTACTGCTAAACAGTTTGCCAGAGGTACTATTCTTTATGTAAATATAATACTTCGTATGATACTTTACTTTTAATGTAAATAACATAACTTACTGTGTACTGCTACATGGAGAGAGTCAGATTGGTATTTTATAGCCTTGATAAATAGGTCCTGCTAATAACTCCACTAAAGACAGCAGTTGCTATCCCTGTGAATAACTTTTGTCTAACTTGGCCATTTTTCTAACACTTGTGTAAATAGCATGGAATATGTCAGAATACCAGGAGGTCATGCTAGTATTTCTTGAAAGACCTTATTGTGACTATTAATTCATACTAAACTGTGACTCCATAATATGTATCTCTATAATACCCCTTGAAGGAATAAATGTAAACTTGAAGAGGTTTTACAAAGATCGAGTTGGTGAAGCCTCACAACCCTGGCCTATGGTACAGAGTATTATTGTGCTTTATGGATAAGGGAACATCTGGAGATAGGTGGAAAAGTTCGAGCAGGCAGGAATGAGCCCCGTGTGACTTGCCCAAAGTGTCACAGGAATCTCTGGCAGATCTGGGAAGCGAATCTAAAACTCTTCTAGTGACTTGGGGACAGGATGACTGCAGCAACACCTGCCAGTCCACACCTGCATGTGAGTGTGTGAAGGTCACTCTCTTGCTGGGTGCAGATTGATGGGAACCTAAGGAGATTTAGATTTTCTCTGTTTTACTACGAAGGGATAAATGGGATTAAAGACCCAAAATTTGTGGACTTTTTTTGGTGAACTAATCTCAAAGAGATCACCATGCATACATAACCACTAGTAGTATAAATCAGCCTCTAGGCAACCTAAGGACCTTTTTTTTTTTACCTCTCTCTGTGTTATGCTGGGATCAGCACTTTTGGGTTCAGGTCCTGTTTCAGCCACAGGTTATTTTTTAAAGGTTATTTTCCAAGGAAAAACGTGGAGTTTGTATGTTAAATTTCATCGTAGGTGAAATTATTTGCGTATGTATCTGAAACTGAAAGTTTTAGTACTATAGCCAATCAATGCTTCTATGTAAATTTCAGAGATAAAGGAATACTAAACTGTATTATTCACAAATGTGATAGTAGGAGACTGTAAAATGGGCAGTGTTGATACAACAGCAAGACAGTCTTATGAGTTAAGATTTCAATTTCAAGGTATTTAGAAATTAAAAAGGTATTCTCTATTATTTTTCCCTGACAATAATTGTCATAGGCATCACAATGATTAATGTTTTCATAAGAATAATATTAATTACTTAAAAGAGCCATGTTCCTTACTAGACCCTCCAATCTTTTTTTCTAGTTTACACGGTCTATTACTCTAGAGGGTGAAATCCAGAAGTCTGCACTCAATATTTATGCAGTCTCAATTGAAATAAAATTCCCAGCAGCTTCAATAGGACTTTTACCTAAACCAATTTCTGAATAAGCACTTCAGAATCTGGACCCTAGTGGAAATATGTAATCTGAATTTAAAAAGAATTGCTCTGAGTATACCAAAAGCTATAACATTCAGCAGCTGAAGAACAGAATTTGCAGCATCCTAGGTTTTAAATTATTAATTCCTATGAATTTGTTATCCTCTGCTTTCCTTCAAAACTTTTTACTGCAAAAGAAGTTATGCTTGTTGGTGTCAGGTTTCTGTCCCTCAGGCCACCAGTGCCCTTCCTCCAGCTGAGCAAGCTGTTGGGGTCTGGTTACTCTTTGCTAACCAGTCTCCTTATGCCACACAGGCCCAGCGAACCCCAGGTCAGCTATAATTTATTATGGTAGATGAAGCAATTGTCCATCAGTAAGGCTTCATTTGGGAGTTAGCAGAGAGCCAGGGCTCTTCTGTTCACCCCAGGTGAAAGCTGCCTTTTGACTACATTTGGACATTAAATAAGCAAATGGAAGAATTAAAATTATGGTAAGTATTGTTGGTCCATATGACAATTCATCTCTTTTAGTTGTCACTTGCAATATTTAATGTCTAATTAAAGGTAGTATTCAATATTTGATCTTATCTAAGATTAAGCAAGAAGAGAATTGTGTAATAATTATATATGCACACTTTGTCACACTTCTGACTTTCTGTGTCTTCCATGTTTTCAAGCAACAGTGATTTAAATTTGGCTAGAAGAATATTCCTTTGTATGAATTGCATTTTTTCAAAGTAGTCTAAGATAAGACCAGACTGACGTGAAATGTCCTGGCTTTTTTTAATTTTTTTTGTTTGTTTTGGTGTTGCCTTTTTTTTTTTTTTTTTTAACTGTGGCAGCATTCGCTATGGGCAATACAGCTCTAATCCAGCCAGGGGACACACTTAATATAGGTGATGCATTTATATAGAGCTCTATCTGGGTCGCCAAATTACTGGTTTGATAAATTGATGGTATCCAAAGAATATCTTCCCTTTCCCTGTTCCCTTATGGAAACATGGTCTCTTTTAGGATAATTGCCTCATGAAGGTTCAGCATTTTTTCAAAGTTAGGGAACAGAAATCCTATTAAGACAAACTAGCAAATATCATTGTTTCACTTATGTAGCATGTTGATGTTACTCTCTAAAAGTTTCTAGATATATCAATTTTGGAACAATGGAGTAATTCAGAGTGTATTAAGTGATTCAAAAAATCAAAATTATCAAGGAAATCTTTATTAACATATTGTGCAAGAAAAACTCATAAGTATGGTAATGCTCTCATTTTCCATTGCATGTATTTTGTTCATATTTTACAATACTTGGAGTACTGAGTGTTCTATTCATATGGGATGGAATGGGCTATAAAATAAAGTGCAGTCGTGAATACTATCAGTATTTGGTATTGAGAGACCAAAATATGTTTATTTGTATTTAACATAAGTGTGACTTGATATATTTATTTCCCACTTCTATAAGCACAACTCAGCATATTTTTTTTTTGTCAGAACACATTCTCACAAATTCAGAATTCCAGGTCTTAAAAGCTTGAGGTTTAGTGGGTTCGGATTTTCATCTAGAGAAGTAAGTCTTGCACACACTTGTGTTACAAGACCCTAGTGGAATAAGTAAGAAAATTGATACAGTAGTAGGATAAGCACAGCCTGTGCATATTTTTTTAGGAATTTGGGTCTAAATGTGTTGATGAAAATAAACTTTAAAGTGATTATGCTGTATTATTCAGGGAACCATATGGTGCTAACACTTTTACACTTGGATCAGGCTACCACTCAGATTGACAAACAATAACAGAGCTTGATCATTTGTGAAATTAGTGAGAGGTCTGTCACTGAGATTGGTCAGGAAAAAAAAAAAAGACCTTTGCTCCCTGCCTGATACTTCCACTAAACTTCTGTGTTTTGAAAAGTGCCATGCTGAGACTTAATGGCTTTGAAAATTTATATACATTTAGAGAAGTAAAAAATTATGACGTGAGAAAATGGAAAGAAAAAAAAGTAGAATAGTCTCTAAGGGCATGAGGCCTTTATTTATAGCCAATGATTACAGTTTATCTTTTGATGTCTTAGTAGTTATTTCAGTCCCCTTGGTCTTAAATGGTATCAGTACTGCAATATATAATCATCCTATACACATTAAGAAGCTGTAAAAAATAACTGCCTTCTCCATATTTTTTCTGATAAACTTAAATTACACATATTCTCCATTCCTTAGTACAAATAAAATTGGGGGAAAAAGAAAATGATTTTTCAAAATGAGTTGATAACTTTAATTTCCTCTTTCTTATAGTCAACTGATAAAATTAGTCTATGTAGATTTCTCTTTCAACAGCATAGGGAATCCTTCAAAATGACCCAAGCAATTAATGAACAGTCAGAGTTTCTTGTGACATGAGGCCATTCCTTCTGAAGATTGTTTTGTCCTGTGCAGGAGTCAGTTAAAAAACCCTTTAAAGGACAGAAATGAAGTACAAGGATTGGAACATTACTGGTTCATTTTCATTAGCTACGTCTCTGCAGTATGAAACAGCATCATGTAATGACCAAAAACTGCCTAAAGCCTCTCATGTAGGCAATGTAGATATTACAGAATCATAGAAGCTAGTATTCTGAGGGAAATTTGATCCAAAATGGCAAGATATGGAATGAGTTCTTAAAATCATACTTTTCTCTTTTTTTTCCATAGATAGCCTGGGGATATTTTAAAATTCCACCCACCAACCTGCCAAATCACATCATGGGGTTACTCAGCATCTCCTTTCCATTGAATGCTTTGCCACATGCAAACTTTCATCTTATCTCTCGCTGTATTTTGTGTTCTACTTTCAAAGGTAAGTGTTTAGCATACATATTAAACGGCAAGGAAACTTAGTCATGTAAATGGCAGAGTTCACTCACAAGTCTAATGTCATTGTCTAATGGCACATTCCTTATCAGTGGGTGGTTTGATGACAGGAATTGTTTATTATCATATTATATGCAAACTCAGAACAAAGAAAACTAACTTGGATAGGTTGTATTTATAATCGATTTCTTTTCTTCTCATTGTGTATGGATTAAAGCCAAATAGAATTATAATGTCTTTCTGATTTCTTTTCTTTGCATTAGGAGTGGAGGAAGGTTAAATGTATCCAATAATATTTTCTCTGTGAAAAGAAGCTATCACAGAGCGAATTGCAGATGCAAATGAGTGGCACCAAAAGCCCTTTAATCCTGACTTATAGCTCCAGTGTCAATAGCTATTATTGCTGGACTAGTAGCGTACAGTTAGTGTCAAAATGACCTGACATGTTGCTGAAAGCATGAAATAGATCATATAATGAAATAATAAATTTCATTATATGATCTATAATTATATAATGAAATAGATATATGTCATTATTTGAAATAATTATGTTTCAAATAATGAAATAATAATAATGAAAGTTACTGCTGGTCTACCAAGTTTCTTGTTCTAACTATGTTAAAAATTCCTTTGAATACAAGTGATTTTGTCAGAGGCAGTTTGAGTATAGATGTTTAATGGGACATAGGAGATGAGGCCATTCTAGTGCACTAGAGTATCAGTTTCAGAGCTTTCTTTTTTAATTTGATTGCTTTGAAATCCCAGCAGATTGGATTAATTCTGAACACATTGTTATTATTGAGTCTATTTCTGCTGATTGCAATGATTTTATCTAGAAATAGTTAAAAAAACCCCAAAACAACAACAAAAAAACCACATCAAAACTGCACAAAGAAGAATTCATATTGTTTGAAAAGACTAAATAGGAAACTTTGGTATTCATTAAACAAAAATTGTGGTAAGGTATTTCCTCCTTGTTCCCTTTTTGTGGCTCAAAATTTATTTCATAGCTTTTCTGTTGAAAGACTCAAACTTAGAATTTCCTTACTCTTTAATGCCTGGCTAAATATTACTTAATGCCACTCATATTTTTATTTTATTGAAATTTTATTCTTATATTCTGTCAGAAAAATTTAAGATATCACCACTCTTTCGTTAGGTTAAAATCTTTCCTGGATGATACTGCAGGTCAGAATGAATTGGTGTATTTGAGTTTCATTTCAATATTACAGAAACCCTCTGTAGGCCTCTCTACCCTATGACCTACAATCTTAAACAAAACTACTCTAACCTCAGTAAAGACATAGGATTTTTACATAGAATTTAAATGAATTACAGAAAACATTAAATATGACTTCAATTTTTTCCCCATTAGTCTGTGCTGAATAAATAAAAGAGGCTCTGCATCTTGTATCAAGCTAAACCTATCTCTATAATCCTGTAGTTTTATCTGAGCCCACAGCAAAGGAAAACAGCACATGCTGAGCAATGTTTTATGCTCATGGTAATCTCACTGTGACAGATTTACTTTAATCTGTCAATGATTCATGTTCGACACAGACTTCAATTAATGTTAAGAGAATTAAAAGAATAGACAAACCTTTTATTTTTAAAATCAGGATGCAAAACAGGCAGGGAGTTGAATGCCTCTAGCCAAGACAATATATCAAAGAGTCTTCCTTGAGACAGACCCAAAGACCAGGTGCACTTGCTATGAGGGAGAGGAATTTGTTTGGAAAAAAAATAATAAAAAAAATATATAAATAAAGCTAGAAAAACTGAACTAAAAATGGCATTTATCCTTCTCCCTTAAGAATCAGAATTGCAGCAAAAGATGACTAGGTTTGCATGCAACGAACCTAAATGGACTGAGACATGATGAACTAACGCGTAGGCAATTTCTGTAGCAATCATTTAACACATCAAAGAAGCCAGACAAACACAACTGAGGTGTGTCTTCTATTCATAAAGATAATCTGGAAATAGCAGGTTGGTGTCTGGCAAAGGGTCAAATGAATAAGTGACCAGATGAAGAGAGAGGATGGTTTCTTTAAGTCCAAGATTTTGGTTTCCACTCAGTGGAAAAGCACCCATTGATTTGAATGCTGCTGATTCTGTAATGCTGTGGCCAAGTTTGGGACATCTCTCTCTCTCAGAGATAATGCTGATAGCTTCATTGGTTCCAGATCTACTCCATCTGAAATCAGTTAGTCACTGTAAGGATCTGTGTCAAACACCACAGAAGTTTAGAGGGCTACTCTTGCTTCCAGATTCAGCAGACTGCAACTGGGCAGTATTCACAGGAGAGGAGGTTTTATGTGTGTCTCCCAGCCAGGGAACTCACCTTCAGACTAGTACTGTATTAATTTTTCCTTTTAACTAGGTAGAATCAAGAACATGATGGTACTATTTATCAGAATGTTATTGTTGTGCTCCATAAATGTGGCATAGGAAACTGATCTGCCTGGTTTATGGGGGTGAGTGTTTACTGAGCTAAATCCTAAATAATACTTGTTGACTTGTACTTGGACAAATATCCAAATGAAGCTAGGACGAATTTCCCTTGAATAACTGCTTCTGAATTTTGTCTGTTTTGCTTTGGAGAAATATTGGTTGACAGTACAAGAGCTTTTTTGAGATTGCAGTAAAATGTAAAAAACAAAAGGAGTGCCTGTCCCCCAGGTTTTCACTAGGGAAAAAAAAAAGCTCTAATTTCTAGAAGCAAATTATCATGTTATTTACCTATTTTCTTGCCAAGGTTAAAAGAATAGAGCTTATTGGAGTAAGGAAACTTTAGTGTCTGTGTGAGGTGAAGTACACTAGCATGGCGTTTCTGCACCAATCACAACTAATAAGTTCAAAACCACATCAGATGAGGTTATTGTACCCTTGACTTGAAATGTAGAAGTTAATGCACATGCAATCAACTTAACACTCTTAAACCACTTCCTTGTCAAATCACATATCACTAATGAGTTTTTGACTGCAAGTTTGGCTAGGTAAATTGTCAGATTTCGTCTACATTCATGCAGTATGAACAGATAGCAGGATAAAAATACCAATGTTACGGCAACTTCTGCATTTTAGCTTAAATAAATGCATATAATGTTCCTTTTTTACTCAGAATTGCTAGCAAATCAAAAAAAGAAAACACAAGCACACAAAAAGGAATATTTGAAATAGTACATGCAAAATAATTATTCAGCACTGCAGACTAGTCTTTTGTAAAGCTTTAAATAATATATGCAAAGAGATTAGAAATCCTTGCAAGGAAGTTGTGAATTTTTTTCTATATGCCCCTCCCCAGTACTTTCTTTGAAGTCTGCTCAAATTTATAGCATGGCATATCTTTTAATCTCATTCAAAATGGTGTTTTTACATAAAAAACTGTGGCCAAGCCAACACTTTTCCTTAAACTGGCTGTTCAAAGGAGAAAAATGGTTAAAAATTTTTGGTTAAAAACATACTGTTTCATGTTAGTAAAGGTGCAATGCTACTTCTTTCTTAGTTTTTTTTTTTCTGAAGAAAACCAACTCAGAATTTGTACATTGAGAAATTTCAAATGACCCTTCTGTGAAGTAGTTTTGGAAATAAACCTCTGTCCACACAATATATATTTTTATAAGATATCTTTATCTCTTTTTTTCTTCATGTTACATTCAGTGGAAATGTTTTTGCTAGAATATGATAAAGGGTAAAGGGATGAATATTTTTGTCTAGGAAATGGATGTCCATCCACTGGTTAAAAATCCAGCAATTCTTGGTTGGACAGTACCAGCGAATAGCATAAACTTTTTGTGTTACAAAATTCTTTAGCTGTATTACAAAGTATGTGAAGGAAAGTGCAGAATGATCAGGGGTTAGAAATAAAACTAGAAAAACAAAGGTATAAAGACATACTATATTAAGCCCTGAGGCAGTGCACCTTATTTATACAACAGAGAATGCCTACAGAATAGGTAACCAGCACAACAGAGGTATGACTAATAGATAGGTATGAATCAGGACATTTGTATTCTTCTCACATATTCTTCTTCTCAAAAGCAGAGAAAATGAAAGGAACCCCCTCCTGCGCTTTCTCACCCATTCATCCTTTTCAAATCTGATACTCACAGTTATGATAGTTAAATTTTAGCTTTGGGCAACCCAGGGTACTAATCTTGCGTGGCCTCTTCCAAATGAAATCATGCCCTTATGACTCATTTACTTTCCCTGTCTCATTTTATTTTTCAATTTGAGGAAACTGTATCTGAGGTTTCTTTATAGCAAAATAATAATTTTTTAAAAAAATCTAGAACCTCTATCTTGTTGCTGTCTAAACACAAAGAGGTAGAGCATATGTTTCCATGTAGTGGGATCTGGATTATTTCTAGGTCACAGTTTTCCCACTTCAAATTAGTTGCATGGAAGGGCAGGGCATTTTCGTCAGGTTTATAACTACCCTTGTCTGCCAATAAATCAATATCTAATAGCAGTGCAGTTAAAATCAATTGATAAATTTGTTTTTAAGGTTCTTGTAGGGAGGCAACTACTAAGAATGGAAAGCAACATCTCTGCCATGATGGAACACCCCCAGCAAAACAGATTTATATAAGCACAGCATGATCAAGAATTCAACATTCCAGCATGTGGCTTTGTCTCTCAAAATATCCCAGATATTTTATCACTAATTATCCATGTTAGTTCAGATAGTCCAGCTTTTTTAGCAAATGTAGTACTTATGGGTTACTTGGGGGTGTATGTATGACTTTGAGCTTTTCACCAAACCCTCACTCCTCAAAAAAAAGCCCATTTTAATTTTTGTGCTAAAAGATATATTTTGCTATAACCAGTTTGTGCATCTATGGTCTTAAATGTGCTTTTCTGTGCAGCTGGGATTGGAAAAGGATTCCAATGCTCTGTAGGCCTTGTGCTGGATCTTGTACAATAGCACATTAACCTTGGTGGAATGTGTTAAAAGAACAGGGTCTTGACCTTGCAAACGTTACTGCCTGTGTCTCACTTCCCCTGTGGGACTCCCTGCATCTCTCCTGGATGGTGTCTGAAACCATATATGGGAGTATTGATTTGCAGAGGGAATAGTGTTAGGATACAAACCATAATCTGCTACGTATCTTGCCTTTTCAATGTAATTCAAAAACACTGCAATCTGCTTTCAGCTGTGATTTGAGTTAAAAGATGAGTACAGTGGACTTGTATAAAGTATTTGTGCTTTTACCCAACCTTCTTCTGCTTAGGTGTTCTTATTTGCCTCTGTAATTAATGACAATGTGTTTTTCTCATGTTTCATACCTATGGTTGGGTAATGACAGACACAAATGCCAGATCTGATGAACCTGAAGAGGAAAGTAGGTGGGAGTAAATTTGCCAAGAGTGTTATTCTAGTTGACAGGTCTGCCTCTTGTGGCATTAATAATACTTCACAAATGTTGATATAAATCAAGATACAGCCAGAAGCAAGCCATAAGCAGGATAGGGAAACATTGGCTCTGATGTTTTAGTATCCTTAGAGCTGATAGTAACATTGCAGCTTTCACCTGTGAATACATCCTTCCTTATCCCAGAAACTTGTACAACAACCAGGTTCCACATCTACCTGTATGTAATTAATAACATCAGACATTCCTGAGGCAAAATCAGCAAATTTGATTCAAAGTTTGATCCAAAATACAGTAACTTTAAGAATTAAGTCTTTTCAGGGACTTTGGTGGGCTCAATCTCAGTGTGTTCCTGAACCCTCTTTCTCTAGCTACTTTTATGAGTTGGGAGGTTCACATTTCTGGAGCGTTTTGAAATCAAAATACAAGCTTGGTCTTTCAGTCCTTATAGAAAAAAAGACACATGTTAAATTTACACAAATAAGAATGTAGTTGGGAATCTTTCAATGTTTGTGCAAATTAAGTTGGTTATAGGCCTTCTGCAAGCAAGGACAAATATTGACTCCTCTTGGAGACCCTCTCTAGATTTTTGTTGGTGGTGAAGTGCTCATTCAAAGAAATTAGTAAAGAACAGGACAATATACAAGGTACACAGTGGGGGGGAATATGACTGGGTGTTTGCAGTACTGTGCCTGTGTAACAATGAGGTGCCTTTTGGAAGTGAAAGGCGTTGTCGTCCCTCAGTGTAGCATTCCATTACTAAAATACATCTTTTAACACCTGTGGCCCCTGATTTTGCTTTTCTGATGTTTCACGATTAAGACAGCAAACGCCAGAGGATCACATTTTGGCAGGAACTGCTCTGTCTGCTCATTTTTTTCCATGAAAGATGCACGAAAGTCAAAAGATTCTAAGGGAGATTTTGTGTACAAGGAAACTGCCTATACCTGTAGTGGAAGGTGTATGCCACAGTAGCATATAAGAAATTGGCATTGTTTCTTTTTTGTTTGTTTGGTTTTTTGGGGTTTTTTTTTTTGTGTATGTTCTTGCAAAGTCCTTGTTTCCCACTATGTGCGGAGTTCTCTTCTGACAGAGAAATTTTTTTAACTCCAAAGCAATTTATCCATCTGGACCAATAGTCAGGCTCTGGTTCCTTAACCTTCTGCCCAGCTCCTGTCTCTCTACTGCTTCTCTGACTGGTCTTAGACTCTTTCCTCACTTAAGCCTCTGTGAAAATGGCTCTTCCTTCCTTTTTTACTATTCCTGACAGCTTTTACTCTTGGAATCTCTATACAAACCCTTTCCTGAACCTGGCCCAGCCCCTTCTTTGACTTTCTAAATGTATAGCCTCTATTGCAGTAGTATATATCTCTAAGCAAAGGCATGACCTTTTCCATTAACAGTGAAATTTGGTATAAATCCTAGAGGAGTAATTCCCTATTTGAGGTACTTGATGTCAGCATCATTTAGATCTGTGTACCAAAGAGGGATGTTGCTCCAAATCTCAAGACTCAAGATATTAAACATATGGAAAGAATGCCCTCTAGACCTTGATCTTCCCAGGAAACCCTCATTTGCTTCCATCAGGGTATAGAGAAAATGAAATCAAATGGCTTAACACCTGCACTGTCTTTACTGAACTGTAGTTGCTGAGTTTAATGCAGCATTTGCACCCAGCAGAATAAATCAGCAGTGCATCTTGTTGAGCTTCGGATTATAATAAGATAGGGCAATAACCTGTAAGACATGAAGCTGCATCTCCAGTCTGTGATAAGACAGAGATAGAGGAAAAGGGAAAAAAAATAATTAAAAAAAATCCCCTTATCCTTGAGGAAAATGGACCTCGTGGAGACCTTGAAAATCCATTTGACCATTCTATAGTAAAGCAAGAGAAACAACCCTTAGTGAATCGTTTTGGGCAAGATTTTTGATCACAACTATTACAGAATGCTGAAACTCCACAGTATAGAAACTTCTCTCCACTTTTGTGTCTGCCTTGATGGTAAATATTGAAATATTGCTCTCAGAACAAAGATTTTACATTTTACATATATTTTAGTACATTTTTATTTTACATTACTAGACATAGAATTTGTTTTTCAGATGTGGGCAAGTTTCTCCTACTTTCTTGGATTCCAACTAACTTCCCTCTAATCCTGGTTCACCTTCAGCAGCTCCTTATATTTCCAGGAAACAGACTGTGCCAATTTGAAAAGGGTTTAGCCTCATTTGGAGTTGTCTACCAAACTATACCTTCCTCTGTTCCCCTAACAATCATTTCTCTCCTTGACTGAAAGGAAAGAAGAATTTGTGACTTATTGCACATATTGTAGTGTTAAATTGTCTTTTTCATGAAGACAGTCTTTGAAAATTTCTCTATTTGATATTATTAATTTCCTTTCTTTTTCTTTAAATGTAAATAACCTCTCCAACAACAACATCAGTTGATGGATTCTCCTCATTTATATAACCTTGACTCTACCATGTGCATTTATCCCAGAAAGGCCTGGCAAGCCCCGGGGTTCTCATTTTTCTTGTAATCTCCTTTCATTGGCATCTAAAGTGGCATTAAGCATACAGACATTTTGACCTTGAAGTCCTCTTGATAGAACAGAAAGGGAAGACCCCTTAAATAATAAAAGAGGCAGTCCATAGTTCTATGGTTATAAAATAAGATCCCATTTCTTTTCAAATGCTGTGGTGATTTTTCAATGTCTGCATTTACTGTCTCTTTGGAGAGTTACATGTTTCTTTTTCACCTCCTGGAAACACAACTAAAGTCTAGAAGGCATTTTCTTCTTTTAAAATATGCACCCCATTTTAATTTCTGGAAATGCTCTTTCTCTTTCTCTTTACCCTTTTGTTCTTCCAATAATTACCACTTCTCTTTTTCTTGTTACTTTTTTTTACCTTTTCTTGACAAAATGCTTTGTGTTTCATACTGTCATGCTCCCTTTTGACTGAAGATCCTGTAGATTTGTGGGTATTCAGTATTAGTCCTTAACTGTTCAGTGCACAGACTTCATAAATACTATATTAGCTTTTTCTTTAACAAAAAGACCCCAAATGTCCTATTTTTTATTAAGAATACAGTGATGAAAACTCATGTAATTTACTTTTGGTACAGTCTCTCATTAAGAGAAATGGAAAGCTGATTTTATAGTCTGAGTCTGTACCTTGATAATATAATAGCATATGTCTCATTGACAGAACACAATAAAAGGTATTTCATTGATATGACACCCCAGTTTCATTTTAATAAGTAAAGAGTTCACAGTATTCCAGACAATTCATTCTGTGATCAAAGTGTTGGCAGAGACTTTTAAAAAATGTTGCCTGCTGGACATATTCTCCTCCATTTCTCTATGGCACATAAAGCATTTAGGACTAATTACCATTGTCACCTTTAGAAACCGTGGCTTGGGAAACTGGAAAGAGAAAAATTCAGATGCTGCCATTAAAGCTGTGTGGCAATGACTTCTCTGGGGCCAGAGAGCAGCAGTGGGTCTGTCTCTTCAGGATGTTTCCACATCTTCCAGGAGAATGCCCTTAGCACAGCATGGCAGAAACCTCACTGTGGGACCTCACCAGGAGCAAGCTTAGCATCCCAGGTGCCTCTTCTGGGAGGGCTGTAAGCTAGAAAGAACTGACTGCTTTTAAAAGGGACTTAAATGTCTGGGGGTTTTTTTGTGCTTAGCAGATTGCATACACCTGACAAGATGATACAGAAGGATGGAAGGTGCAAAATTGTATTTTAGATATTAGCTATGGTTTGTGAGCCATTTTTTTTAATGTAGTAAACTTCTCTTGAGTGAACTTTCTCCTGAAACAAGCCGTTTGCCAGGTTATCACTGAGTTTATTAACCCTGAAGAAGTGATGACGGCACAGCTCCGTGGCCTATGTAAGCTTCTTGTCTCTTAAATGCTAATGTAGGAGAATTTTATATTCTCTCTCTGTGCTTCTCTTTATCACACTCAGTTGTTCATTCTTCACATTCTCAACTCCATTTTCATTCTATTTCTCACTGGAATTTCTCTCTGCTCCCTCACTGATCCTTCATTTGTAGTCTCTCCTAAGCAGAATAACAATCAAGTGACATTCAATTTTGTACCAACCTTTTCAAAACAGAGTATTCCAGGTGATTTGAAATTAAACAGCTTGAATATACTATTTACAAATCTGTACACAGATGTGTTGTAGATAAATCAAAATTAAAGTATTTGGGGAATTGTTTTTAAAATTGCAGCATACGTATGAAATTACAAGGATAGCCTTTAGCCTTGAAAAAACCTTCACTGGAATTGAAGCTGTATGGTGGACTAATCCTACTAGAAGATATTCTGCAGATAATAGAAAATTTTTAATGTTTCAGAATATGGACTTTATTATGATACATAGTACAAAACCACAGAGATTGGAACAGTGTCTCCAAACTACCCACCTATTCTTCTGCAGCAAATAACTTTTCATGTGGTTAAGTCCTTCAGTTCCATTTCAAAGCATACTTCTAAGCACATGCTTATGTACTCTGACATAGATAAAGGTGGTTTATAGTGTGAATTAAGATGTATGGGAATGATCTCTTACCACTGAAGTAATTGAAAACTTAATTGTTGAATTTAGCCATCACAACAGTATTAATATCTGAAAGCTGGAACCTCATTCACACCTGCAAATTCAGTTAGTCTTTCCCAGTAAAAAGTTTTAGGTGTATAAAGGTTTATCTGGAATTCTAAAATATATTCTTAAAGTGTGCCCATGTCAAAATCGGCTCCCAAAGTTTTAGGTAAATACTTCTTCTAGTGCGTCTAAGAGTTCTCAGTGTGTGCATGTATTAGGAGTTATAGATACAATAATTCTGGCTTATTTCACTTGTATACTGCTACATTGGTGAGCTAAAGGGCTGGATTCTATGGTGCATGTAACCAGACCAGGGTTAATCTTGAGAAATGCTTTATCCAGAATCATCTTCTCTAGATGATTCTTTTGCATTAAAGCTACTTTCACACTAATGTCTTCAGAAATAAACTTTTCAAAGAGCCATTTGGATTATCATATGAAACAACTTGTGCAATTTTACCTTCTCACATGAGACTTAAATCTGTCTTGAAAGACGTAGTTAATTTTTAATGATTTTTCTCCAGAACCAGGCAAACATTTAAAAACTCAAGCTGATATTAGCCCACGAACGAATGACATCAATTGAAATGTACCTTTTTTTTCTTCAAGGTGATTGATGTAATTTTGTATTAAAGTGACCTTTTTAGAAATGTTTTGACTGTAATGATTTCCTGTCCTTTTTGCTCAGCAATCAGAACAGCAGAACTGGCATAAGCTTGTTTCAGGTTCTTGATGTTAATGGTTGAAGGGAAGCAAGCTGCACAGTAGGCATGCCTGTAGGATGGTGGCAGTGAGTACAGGTAAGTGCCAGCAGCAATGAGCCAAATGAAAATTTAAAATCCTAACCTGAGAGGTTAGTAAGGAAGAAAACCTGGACCTCACACGACTGAAAATGCAGTCAAGTTGCTATCTTGAATTTAATTAGAGTACTTTAAATTTCTTAGCAAGAAGTTTTTTTCTCAAGTGAATTGCATTTTTGACCAGTGTATGGACTGATTTGTGTTTTATATAGGTAGACTGATCTTCATTGCATTGGAAGTCTGGCACCTCAAAAAAACTGGTTTATGCTTGTGAATGATACCTTTTATATAGTTATGGAAACATACCTGCACCTGTAAAACTGACTGAAAGCTCCTGATATGAAACCATCTTACTATGAGTGAGTAGAAATAATAAGGATGGCAGTCATCTTTTGGAGGCTCTGGATGAATGTTGCATTAAAGATATTTTCATTTAAAGGGAGTACAGTTAAATTTTACTGCATGGAAAATTATTCTAAAAAGCATAAGTCGAAACGTAATACCATTCAGGAAAACAGAGTTACAAAGAAAAAATAATTTCTATTCCCACTTGGAAAAAAAAAAGGAGTAATCCTAAAACTGAGGTGAGATAGGTGCTTGCATTAGATGCCCCATGTAACACCTCTGGTTTTAAAATGTGTTGGCAGTACTGCAGGCTTATTTTCATTTGAACACTGTTAAATATCATATCCTACAGGCAGAATATTGAACAAGACAAACTCACCATGGCAGGTTTTATTTTTTCCTTCTTAATTAATTTTCTTAGGTTTCACTGTTGAGAAAAAAATAATCTTTAACATGTAAACCCCTGTTTATCACCTCCTGTTTGTAGGAGGAGACACAGCAACATTATTGGTGTGCTAGTCTTTCAACTGTGAAGTGCATTTTTTTTCATAACTCCATGATTTTAATATTTTAGTAAATAAATCAGAAATACAAAATATAACAGAATTAACATGATCTATTTAAAAATAAGGTTGTAATTGCAAGCTCTCCTGCTACCAGAATTTATTTCATAGAACATATGGCTACTCTAATTAGGAGGAACACTGATATTTTTTTATCTTTTAAGCTGCATATAATACTCTAAGTTCTGTTCACGTACTACCAAACTAGTCAAATGTGCCTGCTTTTCTAGCTGAATTTTTACTCCTGTTCAAATCCCTCTTATTAAAGACTAAAATTAAAAAATAAAGCACCCAGTATAGAGCAATATTTAGCTTTGAAGCTAATGCTAGACTTTCTTTTAATATTTTTCTCCCATTCTAACTCTTAAGTTTACTGTCTTGAAGTTTAGTGCTTCCATCTGTTTGACCTTTATCCTATATTTATGGTTGCTGTCTCCTCTTTTTTTTTTAGGTCTATAGGATGATGCATTTATTACATGATTATTGCCAGGTCAGGTATTCTGAACATAATTTGAATAATACCACTAAGGATGTTCTGGTTATTGCATTAAAGTATAGGAGCTAGTTTGCCTATTTAGAAAGCAATATTCTGCTGTTTTCTGTATTGCCTAGGTAGTAAGAAAAATCCAAAGAGTTTAAGTAGTCTAACAGCCTAGGAGCTATATTTTAGAAGAAAAATAAGCTAGAATTTTTCCTTGCTTTGCTAAATATATCTCCTAGAAGACCGAAAGCTTGCCAACTGTTAATCAGAATGAATACTTGGTGGCCAGATTATGTTTTGGGTTATTGTCTGTGCAGAATGGAAGAAGATTAAAGGAACGTTTTTGTCACATACGTCTGACTTTGGTTATCAGTAAGATTTTGAACCCAGTCTTGTGTGGGTCATGGAAGAGAAAGGGCATTCCAAATTTTAATAAACTAGGAAAGAAATTGGCATAGCTGTGTGCACAAGGCTTTAGGAAAAAATGTTTCTCTCCTCGATTACCGTTCTATGTTCACTGTTCTTCACTGCAGTGTCTTTGTTGCACACTGACCAGAAACCCTCTGAGGTGCAGGTCCGAAGATGACATGACTACAGTCACAACCCTGAGAGAAAAAGGCCTCAAAATGCCTCAGTTAGGAGATCTGGAATAACTTTTGACATTTGTCTCTTAAGGCCGATCCTGTGACATCTTGAGCAGCTACTGCTGCTCACTGAGGCTTTTGACTGTTCACATAACTTCTGGAGTATTTAGCCTTTTACAGTTGGAAAGTGTTGGTGCCTCTGGGAATTGAGGTTAGATGCTACCCAGAAGTTCCCCTTGCCCTTCCCCAGGAAGCAATGGGTTTATCAACTAATAAGTCTTAATTTGTCTGTCTTCAGCCTGCTACCCTTCCATTAAATAGCACTTAGTGCACAAAGTCATCCTTCTGTTTTCAATGGGATTACGCATGTGAGAACCACTTTATATAGGAAAAGTGACAAATTGGCATCTAGATTACCCACAACCTGGTTGTTATGACATCAAAGTTTATTGTCTTGGATTTACCCACAACTTTGTTTTTCCAAACTGTGGCATAACTCAGACTCAAGGGACAGATTAAAGAAAGCACAAAAAAACCCCAACAAAAGAGTAAAAATTTTTCTTGTTTGAATTCTGACATACTTTCTGTTATTAAAAAACCCAAACCAAAACCCCAAGCAAATAAACCAGCTGAACTCACTCCTTTTCCTCCCCGTCCCACCCCGTCCCCTCCCCTCCCCCCCAGAAAAAGTAGAAAGGTAATGGAAATTTCAGATTCTTGGTGCCTTTCTCTTATTATGTGAGACTGTTTGTGAAGCAAACCTACCTACAGTACTCTTATGAATTCATATGCTGGGCATTCTTGTAATGATTTTTTTTTAACAAGTCCAACCTGTTCCCTTTGTATTTATTCTGTACATTGGTTTATCAATAAATCATTGAAATGATCTTAGTCATCTATTGCAATGTGAAGAAGCTATTCTTTGTTTCTACTGTCAAATCTGCTTCTAAAGTTATCTGTTCTCAGGTATGTGAATATTTATACAGGTGGTATTTCCAAGGCATTTTGGACCCTAGATTCCTAGTGGGGAATAATATTCCAATTTAAATGAGTTAAAATTGTTTTCTTTTAATTTAGTATGAAACATTATCATTGCATGTATACTAATGCTTTGTTGACTCATTTTGATCCCTAATAATGTAATCATATGCAAAAATTGTAAGTGAGCTATAAACATTGGTGAACTATAATTAAAAGCAGAAATTAGAAGCTCCTCTTAGGTGATAATTGCCTTCTCAAATTGAAATCTGAAGATTCATGCAAGATGTCTTTAAGCAAAGTCATGTAAGGTATAAATTTTGTGAAAATATTCTTTAATTATGTCAGTAAAGAGGGAGGAGGCATTGAGCTGTATTAACAACACTGGAGCTGCCAATGTCCACAGTTAAAGATTTACCCAATTATTGCATTACACGTGGAGCAAGATATCACAGACTTAGCATTCAAGTCCTGGATCTGACAGTGTTCCTTTTTTATCACCTCAGGTTCTCAGAGGGAAAGGCCTGTAACACACATTGTGTTGTGATCTCTTGAAATGTGTCATACTTGGTCAGTTTTCTGCAAAATGTACCGAGGTCTACACAGGAATGGCATTTACGAAGTTCCAACATATTCACAAATAAATGAGTTTTTTGAAAGGGAACCATTTACAAGGTCTTTCTAGTATGTTATCCATTCTCTGCAGCATCTTTCAACTCCATGCTCAGGGTCATCTACAGAGGCTGAATTTGTGAGTAAGCATGAAACAGATTTGTCAAGCTGCTGTCTACAAAGTAGTTAACAACCTACGTCGTGAAAGTTGGAGGAACAAAACAGGTGCTTATAGCTAGAACTTCTATTAGATTTCAACTATCAATTTGTTTAAAAGGGTATTATGTTGTTTAAATAAAGTAACCTATAACATGAGACTTGGGAACTGTCCCATTTGATCATATTTGAATATTACAGAGACTATATTTTGTAGTGTGTGTGTTTATATATACATATATATAGCGTGTGATATATATATATAAAACTCAGCAAAATGCAGTGGCTGAAATTGATGGCTCTGTAGCATCCCAGGGTCTGGTGTGTGAACTCCCTGAAAGGAGCCTTTGTTTCCATAGGCAACAGAGCTGCTGTGGCACTATGGATCAAACACATCCGGATTTACTTTTATGCCTCTGAGGTAAACAGTTGCCTGCTGCACTACAAAAATACTGAAAGAAAAACTCTCAGTAAAAGACCTGACCAGCATGAACTGAGGGTAACTGCAGGCTGCTGAGGGGAGCCTGGCCCGGGCGTCTCCTGGGAGAGTGCTACATGCGCTGCCATTTTCGCCTTTTCTGTGCTCTGACTTTTTTTGCTGTGTATTTTAACAACTTAAAGACTGATAGAAAAAAGATCCATCATGTTATCCTTTTTCCTCCCCCCTGTCCAGGCTTGTCTTGTCATATTGTGGCTGGAGATAGAATTATCAAATGTTTCTGCTTTTCACTATTTGAATCATGGAATTAACTGCAGCCTCTGTTCTCAGCCATCTCAAACTGTTTTGGACACAGCCAAATAGAAAGTTTTAGAAGACAGTGCAAATCTTGCTGGTCTTTTGAAAGCATACCCTTCTATTTTTAGCAGAGTAAATTAAATTCAAGTGACATATTATAGGTGAAGGCACATGAGTAATGACCTTTAAATAAAAAAAAAAAATTAGATGTTTTATGATTGTTGTTGCAAAAAAAAAAAACCAAAACAAAACAACAAACCCATGAAGATTAAAGAGAAATGTTAGCTACTGATAAGTTATGCCTGAATTTGCTGAGTTTGCTTATTCATCTGATTAAAATTATGCCATTCCACGCAATCTATGTTTATTTTATTTTGCATTTCCTATTTATCTTGCTAATGGTTTTGTTCTCTAAAAGGTGGGTTATCAGAGGTGCAAGCCACAGAAGCCTGATACGCTACAGGCATTCAATGCAAGTGAAGCCTAATGCTGAGTTAAGTACACAAAATTTTACAGACCTTTTTTGACTGATTTTAATGGTATCCACTGTCACAGAACTGAAACTGCTTTTAACCCACAAAATAATCAAAACCATCATGTTTCTGTGATATTAAAGACTTATAAAATATACTTGTTCAGCTGCTGAAAATGCTCTAGTGCTTGCTTAGGTAGCTTAATGAAAAGTGAGTCCTTCCCTTGCAGCCAGAAGTTTGTAAAAGTGTTCAGAAGCATGGAAACTGTTGTCACAAGGCTGCTTCTCTCTTACAGGCATTGGTTTGTCAAATGACCAACTCCTGCAGTGCACAGATTTGGCACTGTGGTACTGCAGATGCCTCATGCTGAATGAGCCATCCCCCTTCCATGAGCTGTCCCTTCATGGCCATTCTGCTGGGCCTCCTTTTGTGTTCTGTTTCTGCTGGACTAAATTCTCTTCAAAAATGGGTGATGGAAGGTGCCTTTCTGCCTTTGACTTTCTGTGTCATAAGAGATCAGGTACGGAATATTTTTATCTCAGCTGCTCTTGTCACGGAAGTACTCCTTGAATTCATATAGATGTTCTATTTATTTGTTCTGATTAAGGCTACTGAATAAATTAATTATTTTGAGCAAAATTGGAAATGTCATTTTAAGGTAGACACATGTGATAAATCACAAAATGAATATGTGATAATCACAAAGTGATGAACAGTCAGAATGGAAATGCATGTTTTTCTGAGTTCTGTGTACTGGATCTATAGAACTTTTTTTGGTTGACATGAAAGCTTTCCAAGGTCAGAAATGCCATTCAGGTAATGATGAGTCCAGGGCAGGCTTATGTTGAATGTGTCCTCAGTACTCAGGTTAATCTTTTTCTTTGCAGTTTTTTTTTTCCCTCATAAATGGAGACATGGAAAGCCATTACCTGTGTTAAAAAACTAATTTTTAAGTGTCGTGGTGGTTTGTTTCTCAAATGCATAAAGACCATCACTTTCTTTAAAAACTACTAACTTGAAGCAGCTTACTTAGCAAAATGCAAAGTCTGGGTACTTCCATTTTGTAGGGATGTGAAAAGGAGAGGGATAAATAAAAATAGGGAAGCTTATCTGCACTTCTACCTTTAATCCAAAATTACATGTTATTGTATCTGACCTAAATAGGTGGAAAAAATAAGTTAGTGAATCAAACAGATTACCTTTGTCTTGAAAATGGAGATGAGTTTAGATACTGCTGGGCTGAGCCCTGTAGTCCTTATTTGATCTTGTGAGGTCAGTCTGCTACCTTCACTTTCCACTTATTTTAGTGATGTGCTGATTTTTGGTAGCATGGGTAGCATTTGGTGATATTTTTGCAAAGATTTGCAAGGGTCAACATTTGCCAAAACAGTTTCAGCTGCTAGGAAATCTTGTATTCTTCTTTCCTCTGAGACTCTTTAGTCTTAAATGGTAATCTGACTTGTTTCTTAGGATTTCCTTCTTAAAAGGATCAGGTGTCATGCATTTCCCAGTGTATGAAACTGAAAATAAAAATGTAAAAAATTACTGAAAAAATATTTTTAGCTTGTTTTTATAGAAATAATATTTTTGCATTCCTTTTTATGTGACTAAGTGTCTTGTCTGATAACTTTTGAACCTGCTGACTGGTGTCAGCCAAGGGAAGTAGTCCCACAGATAATTGAGTTCTGTGTAGCATTGTAAAAATAAGACCCCATAAGCATTTGACTGAAGGGAAAGACAGCAGTGAGAGCTCATGTTTTTGAGAGCTCATGGTTATGTATTCCTATACCAGAAGAAAGGCTCAAATCAGAGCTTAAATCATGAGATCTAAATCCACAGGAAACGAAGCTGCATTTATTTCAGGCTTCATTGTTACACTTTTGTTTCTAATAACATCTTATGGGATTTAGAGATCAAAAGAAAATTTAATCTTGTGTATTTGTCATTATTTGCACTATTTATTTAGTTTTCACTATTGAAACTTATTGATGAGAGATTATTTTTCTTTTCACTTCTTGTCAGCATAAAATGTAGCTTCAATTTATGGGAGGTGCAAATGGTTGTACCTGCTCTTTAATTACTTATTTCTATTCTATTACTGTGTGCTTTAAAAGCATTACTCCACTTTTCTTTGTTGTTGTTTTTAATACAAAAACTGTATCATAATCTTTCTTTAAAAATTGATTTCAGAAGTCTGCAACCAGTGAGCTGTGGACGGCATTCCCCTCACTGACTTGGCATTAGACCTGGAAAAATAATCGAGCTGTTTGTTTACAATAGGCATCCTGTTTACCCTAAACATGGGAAAGGATTTGACATCACTGCTGTTTCTCTCTGCTGATACTATGATTAAACTCCCAGATTTGAACAGATATTTGAACATGCCAAGAAAATCCTTCACCTTTTCCAGTCCCATTCTTCCCTGACCAAAGGCCATCTTCATTCCTACTATCCTAATAGGAAAGGTGACTGCCCATCCTGTGCTGGGGAGGGGAAGACCCCTATGAGAAGACATGGGAACCTGTAGCATTCTCAGTGACTGCTCACTTTGGTGTAAAATTTCCCTATTTGATTCTGTCAAATAGGTAAGAGGGACCATGAATTCCTGCTTTCTCCTGTATTCTGTCAGGAAAAGCTGTGCAAGAGTGTATACTCTGTCCTCTGACTAGTGATCTCTCAGTTTGCTGACAGCATCGTTGTAGATAGAGACTGTGCTCGCTGAACAGGATTCATAATTGTGCTAAAAAATAAGCCAGACAAATTATCCTCAAAGATGATTGTGAAATTATATGTTCCAAGCAGTGTTCTTAAAACATTTTGCACTTGGCACAAGCATTTGTTCAAAGTGAGTAGGAATTGAGAGCAATCAAGCCAAGACTGCAGGTTTTTGGTGCAACCTGCATGCCTGTCTGTCGTGTCACACATCTGCTTTGTGATATGTTACTGACATTTTATAACATGCCACATCCTAAGCAGGGTGGTGAGTGACACCATGTCACTCACCTCGCTGTCATGCACAGAGTAGATCTTGTAGTACTGAAGTACTTCTCAGGCAATGGATAAAAAATTTAAATTCACTCTGTGTTTGCGTGAAGTGAATGCTGAAAGAGTAGAGAGAAAACTGTATTAAAAATGAGAAAATAATGAGAATAGACTCTCACTTGTTGGGTGCTTTCTGTTACCAGTTAATTCTAGTCCAGTAAGCATACATTTTGCACCTCTTTGGTACAATCTTCCACCCATTGTCCTTTGGAAAGAAGCTACTACATATTGGAGGTACTCGGGAACTGGGCAATTTATGAACATGACTCAGGGTTCTGACAGATTAGGTCTGACAGATTTAGATCTAGTGATAGAATGCTCACACTTTACACCTTGCTTCTCAGCTGGAAGTAAGTACCTGAAGAGCAGAGGCAACAGAATGGATGTGTGATGTAGCTCATGGTCCAGTGGCATGGTGTAAACTGCTGGTGAAGGCAGCACTCCCAAACTGGGAATAGGCATCTCATTTTTCAGTACTGGGATAGAGATGGGTGGAGGCAACATTGTAAATCATAACAGCTAAATGCTTGAGGCAAATGTGGATCTGCTGCTGAATGGGGTTGGGGGGATCTGATGAAGGACACAGGAAAGGTCAGGATTTTGAGGGACTCAAGTGTCTGTTATATGAAGTCAATGAGAGTTATTTACAGTGGAGAAGAGAAGGCTCAGGGACAATTTCATCAGTGTGTAGAAATGCTGAAGGAAGGCAGTAGATACAGTAGATAAAATGAATCCAGACTCTTTTCAGTGGTGCCCAGTGACATGACAATAGGAAATGGGCACAACTGAAATAAAGGAAATTCCTTTAAGTATAGAGAAAAAGTTTTTACAGCGGGAGCAATGAAATACAGGAACAGGTTTTCAAGAGAGGTTGTGAAGTCAGTGTCCTTAAATATTCAACACCTGACCGGCCCTGACCCTGACCAACCTGCTCTAGCTAGCTTTTCCCTGAGTCCAGGATTGGACTAGACATTTTCCTTCAGAGGTGCCTTCCCGCTGCAGCTGGTCTGAAAGTCTGATTCTAAAGCTCACCCAGAAGATTCCCCAGTCATTGAACCTGAAGACAGTTTTGCTTTCAAGTTTGTTTGCTACGTTCCTTTACTTTTCTTTGATTGCCAAGAGAATACAACATGCAAAGTACACTAATGGGCAAGTGTTTGCTAAAGACTCCTACAACCTCAGGCTAATAAAAGGATAGCAAAAGTAAACTGTGATACGAGTCACAGGCTGGCAGTTGTACAAAGTGTTTTTTGGAGAGAAATTCTTTATAGGTATGTCTTAAACATTTTCTTACAACTCTCGGAGATAAGTTTCCTTTCTACTTATGCCTTTAGACAGAAGCTCAAACTACCTTGAAACCAACCATGCTGGAATTAATAGTTTCTTCAAGCCATTACAGACATGATACTGTTTTTAGTATTTCTTCTTTCAGAGATCCCTTTAAGAGATGTAACATCAATGCCTTTGCCCCCTTGAATGTGGATATCTTTGCACCAGCAGTTTGTAACTCCCAGCATTCCTTTTCTACTGCAAATATGAATTTAAGACTACATTATTTGTTCTTTCTAAAGTGAGGAGAGAGAGTTGTAAACTGCTGAATTATAACCTGCAGTTATCAAGAGGCAGGAACAACTCATGAACAATTTAATTGTAGATGTTTTCCTCCTTTCCCCTTTAACTCTTTCCTCAGAGACAGATAAACACAACAGGCTGTTGAACCATAATGGAGCTGTTCTGGAGATAGAGGCAAGCAGAGATACAGAAGGTCAGAATGAACTTTGTAGCTAGGAGGACAAAAGGCAGTCATAGAATCTGCACATCCTTAGAAAGGCAGGTATTTGATACTAGTGTATTGAGTTACTCCGTTCAAGCTTGCTAATGTGATGGGCTTTATTCTTAAAAATAAAATTTTGCTTTAACATTGGGAAGGAGTTAAAACTGTTGCATAATTGTTAGTGAGTTGAACGTGAGATTTCAACAGTGCCTTATGCTGGCCCAGCCAACTCAAGACAGAGAATTTTGTGAAAGAAGCAGGTCTGAGGTAAAGGTGAAATGAAGCTAAGAGGGGGTCATTATGTCTATCCAAAGGTATGGTCTCAGGCCAGTCTACGATGCCATAATTACACTTAGAGATATTTTTTTTTGCATGAGAATGTCATCACAAAGAATGAGTGCTACTCTGGAAGTGGTACAGTTGTGGAGACAGGTACTTTGATTTGTTTGGAACATATTAGTGAAATTACCAGCCTGTTTAGAATGATGGAAAGGCTTAAAGACAATGCTGAATTGGTGTGGAAAAAACCCTCCTATGAGGTTTTTTTTTGTCTGTTTCATTATTTGTTTATTACCATGGGAACTTCTCCTTGTAGGGTCCCTCCCCATTGTTTCCACAATAATAGGGTTGTAACCTGCCTCCTAGCAGTGAATCTCTACAAGACGTCATCTTGGAAAACTGTGATTCAGAGAGCTTTAGACACCTTACATCCACGGTTAACATCAACACTGTAATCCTGACATGCTCTAAACGGTAGTGCCTGACAGCAGGGTGAGCTGTTCCTGTTGACTAAAAATATTTTACTTTTTATTTAGAGTAAGGTGTGGTTGAAAGGGACTTAGAGAAGCACTTATTTTACCATTTTTCCATAACTTCACGTTAAAAGCAATACAAAACTGCAAGCTTTTTACCTGGGTACCCACAACTTGAGAGGGACAACCCTTGAAGCCAAGAGCTTTTGAGAAAGACATGGATAATATTAATGCTATTACCATGGTTGTAAGAGAAGTGGGCATATTCCTCTGTTGTTAGCTTTGTGAGAATGCCTTATTTTCTATTAACAGCATGAGCAATATGTACTGCCAGCTAAGGATGACCTTGTTTTTGTACACACGTTACTCACCATATCTGTGAAGTGCACAGGCATTTTTGCATGACACTGCATGCTGTATTATTGCATTTGCTGAATGTACGTGAAAGGAGGAAGTTGACAAAAAAGATTTAATGCCGGCACTTGCAAAAATATTTTTCTTAGGTTCTCTTTCTGAAAAGGAAATTCTACAGATCTGCCAACACATTAATTCACTGTATGAAGTGTCTTCTTTTTTTTGGATAATCTGATTATACCTCTGGTCATCAGAGTCTGTTAACAAAAATCAGAAAATAGTATTTTTTAAATTATCTTGCTTTTTTATTTTCTTTTTTTTGGTCTCATTTAATTGGCTTCCCATGTATCATTCTGTGAACTAAAGAAACTAGGAATTAAAAAAAATTAATTGTTGGCTTTTTTTTTTTTAAAAAAAAATCCTCTCTTTTTAATGGCAAGTCAAATATGGGATCATTGCTTTTGTCTGAATTACAAGGCGCTGTTAACCTTGAGCTTGTTTCCTCTTAAGAAGAGAGATCATGTTATAGCTCTAAATGATGTTAGTCTGGACAAATAAATAAACGTGATTCACTCCTTAAAGGTAGGTGGGGGCAAATATATAGCAATAGCAAATAAGGAAGACTTTTCTACAAGTGTCAGACATATACTTGTGGAGCCACACAATGCTGGTGTCACTTTAGCTGTCTTCTCCTTTTCTCAAGAAGAAAATCCCCAGGAAACCTGGATGTTTACAGTCTTTAATATCACCAAAAGCTGTAATTGTCAGTATGCTCTACTATAATCAGCTCTGCAATGCTCAGTGATCTGAGCCCTGAGGAGACTTGTCCTTAACCTTCTGAGTCTGATGATAATTTTTTTTACCTTTATCCCATCTTTATGTGGCTTCCCACCTCCCCCTGGCCTTTCCCACCCCTTGATGTTCTGTGTGCAGTTGCCTCAATGTGGCTGACTTAGAAACCTCTGGAGAAGTTATGGGACTGTTCTAGATCAAGGCCGTGTAAGAACTAGAAACAAACACCACTGTCATTAACCAATTTCAGTAATAAAAAAACCCTATTATGTTCCACTGCCATTTACTGAAGATAGTCCCCAACCATACAGAATTGTGGACTTTTGAATCCTATTACTATAGAAACATGCCATAGTATTTTAACAGACTATTCAGGAAGAAGAGATAGTTTTCTTTTAAATCTACATCTCCATTCTGCAGTTAGATCGAACACAAAAATTTTAGTGTCTTAGTAGTCTTGTGTCTACTTTAAATTTTGTCTGCTGTGCCTGGAATATTCTACTGTTTTTATGCCAGGTCCTCACCCCTTCCTGTGAAACTAGCAGGGTACAGAATTAATAAAAAGTTCATTATGCCCATAAGTTCTTCCTTCCAAGACTTTCTGTATGATTTAGGTTCTCCTTCTGCTCACCAGTTCAAGTGAACAGTTTCTTAAGTGTGTATGCAGGGACCTTATGTGGGCACATCATCCATTATGGGAGGCAGGTTGTAGCTGGGACACGCTACAGCAGCAAGTTTGTAGTTAGGGCTAAGCAAATTACCTTCGAAGTCCATGTTTTGAGTTTCCAAAAATTCCATTCTTAGGCGATTTAACATTTATTGATTGCATGGACTGATTTTTTTTAAGGACAGGCTATATTTTGAAACAAGCACAATCATAATCTGAAACAATACTATGTATCATTTCTCTTCACAACAGTCACACGTCAGATTTTTCTGTTCCCTCTGTGCATGCATCACTTTCACTGTGGGATATAAATAAATGTACTATAAAGGAAAAGCCCCTTCTGTTGATGGCCAAGAGTATACACCATTGCTTGGAAAAGAATATTATTGCCTTAATTTTTTTCTTCAAAGGGTATTATACTTCACCTCACTTCCCCTTGTGCTCAGTTTATTTATCTTTGATAGCAGTTCTCCCTATCCTGAGGGATTAGAGTAGACTAACTTGCCTTTCTTTTCATTTCTTTTAATGTCTGTGTTTCATGTCTCTATAAGAAGGAATAAAACTTTCAAAGACTTTTGCTAGATTTACAGCGTTTTAAATACTCAAGTAACTTTTGAAAACCAAGTAATTTTTTATTAGCAAAAATTTGAAACGTGGACACTTTTCCTATTATATTTTTCAAACCAAACTGTACCAGCTCTGGAGAGCTGATGTGGTATTTCATGCATAGAATGTTCCTATTGGTTTCCAGTAAGTCTGCAAAGATGGTTCTTAAAAGAAAGGTAAGGATCAGATTCAGACCCATGTTGCAATACAGGACACAAAGCTATTGAGCATGGTGTGGTGGCACTGAAAGAGCTCCTAAATGCGAGAACGATGTATCTAATAAACAATAAGTAGTTCCTAAGAAGTAGAAATGTCAGTTTACTTATGACTTGCTTGGAAAAGTGCTAGTTCTTTGCTGACCAGTAATGTTGTGCTAATGAATTAAACAAGAACATTTCCCTAAACCATTGTTGATGATTTGACCATATAATACTTGTTAAATTTTGGATTAAAGCTTCATAAATATTTTTAATGTTTTAGCTCTTACAGTTGGTGCCTGTTCTTAGTCTGAAGTTACAAGTAAGTTAATTCCCTTACTGCCTTACAATGACACAAATAAATAATCCATTGCCAACATTATTCTGTTGCATTAGCTTTAACAGGTTGTCCATTTTGAATAGTCATGTTTTCATAAAACAGATGTAACATTCAAACATTGTTTAAAGATAATGTCTCTTTAAAGTAGATGGGTGTTGTTATTACCTCTTTTTGCAAAGAAGAAGAGGGAGGCACAGAGGAAGGCAATGTCTGTTTGTGAAGCTGCTGACCAGTTATAGGTCCAGCTAAACATGGTGGGAAACAATGTTTTCTGCCTCTGGAAAAACAGCTCAAATGAGTGAATTATGTGAAAATTTGCAACAGGGCTGGAGTGAGAAAGGAATCCACTGTTATTTGGTCTTTATTGTCTCAAATTCATTCCCTGATATAAATGTTATCAGTAAGGAAGGAGGGAGAGGAAGGCTAGATCTATTTCAGTTTGGTGCCATATTCATTTGGGGGGAAGGTTACTTGCAATTATTTTTCCCAAAAGCTAAGTTTAAGATAAAAATTGTTTTGAGAATGTGAGCTGTTTAGTAATAACACAGACTTTTATGGAACAATTGAAGAAGCCTATATATTTAAACTGAAATTATTTTCATATCACAGTGTGACAGAATATAGCTTTAAAGTCCTTTTAGTAATGTACTGTTAGTATGAGCAGAACAGTCAACTTTACTCAGAATTTGTACACTTGGTTTGAATTAGGGTCATTTGGGTTGATGAGAAAGCAAATAGGGAGAGCCAGAGTTGTCTTTCAAATTCTAATGGGTATTTTGTGTTTGGGTAAGGCTCAAATTCTGTTTATAGGTATTTTTATGGGTGTCTCTAAAATCAGTGGTGTTAGATGAATAATAATATGTGTAAGTTTGTGCTCAATTACAAATACTTAGAGTGTGGCCAAAGGAGGGCGATGAAGACGGTGAAAGGCTTTGAGGGGGAGCTGTAGGGCGAGTGGCTGAGGGCACTTGATCTGTTCAGCCTGGAGAAGAGGAGACTGAGGGGAGACCTCCTTGCAGTTACAACTTCCTCGTGAGGGGAAGAGGAGGGGCAGGCACTGATCTCTTCTCAGTGGGGACCAGTGACAGGAGCTGAGGGAATGGCCTGAAGTTGTGTCAGGGGAGGTTTAGTTGGGATCTTTGAAGAAAGTTCTTCACCCAGAGGGTGAACAGAGGGTGGTTGGGTGCTGGAACAGCCTCCCCGGGGAATTGGTCACAGCACCAAGCCTGACAGAGCTCAAGAAACATCTGGACAATACTCTTGGGGATCGTCCACGAGTTGGACTCAGTGATCCTTGTGGGTCCCTTCCACCTCAGCATATTCTGTGATTAAAATTCATAAAATACAGCAAACATTCTGCAATAAAGGGTTTACAATTGTTTTTTTTTTTCATCTGGCCACTCTCAGGTTATTAAAATTCACTTAAATTCCAAATTTTTATGTAAACGCAATTTTTCCGATTCTTCATTTAGTCTCTGTTTTTGAATAATATTGTTCTGTGATCTTTCATTTAAGCTAAACACACCAGGCAGATCCTTGTGATTAATTTGTAACACATATAATAGCAAAACTGAGAATGTGTGAGAAGAAAAACAGGCTCCTCTGACTTTGCCTATGAAAAGATTAGAATTAATTGCTCCCAAGCAGTCTTTTCATAAGCATCCTCAGTGATGCCTAATTGTGAAGGCAAAATTCTGATTAAGGTCACCAAAATAATTCAGAGGGAGGGCTTTTGTGTAAGAACTGCATCTTAAACCTGCAGTGAACTAAATATATGGAGTTATTCACATATTAGATACTTTAAGTAGGTGCATAAATGTAAAGCGTATGGACTCCTAAAATAAATTTAGACCCTTTTATACCAGAACCTGAACTTAAAATGCAGAAATATGTCAGGAAATAGTTCCCCTCCCTTAACTTCTGAGGGGGGGGTTTGCTAAAATGTTATTTGTGGTGTTTATATAATTATATTTCAGTGTAATTCAAGTATGTAATGACATTTCTCCAATGAAAGCATTTAAATAACTCAGGAAATTGTTTTACTGTTCTGTTTCCTGACTTAAAACCCATTTTGTCATGTTCATTTTATTGTTCAATCTGTCTGAGCTCATCTAGGTATAGTCTACCCAATACAGAGCAAAATAGAATATTTACTAACTTGCCATCTCATATATGTACATATATAGAAAGGCAGGCCATGTTAAAACCATTCTTATATATATTGCTTTTATTATTATCATCCCTTACTCAATTTTAGTTTATAATAAAAACAGAAATCTCACACATGGTACCAGAATGTGACTAGAATATAATAAAAAAGAGTGATCTCAAGTAGAGTATCAAACAATAAATCTAGTCATTATAGAATAAAAATTAAGAAAAAGAGAAATCAGTTTGTTTTCTTGTAATGCCAATCAAACATAAGAAATAGTGTTTTTCTTTGCATTTAGGAATATATTAAAACCATTTTTTTGTGTGTACAACTCACAAAGGCTGCTTTGTTTTGCTAATGAAATAGAATAGTTTGGTACAAAGGTGGTATTTTCCAACAAAGAAGGGGAGAATTTACCAGACTTTCAGGAGAACTGAGTCTTCTTTTACCCTAAAGACCCTCGTATGAGACAAGTGATAGGTTAACTTGTCTCATTTTTATCCAGACCTTTTTTAATTTAGTGGATAAGATTAAAGTGCAAGCTGAATACCACAGGTGTAGCTTGGGTTTTTAATCTGCTTGACTCAAGTTAATCTAGTTCCTGAATGGGGCTACTAATAATATAGTTCCTGAAATAAAATAGGAAACCTAAGTAGTGCAGTGCTTTTTATTCAGCTTTGAATAAATCAGAAAAGCATAAAATATACTGAAACAGATTAAATTTGATTCCAGCAGGAATTGAAGTTTAAGAAGTTTTAGCAGGGATGGAGAGAAACCCAACAGAGGAGCTCAAATACTGCACAGGGGACACAGTCTCTACCGGGGTGAGACCGTGCCCAGAGAAAGCACCTGGGGGGCTGCTGCAGGGCCCTGGGGATTTGGCCTGAATAAACAGCTTAGTGACAGCGATGCTCCTGGTTTTCATGCAAAGAATAGAGACCAGTGAGATTACGGTGCTTATTTCTGTGTTATCCTGCACTGGAAAATATGTCTCCATGCTCCAGGACAAAAACAAAAGGAGAAGCAGACAAATACCCTGAAATAATTGCTAGTATATAAGTAGCATCTAATTGGGAACTACAGCATAAATTCATGTGCTTTTTTTTTTCTGTTGTGTTTCTTTTTTTGTTTTGCTTCTATTAAAGGTACTTTAAATTTTATATCTTTCAAGCCAAATTCTTTAGCCCTTAAGTGAGCAGAACTGCTGCTCATGCTGAGAGGTCTGCTCAGTTAAAAAGCACAAAAGCTTCATCCTGTGTTACACCAAGTTTTCAGATTTTTTTTTTTTTTTTTTTTTTTTTTTTTTTTGTGGATTCACAAAC
>JAWWEW010000006.1:20641882-20792096 GCA_035583185.1 Anabacerthia variegaticeps | reverse complement strand
CTTCATCCGGTGTTACACCACGTTTTCAGATTTTTTTTTTTTTTTTTTTTTTTTTGTGATTTGAGGAGTCACAAACCCTGGTCTGTGTCACCAAGCCCCTGGCGTGGCACTGGAAAGGCAGCAGAGTGAGCCCTCTCCCCTGACAGTGCCTACAAGGGGGCACAGGTACCAGCTGCACCTCACCCATGGGCTGCAGATCAGCAACACCCCCGTGGGGAATGGACAAGGTGAGAGAAAAAAGCATTATGTTGGTGTTAAAAACTGCAGGATGTAATTCAGAGGTTCCTCTGGGTTTGGTAAAAGCCTTTTCGTGCCAGAAAGGAACACCGGAGCGTTTAGTTCCTTCCCAACCCAGGTTTGGTCTGGGAAGCAGCAGAGCTACAAGCATTGCCAGGGAAGAGATGTGGGCATCCCTGAGCTTGTGGGAAGGAGACCCAGTCCATGTGTTGCACAGTGACTGGGATAGAAGGGTGGATGCATTAGCCCTGGCCACCGAGGTTCTACCTGAACAACTGATACCTGCCCTCAAACCTAAGTATATCCTGAAGTGCTGATTCTGTGAGGGCCTCAAAGTTTTTGACATCTTAAAGTTCAGACAGAAATGAGAACTTAACTGATTTTGTTAGGAAATCTGATTTTTGTGATTAGAATAAGATGTAGTTCTTAGATGTTGGCTCAAAATTTGGCAAAACAAATCCACTATGCTGTGACAAACTGTGCTGTCTCAACTTCATTTTAGGTACTAACATTATCCTAGTCAGAGTTGACTGAGCAACTTGAATTTTTAATATTTAGCTCAGCAGTCAATGTATACTTGTATGTTTTAGATGATGCTCATTAATATAGGTCTAAGTACAATCTTTTTTTGTAAGTCTTCAAGTCAAGAAATGAATCCCTTTATTTAATTTACAGAACTTCTTGAGAAAATTCTGGGATCTGAACAAATGCTACAGCCTGTTGTACCATTGTTAGATTAAGGCACTAACACAAACTTGAGCGCCTCTGTAATTTGATCAAGGAAGGTAACCGTAAGTATTTGAGAATCAATGTAAATATACATCTTTAAATAAAAATACATGCATAAGCATCTCATGGGAGTCCTAGCCTCCCTGGGCACTTGCTTTGTGGTGAACAGTAATTACTTACTGTTAAAAAGGAAATGGATGCATTGATCACTTTGTGTACTGTGGCTAAACCCTCCTGCTTATTTGATGCTAAGATAATAATTTTTATTAAGTAAAGAAAGCATGCTGGTCCTCTACTTAGCCATGTAAGAGTGCAAGATGTGAAACGGTTTTTAATTTTCCATATCTTAATCCTATTCTTCATATTTAAGAACTATAAATTCTACCACTACTGTACACTTGGTGGGTATTTATTACAACAGTCATTGGAACCGATTTACATATAGATGTATTCTTATAGACTGCATTATTTAGAAAGAAAGACAGAGAGAGAGACAAAGGAAGGAAGGTTAAGATGAAGAGATTAAGATTAGATCTCACATAGAGGAAATGGCATAAACCCACCCAAATGGAGTAATGTTACATATTCAAGGCTAACCCCCTTAACTGGTGCAGATGTTTGTAGATTTTTTTTTTTTTTGATCTCTGTCTCTGTGAGGAGTTCAAGCTTAAAAAGTCTGAAAAGATATTGAAAAATCTTGCATTTTTTAGTTCACATACCATCTCTCTAAGAAATACCACGTGTGATGGTCTGTGGTCCTCCTCTCAGATGGAGCAGTTGGGGCCAGGAGGGCTCAGATGGTTCCCTTGTGTGATCAATTATGAGGTATTCTGTTTGTGTTAATGGTTCCTAACTTACATCCTGATTTTCAGTGAGGTTGCTGGATTTCTTCCTCCATTCCTTAATGAAAGGTTTCTTAACAGTACTTAAATGACTTTATTTGTTTTGAAGAGGCAAATGTGCATTTACACAAGATATGTTCAAAATCTGTAGCAGAATGAAACCCTCCTGGCTTCCTTGAATTCTGGATTATAAACTGGCTCACTTGTGATTAGAAGTTCATTGCTGAAATTAAGGTAGTTGAATTGCTAAAAAAGCCATAGAATTTCCATTTAAGTATCTCAGTAGGGGATTCTGAGAGAATAAAATTTGTTCAAGAAACAAGAGATACTACTAGAATTACTCATTCTTGAAACATATTGCAGCCTGATTTTTAGAAAACCCTAAGGGTAAAAATGGTGACTCCATCTTAGCACCTCTGGGGAGAGGTTGTAGCATGTCTTGTGGTGTTTGCTCATTGGAAGGTAAGTTGTGCAGGGTTCAACATCCACTGGTTAGTGGGGGAGACAATGAGCCTCTATTTCTGCTAAGTGTTCTGTGTTTGCCTTGCACAAGGTGAGTAGTTAGACAATACCTAACTCTCTGATGATCACAGATGGGATTCGAGCTTCAGTGTGAGACGAAGCAGAGTTCAAATTCCTTTTATGTCTAGAAATACAGAGCTTCTGTGAAAGTCTTTGTGAATAGGGTTTGGGCCTCATGCATGAGTGCCCTTAAGGCAAAAGATGTGATGGAAAAGGGGAGGTGCATAAAAGACACCTGGGAACAATTGTTTTCACTCATCCATTCTAGGAATGATTTCAAATCTTTGGTAAACGTAATCCATCAACAAAAGCCATGCTGTTTTTAAAAAAAAACAAAACGGTTGAGACATGCAGGTGTCAGTGAGTATGGTGACTTTGTTCTGGTAGTGCAAAGTCCGACCTGGCTGCAGGTACTTAACTGCTTTACAAAACTTTTTTACTAACTTAACATAACTGCTGAGTCACCCAGCTGTGCAGGAGTTGTCATTTCAAGCTCTATTTAAAGTCCATCAGTGCTTAGAGGATTGCCCTTCCAAGATAAGGAATCTCTACAGAAATTATTCTGACCACAGGGGCATAGAGTAAGTCAGATACTACCTACAATATATTTTTTCTTTTTGCTTTGAGTATCTTGGACAGAAAACGTAAACTGAAGTTCATGCAGTAAGCACTTCTCCAGTGAGATCAGGTGCAGTGGTTACAGATGAATCAGGGGTGGATGATCAGCCTAAAGTGGATTCAGCTGAATCTGATTTGTCTTCTGCTTTCTATCCCACCCCACCACCCATTTCCTCTCTCATCCTTTGTGGATTCAGTATCTTAGTCAATTATCTAATGCTCTCCTGGTTGGTCCTAAACGTGACAGGTATGTGCTTTTTCTTTGGAGAAAGTTTTTCAATATTGGATGTTTTCTTTGGTCATAGAACTATAAATCTTATAAAGAACATGTGGTATGTTTTTATTTTTGTTTTCTCTGTATCCATCTGAAACTGTCTAGCATGTGTTCTTCAGTTGTCTGTAGCAAGGTGAAAAGTTCCGGCTGTATTCTTTTTCTGGCTTTTGTATCTTATGTCATATAGCAGAGTTAAATACTTATTGGACAGAATCCTACAACAAGAAAAGTTTTGAACATACTGTAAAGTTTTCATTATGTCTGTACTAGGCAGAAAAGGTATATTTGAAATTGTCCGTCTGTATCTCTCATGAAAGATAGTCCTGGTCATTTTGGATAGCAAACTATCTACATGTGTAGGGAGATTCTGTTGGTTAGTGTGAAATAGGTAAGATGACTAAATGATAACTATTTTCTCTGTAGACCATGAAAAAAAATAGAACTTCAACTCTAGTTCTCTGGGGCACGAGGTTTGGTAATTAGCTTCCTTGCACCAAGTTTCCTGATTCAATATCGTCTATTCTGCTGTTAAAATAAAAATCCCTTAACATTTTTCTCCTTCTCTAACCTAGAGATGAGCATTATTTTTAATGCAAATGCCCCAAATTACTTTATTCGTGTGTATGTATAAAGCAGGAATTGTCCTTTCCAATAGGAAATTGTCAATTCCAATAGATAAACATATATTAGAGAGGTAAGATTTTAATTTTAAGAAGATTTGCACACTGGGGTTTGGTTTGTTTCTGTTTGTTTTGTGGGTTTTTTTTAATGCAAAGATAGGTTTTTTTTACTGAAGAGATGACTTTTTGTGGAAAGAAATACTATTTATATATATAGAACTGTACTGGATTAAAGAAGGAATGTTCTCTTAGAAACCCCTTTTCAGAAATGCTTTCAAACATATTCTGTTGACTCAAATAATTGTTAAATATTTAGAATTTAAATGTAGGAGTCCAAATAAAATAGTGCATGAAAATAATAATGGCTAGAGGAACTCTTAAAACAATTATCAGCTGATTTTTTATTTTTTTTCTAATGGATGACATATTCTCAAATTAATTTGGGGAATTGGCTACTTGGCTTCCAGTAGAAAGCTGTTCCTGATGGTACAAATACTAAGGGAAATACTGAAGCAAAAACTAGCAGCATCTTGCTCTCATGGAGGAGGTGATGAACACGTTTGTGGAGGTAACATGATCTGGAGACACAGAAAAACTAACCTGTTGCCTTGCTAAATGGGAAAGGTATTGGAGCTATCCCAACAGCTGGGATGACCTTCCTGTTGCTCTAGCACCTTTATCTGTGAACTATCTTACATTCGATTTTATCTGTTCTCTGTGAAAGGTCTGGTTACCTTTCTCAGTGTAATCCTTGTTCCTTCTGGCCCAGCAATTTAGTCCAGTCAGCTGCTACTCTGATGTTGGAAGACTACAGTCTTGACATCAAAACCAAAGTTAGAATGTAACTTTTCAAAATACTTCCATGATCCCTTGTATAAAAGTATTTATATCTTTGCTTCTGTAAATGAGATTATATGGATGATGAGTGCAGAGGATGTCTGTGTAAAAAAAAAAACAAAACAAAACAAAAAAAGAAACCAAAAAAACCTCAAGACAAACAAAAAAAAAACCCCAACAAATACTGGGAGAGGTCTTGGCAACTAAAGTTTTGCTAATGACAAATTACTGTTGCTTTTGTTGGAAGGTACTGGAAGGGAAAAACTTCAACATTTTGAATTACAGAAAGAGCCGTGCTTGTAGATGTACCATTATGTGACAAACACAAAATGTAAATTTAGCATAATAACTACTTTTTCTTTGTACTTTTTGAAACCTAAATTGGTCTATAGTCACTACTTGAAATTTGAGAGCCTTTAGGAGCATGGGCAATGTCTGCTATTTAATTGCTTGATCTCTGTTTTTAGTGACTGGATTTTACTTCATTTGGGATAGTTCCAGACCTTAAATTAAAAGATTAATCCAGTAGCTCTGGATACTGACGTTGCACATAATTGAGTTAAAAATGCTTCTGTTATTTGTGTGGGACTGTCACACAACCAGTATGTGAAATATTGAATCTTTAACTACCTCTTGTAACTTACACGTGCCTGGTTCCTCTGCTATTTTCAAGCTGTTGTGATGTGTGGATTGTTAAGGGTTAATTTATTAGAAAAACTGTAATCACTGTCCCTTTCTAAAAGAACAGGATTATTTTCTTTCCATTTACTTGCCTTCATTTAGTGAGATTTTCACTATTGTATTCTGCTGAGACGAATCCTATTTTCAGAATAATGATCATCTTGCAAGAAAACCTAATGTAAGAGAACAACATGAAACTGGCAGGAAGATTGAATGGGTAATATATGCCCTCTCTTTTTTAATGTGGGGTATCTTTATGATGCCGTGGCCTGTGGTCTACAACTTTGACCCCTGTCTTTCTTTTTAGCTAGCCTCCATCAGCTACGTAATATAGCTTCACATGTTTGTCATATGAATTTGTAATTAATGCTATTCTATTCCTCATGTTAATATGTTCACTGAAAAATGACATAGAAGGAAGGGCACTTAGATCTACAGAGAATTAATTAGCATGTAATTTTCAGTATATCATCTAGTGTTAATTAGCAGTTAAACCATCTTCTAGTGCATGACCTGCTGATTTAAATACAGCATTCTGTTACAGTGGCCCTGGGGGAAAATGTCTTGAAAGGGTATTTTCTTGAAAATGGAACTCTACATTTTTCTGTTTCTTTGTACCTTAGCATCAGATCTCTCTCAGCCCTTTCCTCAACACAAAAGCCCATTTACTCAAGTGATAACAAGCAACAATTTTTATATTAATCAGAGAAGATAATGATAGATTTAAGTGTGTCAAATTGATGTGCTGTCTGATGGAGGTGCGGTAACTCTGTCATAGAAGGGTCACATCCTCCCTATTTAGATCTCTAGCTACAGTGACTTCAGCTTTGCTATCTTTTCTTTAAACACATAAAATTCTACCTTGAGCAGTTGTAATAATGACTAGTTGAGCCATTCAGGAAGTCATCTGAAGTCTCTCTTTATGTAGTTGTATTGTATATGCTTATATTTCATGTGAAAAAAAATAAGTACCATATTATATTTTAACTACCTAGCTTAATCTGCTTATGTTTTGCTATTCCTCTTTCTTTAAGTAGTGAGTGATCCTTTACATTTTTTATTTCATCAGTGTAGAAATATCTAAAGCTCTATTTTATTGAGCACTTCCATCATCCTGAATACCTTTATTATACTGCTTTTGAGGTCTTATTTTTCTATGCAATCCAATTCTCTTGACCTCAGAAGAGTGTTCATTCCTGGTATCCATGCTTTATATCATACAGGCTTTACCCTGGTGTGTCATCAAAGCTGTTTCTGTGAAGTGCTGAGGTTTAGTACTATGAAATTAAACTCTTCCACAGTGATAGAAAACAACTGATCCTAGTTCTTCAACTAGTGGATGATGGATTAAGAGACAAAACTAAGTGAGATGTAAATTTTTTGTGCTGCTGCTTTTTGGGGGCTTTGGGCTTGGTTTTTTGCTTGTATTTAGTTTAAATATTTCCAGGTTAATGTAATACAGTACAGAATGTTATTAGGCTGAAAAAAAAATAGTCTCTTGAACAAATGTCCAACTTTAAGTTTGTGAGAACTCTGTCAATAACCAAAGAAGCAATCTCCTCAATTGTCAGTGGAATCATGCAGCTTCTCTTAATAAAAGTTATCAGATATGCAACACGTGACAGACACACAGTGTAATTGTCTTAAGAGACAGAAGTCTCAGATACTTCTAATGAAATTTCTACCTAAATCAAAGATGGACTCTAAATCTGCTCGTTGCCATTATGAAGTACTTTTGCAGGCCAGTTAGAAGTGACTGTAGGTTTTGATTAAGTGGTAAATAAGTGAACTCTTCAGATCAAAATTTCCTCTTCTTAGCAAATTATTCCATTGTCCAAGAGCTGACTTCAACTTCTTCAGTGTATGCATTGTTCAGTTCTCTTAAAAGACTCTGTCAGTATGGATTGGTCAAGAATCTAGTGCTGAGAGCTAAGCATTGTTTTCATTTGCTCTCCATCAAGAGTGTTGAAACTGCATTTGATAGAATTCTTTTCTGATTAAAGATATATCCCAGCTGAACAACTTTTGTGTTATAAAATCACTGCCAACTCAAACAGACAAGACTTATTCATGGTAAGTTTAAGTACTGATGTTTCCCTAAACTGTGACACAGCCATACACTTTTTACCCCTAGTCGTTTCAAATTGCATTCAAAGTAGCACTGGCCTTTGAAATTAAGCTCAGAAACTGTTTGCAAAGCTTTTTGTGGTTTGGCCCTTATACTGTTTCATGTTGTGTGTTTCTGGCCTGGCTGCTGCTGGTGTCCCTTTAGCTGATATTGATTGGGCAAGGTGGAGGCACCAAAGGTGATTGTCCATGGTGTACCTTACTGTGGGGCAGGGAGAGCTGTTTAAGGTGAATAGGTGGGAGAGTAGTGTTGCTGTTCTTAGTTGATTTGTTTTTCCTTTGGTGGAATTTGGGATATCAGTGTTTCAGGGAGATGAATAACTTCCTTTTCATTGTGATTATTAAATATATCAAGCTTTGAATGTGCCACAGTTCTGAGTTTTTAATTTTATTTTGATGACTGTAAAAGAAAGTCTTGGTCCTACCAATTAAAAAAAATCATATACACAATCTTCAAAATACTTTTAATCTTTTGTGTGTTCAGAGCAAAGGGGAGGGGCAGTGTCTGTAACTGAGAGGGACCAGTCTTACTTTGCTAAGTCTCTTCTTAAAAATCACAAGTAGGGAGTATCTATTTGTATATCAGTATATGTAAATATTTAATGATTAAGCCCAGCTATATTTTATATACAGTGAAGAAACACCAGTGCTAAAAATGTTCAAGTGTGTTCAAATAACCTGTGTTGCTACTTCTTTAGCACAGAATTAGCTCTCATTGCCAGACCCTAATGGATTTATTGAAATCTTTTCTGATTATGAAATCTATCTAAGAAAGCTTAGGCCAAAGCTTCCTAAAAAGGTTCTTTCATTGTGGTTCCAAATTTTATTCTTCTGCAAAAATTTCCTGTAACTACTTCTCTCCTACAAAATAGCCAGTCCCTCTTTCCCTGGTGCTCAGAGCCCATTACAAACCCTCTGACTGCAAAATCGTGAGTTCCCACTGTCAGCAACTGTTTCAATTCCCAGTTTCTAGGTCACATTAAAATACTATGATAGTAGCTTTTATTCATCTTTCCCTGTTTAAATGTCTCATTTTATGGGTTCCTGGCACGGCATTCACACTGGAAAGTGTTACTGCTTGTATGAGTAAGTGGCACAAACAGAGTTTACCGAAGCCTGGAAGCTGTAATTTGCTGAATGATGAAAAAGGGACACAGTGTAAGGTTGGTCCAATATGCTCTGTTTCTCACCAAAGGCTGAAGTGTTGAGAGCAAGAAAAGGAGAATGCTGCAAAGAAATCTCCTTTGTTGACTGCCTAATGATCCAGAAATGTATCGCCTGCTAAAATTGAGGATAGTGGTTTTTCACATTTTGGTGTTCATTGTGTCATCAGGGGGCATGATGAATCCTCTTGGTCTAAATAGAAATGAATTCAGTTATTTGAATAGATTTTGCTGTAGTAATTCTGCTTATTGTGAAGTGTTTCTGATTAGTTCCTAACTAGGTGCCTATAACCAAACTACAGCTTTCAGAAAGAATTGGAATCTGAGCATTGAATGTAGGCTTACCAAGAGTCAAAAATTTGCAGCAAATTGTCATGTAACAGTCCTGTGAAGATGCAGCTCAGAAGTTTGAACCGTGTCTAGTCTCATAAAAATTCCAATATATGATTAATTACTTAGTGGATATTATCCCTAGATTTATGGTGCTATGCAAAGATGAGGCAAACTGTGCAGGACATAGGCAAATTCAAAGTATTTTTGAAGTCTTGTGCAATAAAAATTGTAATTATTAGCTTAGCTGGACAATAAAACCTAGGCTTTTGGAAAACATGTTTACATATTCTCCTGTTCCAGTAGGAAAAACACTTCCTGGATCAGAAGGTGCTGTTTCAAACGTTTGAGCTGTTTGGAAGGATGCAAGAGTGGAGCTATATCTCTTAAAACTTGCTTCAAGAGCAAACAAAGGGAACTGGGGCAAGCTGTGCCAAAGAGGTTGCAGGATAGCACTGTGTCAAGTCGTGCCAGGGGCTTCTAATTGAGATGGTCCTTATTAGTCAAAAGCTACTGTTCAAACCCAGGCAAGCCCTGTCATAATGAGCTTCCTTCTAAAACCAGGTCCGTCACTGTTTTTCTGGACTGTGTGTTTGAATGTGGTTTCCCAAAATTGTCGAGGTGTTTCCATTCTCTTCTGTAGCAGAGAACATTAGCTTGGCATCTGATTGACAAATGTAAAAGTCCTTATCTTGATTTGAAGTTTGCACCTTTTAGATTTGTTTGTGTTATTTCTGGTGTAAATTGGGATTGGTGTGAGAAGCTGCATTTACAATGAGGAACACAGTTCTATTTCTGGTCTGTTTCACACAGCCAGCCTGAAAGACTTCCGCTCTGATGGAAACAGGTCACATTTCATCCCAGAGCAGTTGAAATGACACTTACAAACTCTGTAAAAAGTTTATAACAAGTCTGCTGACAAATACTCAAATGAGTATTGGAGGCCAGCAATAGAATGTTCATTATGGCCCTCACTGTGCACATTTTGATCAGTTACAAATTCTACCAAGCTTCCTCACTGAGGCTAGCAGGTACTTTAGTTAATAAGTAGTCCAAGTGAAATCCAAAATAAGATATCAGAATAAGGAGGAAAAGCAAGACTTCTCTTTGCCTGTCCTAAAATTGTCACCTGTTCTTGTGCCATTAATATATTCTAGGAATGACATATACTCTACTATATTATGCAGTCCTGTTTTTATCTTAACTACTCTTACACCTTCAGTTTATTTTTCAAATCTTGATTTACTGCACGCCGGTTTTGGATGTGCTCTGGTGTCTGGGGCCAGGTACTGGAACCCAAAAGGAAATCAGATTGGAGCAAGTAAGATGATTGCCCACACTGAGGGCAATGTCTGTATTAAGGAATCAGTCAAAAAATGTATGCTGCTTTTTGCTCTCTGGAAAATCCCTGATTGAGAACAGAAACTCCCAACCTGCTTATGAGGCCCTCCAAAAACCAGAACAACCAGCTTAAAGGTGTTTGATATGATCTCCACATAATTGAGAGAATTTCTGAATGGAAAGCCTTTAATGAAGAGCCGTGTGTTCAGGTGTTTTAATGGGAGAAGAAACATTAGTTGTGATTTAGGTACTGAGCAAGAAAATTATCTTTCTGTTTTCTGTTAAGGTGTCTTGGATTCTTAATCACTTGATGTTGGTACCAGTGCATTGTTCAATTAAGGTGTTCAGTCCCTGTTATTAATCTGTTTTTCTCAGAGTAGTGAAACTATTACTTATTCCACTTTGCTACATGTGTACCTGGAGTTAACTCACACTGAAGGCAATCAAAACTACACATAAGTTTGTAGAGGCAAAATTTGTCATCACAGTTTAAATGGTGACAGAGCAATGACTGAATGTAGTAAAATGGGAAAAGCTCTTTTTCCAGAAACCTTAAGATCAGTTTAGTAACACTTAAATAATACCATGGAGAAATTCTGTTCTTTTTAGTAAGTTGCAGTCTCCTAGGAGTCTGACGATTCAACAGGATTAATCCCTGATTGTCTGAAATCAGATGGGCCAGCTGTGCTTCATGGTCCACTAGTAGTCCATGGTGGTCCATCTGTTATAAAGGGATTAGGGAAGAATCATTTAATCGTTGGGCAACTCTGCTTTACTGCTGGTTTTAGGGACTTAGAGAACCTTCAGAAATTATTCTTTTACATCTTGCTGATGAAAATAAAGATGTCAAGTGCTTGCCTATCTTGCACTATAACATCACTCTATTCTAATACTTTTTTTGCTGGAAATTTCACTTTTTATAGTCCTGGAATGAAAGGAGTGAGACTGCAAAGGCCAACCTTGAACCTCAAAATGAGAAGGGAAGTTTGACTTTGCTTCTAAGAAAGAGGGAGATATGGGACTCATAAGCCCCTGTAGTCAGGCAAAATTAAATGTTACAATTTCTTAGACATAACCAAGCACAACAGACTTCATTACATCTTTTCTCCTTAGAACTGTCCTGCTTTGATGCATAATACAATAGGATGGCAGCAGAGGTGAACACACCTGTTTGTGGGTGAGAGTTTGAAAGCACTGCTGTCCAGAAAAGGAGATCTGTTCTAAGAAGTGGTCTGATTATGAAGTAGTCTAAGATGATCTTTTAAATACTGTAATCTCCCCAGAGCATTAATGCTGGTTACCAAATAAGTAACCAAATTATTAGTTTCCAGTTGTGTTGTTTAGGCATGTAACCTGCTTCTCCTTACTCAGCATTGAAATTCAAGTCCAGATTCTTGGTCTTAACTTTGCTAATTGTGACTCAGATATTTCTCCCATGACTTCTAATAATGCTTTCTCCAGTCTTGAGAAGTCTTAAATAAAAGAATGCAAAATTTAATGCAGATATTTTTCTAAGCTCTTGGAGTTCTAATAAAGTGGTATTGCAAAAACTCTATGTTAAAATTTAAATGGTAGGAAAGAAAAATGGGAGCAGGAGGCAGTAAGAAAAAAGGACAATGAAGGATAAAACAAAAAAGAGGAGATAATGGTCTATAAGCTCTTTGTGGCAAGGAAGAACTCCTGGTATATATTTTTGCAGAACAGTGCACCAGTGGGCCTAATTAATGCCTGTTGCTTGCCACTTAAGACTTGTACTGAAACTGTTAGTAAGAAACAAAGAGAAAATGAGAGGAAGAAAGAAATTCTGGGAGGGAAATGCAGGAAAGACAGCATAAATACCCCCCTTGAGATAATCTAAATCCTGCTTTAGACTGTAGGAACTTCTTGGAAGGAGAGACTGCTGCAGCTGCATGGTGGCAGTGGCTGTAAATTGGGGTACAACAGTGTTGGGATGGAAAAGGGCAGAATATCTTTGTCTTTTCGTGTCCCATGGTAGTCTCATCATGGATTTATTATAAACTGATTTAAGCTGTGGGAGCTGGTAATGGGTTTCAAGAGGACATGCCAATGTCTGTGTGTCGCTGAGGCCAACAAGAAAGTAGAGTGGAGCTTGGTTTCTCTGGCTATGTGAAGGCTCAGAACCAATAGAGCAGAAGTACTTGAAATAGAGCAGCTGTTCACTGTTCAGCTAAGCATTGATTTAATGCAAACCCATCCAATTTTGTGGAAAAGTTTTTTAGAGTATTTCAGGTTTTGTGCACTAAAAGATTTTTCATAGTTACAATTTATAAAATTACAATACTTTCTCTACGCATTGCTTTATAGACAGATTTATTGTTACATCATTGTTTATGTGTTATCTGAATTGTTGCTGTGAACTTACCTAGCATTGTATTAGCATCATGAGAGAATAGTCTGATCTGTCTAAATAATGGAGCTGATGTGTAGGGTGTGTGTTCGCTAAGGACTTCAGGGCATTTATCTGCTAGGTATCACATTATACACACACTGGGAGGGGATCACAAATTTCAGAAATGGGGTTTGTTCTTGGAATTACATTTAAACTCATCTTTTAAAGCAAGAACAATGTCAGCTCAAACGTAGAGCTTTGTGCTGGTGGAGGTATTCACTGGTGACATGCAGAGTGAATTTTGATGCCTTGTCCATCACTCCAGTTCCTCCATATAGACATGTTGGACAAAGAGATACTGCTTCAGCAGGTGCAGTAGAGATGAGCAGTGTGGCACTACCACCTTGGGCTCTGCTCATGTTTCACATGGTAAACCAGAGCATGCCTTGTTCACCTTTAGCTAAAGGTAATCCATAATTTACAGAAGTTGACACATATGATCTTTTTTTAGTCTCATTCACATGAGATACCTATAATTTGGCTCTGATTCAAATGCAGTGTGTACTGGTGGTATTAGAGATTTTTTTTTTCCTTTGTATTGATGGGACATACAGGTAAAGGTATGCAAGATTTTGTTACACTCCCTGCTATGCATTTAGATATTGAGCCAGTAATATTCTAGTTAGCAGTTTTACATAATCTCATTGACTTTAGCAACTTTATCCTTTTCTTGCACTATAAATGAAAAAGACTCAGTCCATTAACATTTAAATTGGAGATACAGATTCCTGATGTAAACTGTTCGCAATGACATTAATAGTGGGCACAGCCCATTAGTGTGAGCTCATATTAGCAACATCTTAATAATCATGACAGAGGGGTTTTTTTTAAGTTATGGGAATTTCAGTGTAGCATATAATTAAATGTGTATGGAATTTTTATTGGTTATAATTAAGATGCATGATCTTTGTTTATTATAGCATTAGAAAGTACTATAATAGCTCTGAAAAGCACTGCTTGTCATGTGGTACTGCTTAATTATGGAAAAATACTATAACACTTCAGGTTGGGCTGATGAAAGCAATTAGCACAATGCTATAATTGGATGCTATTAAAGTATATAAAAATATTTACAAGGCTCCTCGTGACTATGGGAATAGGGCCTTAAATGTTGCTCTTCTTAAGAAGATGATGCAATTTATATTTTTACTATTACTATACAAGAAAAGAAAATATGAATCTATTAGCTACTCTTCGGGCAGTGTTAGCAGGAACTTATGAGTGTGCATGTATTCAAACTTTTTTTCAAGTGCTTTAGAATCTGAAGTTATGTGTATCAGTCTTGTCCACAAAAAGAATTTCAATTTGTATTCCTCCAGCCAAGATTATGTGGTGTAGAAATTTGATCCTTCTTTTCTTACCAGATCCAAAGTTCATGTTCCTGTACCTAAATCATGATAAGATTCTTTTCTGCTGCCCCCTTGTCTACTTGCCACTGACTTTCAATTAAATTCATTCATTGATACAATAATGATAATTTAATTATAATATATAATGTCAAATTTTTTTCACTTGCTTGTTATATGAGCAAATATGGGACACGTGTTCACCCCTTCTTGTTATGATGGCTTGGTTTCTGTGTGGATCCTGGAGGGTATTCAGCATTTTAGGGTAACTGTAACCAGCAACATCACCAATTAAAGTCTCCAAATCCAGAGGGTGGAGGAATAAGACCTTGAGTATTTTTAATTAAGATTATTCTGTCATCTTCTGGATTTTGAATCTTTGGAGTGCATTTAAGTAAAGCTTCTCTTCACAGTCATATGCAAAAGGAACTCAAGTACTTAAAAAGAGCAAAATAAACTAAAATGTGATAGAGAGCACATAGAGAAATGCTTCTGTCTGAGCTGTTGGTTCTTGGAAGTAGTTTCTTGCTCTTTTCACAGTAACCTCTCCAGTTCCTTCTTGAAGCCACTACTCCAGGGAAATGTGGACACCTGATGATGAGAACAGAGCTCTGTAAACAGCAAGTAGCAGGAAGGTGTTGTAATAAACGGTTAAATGTTCGGTCTCAAAATTATTCCAGCTTCTACACGTTATGCATTGAAATCTTTCAGTCCATTTGACCTTTTTCCTAACAGGAACTCTGAGACAATTCCGCCTTACATCTGCCTAAGTAAGGAAGGTGGAAGGATATTGTTTCAGCTCAGAGATATCCCATTTGTTACAATAAGAGATTTAAGTGTGTTTTCAGAGTTCTTATTTTGTTACTCTCACCAACTTTGACTGAGACATGAAAATTCTGTGGCAAATTGTAAGATATATTTCCCCTCAGCCAGGGATGTGTTCCCTAAAACTGTATTAAAATAAGTTGTGCCTTTGTTCAGTGTTCCATGTCAGTGACTTGCTTGCCACTAAATCTGTACTTTTTTTTTTTTCCCCCGGCTTATTTCCTATTCTTCTCTTCTTTCAAACTTGCGGACTCTGAGTTTCCATGACAAAAAGATGCCAGCCTTCTCCATATGCTATACAAGCAATTTAATCTGAATGTAGGTCAGTGGTTCTGGTGAGCTGTTGCAGATGCAGGTTTTGTTTGTTTGGTGGGGGGTTTCTATTTATTTAAATAATATTAATTCAAATCATAAGGCTAAATGAAAATTCTGGCTCTGCCTGCACATTGAATGGCAACTTACAGGTTATGTAGATATCATCAGCTAAATTGTCTCGTGCAAATGTATTGTCATTTGTTATCATTTGTTGTTGTTCATTAATGACAAGTAACACATTGGTGTTCCCAGTGATTACGCTTCAGTTTGTACTGTTAGGATGTCAACAACTAAATATTTCCTTTTCTTGCTAAAAATTCTTACTCAACTGATAATATAAATTCTTTCAAATGAGATACTCTATTATCTGTGCATTTTTGTTACATTGAGAATGTCTTTAGCCAAACCCAGCTGTGTTGACTCTAAGCTGTGCAGGGTAGTTCTCACTACCCTGTCACGAGTCATCTCAAGCCATAACTGTCTCAAAGCAGTATCCACAATGAGGACACTCACACTATTCACTGTGCAAGGGGGCAAATGTGGCTGAGCCATGATGCTCAGCCAAGGTAGCAAGTGAGAAAACGGAAGGTCCCCTTCCACTGACAGATTAATATACTTTGGAATCTTATGTACTGCTTTCTAAAACCACATCAGCATCACTAAACTTGAAGTAGTTAGAGAGATGGTTCTGTTGTTTGGGTTGGGTTTGTTTTAATTTTTATTTTTTTTGGAGGGGAGGGGAAGGGGTGGTGTTGGGGTGGTGTTATATCTGTCTTTTTCTTGCACAACCTCAGTTGGCTCCTTTTTACTGTCACTTGCATCTCTGTGTTGAGAGGAGCCACCATGCTGAAAAAGCCTTCTCGCTGGTCTAACAGCTTCTGTCTGTCTTCAACGACAACTCATCTAAACTCTGCCCCTTTATTTCGCCTCTTGCACCATGTCCTTCACTGAAGTGACATGTTTCAGCAGTTCCTCTTTCAGGCTTGTGTGCTCATCCTGGCACCTGAGGTCTTTCACAAAACAGCAGTTTCCCACCGTGTACTTCCAATTCGGGTTATGCGTCTACTCTGAACTTGTGGTTTCTTCGGTTTTTCAGAGCCAATAAGTGATGAAAATGTAAATTCCAAAACTAAATTACTGTTGCTCTCTTTGACCATTTAGATAAAGTTTCTTGAAATTTAGGTTACCCTACATTCTTTGTTCAGTGCTATCTCTTTGCACTCACATGTTCTCTAATTTCTAACTTGCTCTGTTTCTTGTAAAACTTATTATCACTATAAGACAAATGAAGCTAGATTAAGAGGGCAGACATACATTAGAAAACCCAGCTTTGATGCCAGCATTATCTAGCTAATGGGAGCAAGAGCAGTACCAAAGAGAAGCAGCTGCTAGAACTCCAGTGAGAAACTTTTCTATTCCCCCATGTTTTTGTATAGAAATATAACTTTTCTTCAGACACAGACTTATTTTTTTTTGTTTTGATGTAAGTTTGGGCTACTGCTTTTTATTTTTTTTAAAAAGTATTTTATTTAATAAAAACCCCCACAACAGCTATTGTTATAGCTGTTAATGAAATAGAGATTTGTTGCATGCCAACCACATGCTATAATGAAATTTTGCGTTTTAGTAACAGCAGTCATAGCCCAGGCACTGTTCTGTAATCACTACATACACCTCTCCCTTATTCATGGATGAGTTGCTTAAATGAATGTACAATAAGCCCTTATCATATTTTAGGACAAAGTACAAAACAGTTGAGACAAGTGATGTTGAGCCATCTAATTGCCTAGATTAACTTTTTGATTCTTATATTCAAGAGTAAATCCATCAAGACACAAAAACTTGTCGCCTTCTGCCTGTCTCAGATGTTCAGGTTTTGGTCCTGAATATAATAACTGGCAGTATCACAATGAGAACAGAATTCGGCCACTGTTATTTCCTGGATTCGGCAGCTCTGTCTTGCTGGGAGTGCTTTGAATTTTTCAGTCAACTTAGCAACATACTCTTTGATATACTCTTCGTTATTAAGCTAATGGGGAGGCTCATGGAGGACTTTAAAATGGATTCAAGTGTGAAACCAGTAGGTATTATACATAATGAGGCTATTGCTACAGCTGTGCTTCTTCGTAGTGTTAAACTACAAAGAAACTTGAAATTGGATCTGGCTTGAGTTAGACCTGCACCTGCAAATAGTAGAGACATTTGCAATACAATCTGAGATTTCTTAATTGACTAAAGTTATCTTTGTATAAGTGATCTTGCACAGCTGATTTGGGGTAAGAGCAAATAAGTTGTCTTATAGTTGTCTTATTTCTTTTTTGTTCTTGTTTTTTTTTTTTTTAAAGAGTAAAATGGCAACAAAAGCTCCTCTGTGTACTGTGTATTTCCCCCGTCTGTCTCCTCTGAGGTTCTGACTATAAACATAGTTTCTTCTCTTCCTTGCCTGTCTGTGCATGTGAAGTTTCCTTTCATATCTAGATTATCACAAGGCTTCTCATGGTAATATAAAGGTATGGATCTGTCTGATAATGCTGACTGTGTCTCATCTTGCAAATACCTGACTGTTTGCAAATCGTTCTGTGATTGTCAAACACTTGCTGGGTATAGTAAGGCAATTCAAAATTAATTTTTCATCTTCTCCAAGTCCGTCTATGCATGTGTAATTGGGAGGCCATAAAACACTGCCCAGCCTTGTTGTAAAGAGATGGATTTTCTTGTGGCTAAGACTGGTAGGGGGAGAGCAGAGGGAGGAAATAAAGACTTGATTCTGATCTCTGTCAAATACTTTCTCTTCTTTATAGCGTGTCACTTAGTCTCTGTGTATCTCTGTAGGGATCTTGTAACTACTTGTACCTGTAGGGATAATAGCCCTTCTTCTCTCCTCTTATCCATCCCATCGTTTTGGTTTGTGAACTCTTACTAGTAAAAGACTGTTTTTTACAGAGCGTGTGTAATGAGATGATATCTATATTGTTTCCTTCAAGCTGTGCTATAAATATTTTTGAGAATAATCTGTCAAAATATCTTAGAGAAAAAAATCATGGGTTTAGGAAAACAGTGTTCTTGTGGTTCTGGATTTTTTTTTGTTTCTTTGCTTGTTTGTTTTTGTGGGTTTTTTTGTTGTTTTTGTTTTGCTTGTAACACACGTAGAAAGCACAGCCAGCATTTCCTGAATTAGTCTGTGGGGTTTTTTTTCTGCATGAGTTGCTGTATCTTGGAGTTGTGATCTACAATGAGAGTGATAGAAACTGAGTATCCACAGGGGCTGACGTGCATTCTTCAACATCCTCACGAGGGGAAGTGGCGGGGCAGGTACGAAGATCTTCTCTCTGGTCACAAGTGGCAGGACTCAAGGAAATGGCACAAGCTGAGTCGGGGGAGGTTTGGGCTGAATATTAGGAAAGGGTTTTTCACTCAGGGGGTGGCTGAGCAGTGGAATAGCCTCCCCAAGGAGCCTATCACTGGACTAAGCCTGGCTGAGTTCAAGAAGTGTTTGGACAATACTCTCAGACAGATGGTGTGACTGTTGCGGTGCTCTGAACAGGGCCAGGAGTTGGACTTGATGATTACAATTGGTCTCTTCCAACTCAGCATATTCTATGAATCTTAGAATAAAGAGATCAAGAACAAGAACAACAATTCAAGTGAAGGTACCTCAATTGTTTTCTGACCAGTAATTAAATGTTTCTAATCCTGGCTTCTTGAAATGTTTGCTATAAATCTGAAAAACTTTATAATCTGTGAAACAGGCCAATAGTGCCTGAATTTATATAAGGAATTTAAGCAAATGGTGACAGAGAAATTTCAAAGGTGACAAAAATTCTGAATTGGGGCATGAGTTCTTTTTTTTGTTTTTGTTTTAGGAGGTTTTTCTGTTATGTTCTGTTTGGTGTATTTAATGCAGTAATTATGGACAGTGTGATGATATAAGTACTGAGCTATTCCAGGTTCCACTTAGAGACTTGCAGAACTAACAGACATAATAAAAAGAATCTGCCTGAGGAAAAGCAAATGATAATGCAGTTGTGAAAATGAGCACCAGCCTGAGTTTACTTCTCAAAAACAATCTGGGAGACCCAGTAAAATCAAGTGTAGTTGTTGTAGTGCTGCCTGAGCTCATGCAAAACACTTTTCATGCTTTTGTATTTGTGCATATTGAAGGCTCATCTCTCGGGGAAATGAAAGTTGCATGGCCTTTAAAGGACAGGAGGAAGGCATCCTTGAGAATGAAGATGTAGAGAGAATGGAAGAGAGAGACTTAAAATGCACAAATAACTCTTGATTTTGGGATATCACAGTGAAATATAAAGTGAAGATTAAGATTTATGTGACTTTAAATTAGTCTTTTCTTGAGCCAGTGGGCTTTTTGTCTTGTATCCGTTACCCCAGGGGGGGAAAAAAAAAGGAAAAAAAAAGAAAACACCAAAGAAAACCAAACAAGCCTTTTTTTTTTTTTTTTCTGGTGGAACTAGCTAAATTCAGGAAATTCTAATTCTGGGGAAAAACAAAGTAGAGAAAAAATATATCCTTGAAACTTTTATAACTAAAAGTGATTGAAGAATTCTGAAACTGGGCGTTCCCCATACCTTTCACAAATTTTGACAGTTGTCCACACAGGGTTTTTAATATTTTTTAAATGCCCTGAACTGTTAATGAAGCTTGAGTGATTTTTTTTCAGTTTTAAGGATAGGAGCATATCTCAACACTCTTGAACAGAAAGTTGCAATACCAGAAATCCCCTAAGGAAGTCTGCTCCTGCCATGCGATCCTGGGCTGGGTGACTTGAATAAAATTGTGAATGCTTCAGGGCTCATCCAAATTGAGAGAACTCTGAATCTTTGGAGATTCACACACCAGTAAGTTCTTTGATGTGAAACAGTTTCTGAGGCAAACCCAGGAAAATGTATTGTCTATTGAAGTCTTTTGCCCCAGCCCAGCTGTGGGACTGTGCCTGGAAGTGGTGCAGGAGCAAGGCATGGGCAGATGCCTTCTGCACTGATGTGGGGCACAGCCACTGCCGAGCAAAAAAAGAATGAGACTGGACCAAAAGCCATGAGAGCTCAAAGCAGTACAGGGTTTGAGCTAATTCCTAATTCTTTTTGTTCTTATTATCGTAGGAGAAAAGGAGCCGGGGATGGCGGGTGATTACCTTTGATTGTTGTTTCTGTACCACAGTTAGTAAAAACAAATTTGGCTGATTTTGTTTGTTTAATTTTGTTTTATCTGTTACAAGGCAGGTTAATCAGCGTGGTGTTTCCTGGTGCTCACAGCTGCCCCAACACCAGCTATCCTCCTTCAGGGAGGCAACTGGTCTTGCCCTGGTGATTTCCACTGTTACTGGAAGCTTCCTCATTACCCCGGAACTCTGAAGGAGCAGCTCCATGTATTTTAAACCCATTCTTCCTCTTCTAGCTTTATGATGCTAAAGATTAGGTATGGAGGAAGAGGAGATAGAAAAACTACTATTTTTTTTTTTTTTTCCAGAAAACTGGACTAAATAGCAAGCAGCTGAGCTTCTTGTACAGGTGTTGACTTCACAGGACAGTTAGTCCTGGATACCTGTGTGCGGCATGCTAGGCTAATCAACTTAATGGTCTTTGTTCAAGGAAAGTAGAAATATGTCTCTCCAAATACTCTGATTTTTTTATATTTCACTGACTTTTTTTTAATTCAACTTCAGATTGTCTGTCATATGTAATGCTTTTCTGACAGTCAGGCACCATATAGTCACTCCTGAGATAGTAAAGTATCTTTTAATAGGAAAACTGAGGAAACAGCCTTTAATGATTCTTTGCAAGATAATATTTTTACCTCTGCAATGCCTGATTTAAGTCTCAGTGGTGGCCCACAGCCAGGAAAAGAGCAAGACCGTGCTTTCTAACAGAAAGTGTGAATCTTGCTTACAGTGTTAAAATAAGGGGTTTGGATATTTTCCTTCAGAGGCAGATAAGACTCTGTTCTGCCTGGGTACGCTGCTTTGTCTGTGATCCCTCACCCAGGATTACGGTGGATTAATATTCTGTTTGATTTGCATAGGCAAATCCATGTTCTTGTGTCCCTTTTTCTCTTTTTTCACTATTACACGACTCCTCTTCTTTGTCAGCTGTTGAGGCAAGAGCTGTGTGAGGCATGCTGGCTGCTTTTCTCCCTGCATGGGGAAGGACTTGTGCGTAAACTCCATATGTGATCCCTAATCCCACCAGAACTAGATCCTAACTGCTTCTGTGGCAAATGGAAGATTTGACTCTGATGAAACTGTCATCTTGGTTGTTGATGGGAGAGCTGATGTTTAGCTACACACACACACCACCCCCCACTACATCTAGAAGTTTTTGAAGTAAAAATTTTGCTTAATTTTTGCTACTCTTCTGCTTTGCTTTCTTCTTCTGTGCATCTTATCCTTCTTTATTGTATCAGTCTGTGTGTGTATGTGTGTGTATGGAGCCAAGCTGAAAGACAATTTAGCACATTTGCTTTTCATTTTGGGCTGTTTTTAAGACTTAAAACCATAGTAGTCTGTCTTTTCAATGCAAAGATTTTGAATTAAAAATTGTCAGGGATCAAGTTGTAATAAATAGTTCATGTTCTTTCTTTTTGTTTTGATTGAAATCATTGAATTGAAGCAGCTGACTTATTCATTGGGAAGACTGAAAGCTTCATATACCAGGACATTGTGCACTAACTGAAAATTAAATTAACATAATAGACAATAAAGCCTTCATTTTGTGATTATTTTACGATTTTTTTGGGGGGAGGCATAATATAAATAGTGGAAGTGATGGGCAATTTTCAAACTTGGTTTTGTAAAATTAAAATGCTTTACATCAGGACTAATAAGTTTTGAATACCGATTTTACTGTAAAGATAGTGGGAATGTGGAAGTGTCATTACATCGGCTTGTCTGATTTGGTTTATTGTAGACGTTTAAATTATGACTAAATAGTAAATTGGGGAAATTCCATCTGTTCCTACCAGCAGCAGTTCAAAACCCTGCAATGGACGTTGAGACATTAAGCAGGGACACCTTAGGAGCACAAAGCTTGTAACTGCATGTACAAATCCATTGTCTGCTTATTACTGCATGTTTAAGGGGATTTTTGCCTTACTTTAGACCATGCACACATCTGTCTAAGGAATTTGTACAAGTGGAGGTGGACTCTACAGAAGATTAAATATAACTTTCCCTTAACTGTCATTAATACAAATAACATTGCTTTCTTTTTATGTGATACCCAGATAACCTAAAAATGCAACTCTGAAATCTGCAATCTTATCTGTGAAATCCCCTAGGCCTGTTATTTTGCATCTGGATTTTTAGTTCCCGCTACGGAGGAATTGGATTTTTCTAGGCATTGACTTGGGAGAATGTGGTACCTTGCTGCCTCTGAGACAGACCAGCCACTACTGGAGTGAATTAGACCTTGTACCTGCTGCTCTGTACTAGTCTTATGAGGAAAACCTCTTTCCTCTGCTGGCATTGCTATGCTTCGGGTTGTTCCGAGCCAAATACTGTGCTCTATATTACTTCTTTTACCTGGGGCTCATAATTATTTTTAAACTCAGGATCTGGACTTCTAAGAAAACACACTATTTTCCTGAAGAATTGCCTTTAGCTCCAATGCACAATATAAATATTTTTCCAACTTTCTGATTTTGTATGTAGTTATGTGTGTGTGTAGAAAGAGAGAAATATCACCACAGTTTAAGTGGAGAACATGTGCTTCATGTGTTGATCTTCAGCTGAGTACAAGGAGGAGGTCTTAATGTCTTTTACTTTGTCATAAATATTCTGAAGAAGTTGTCTTTTCCAGTAATGAAGTTGGCCATACCAATTATGGCATATTTGAGCATTGTATGTTTTGTTTTATCCTTAGATCTGTGAAAACTGGCTTCCCAATGTTTTTACAAGTGGGTTTTTGAGGAGAATTTGTCCAAATCTGACAGAGGTTGCAATTCTAACACTTATTATGTGAATTCAACGTGATGTATTTGCCCTAGGCGAAATAACAAATTTTGAGCAAATTTATCCCAGTGAGAATTTAATACTATTTTCATGAAGAAATGTCCCTATTTTTAGTGTGAATCATACTTGGTTTATTAACTTGTGAAATAACGGTTCTGTCTTCACAAATATTTGGAAGCACAATAGTGAAAATTCAGTGTAAAAAATTATTATGGTTTTCTGTGGAAGTTTCTTATTTTTTACTTAGTAGGGTGATTTCCATTTCTCTTTTTTTTTTTTTTTTTTTTTTAAACTTCCCTTCCTCTTTGTTATCTCTGGTCTATTGATGATGTTTCCTTCTTGTGCCTTTTGTCTTTATTACTTTTTTTTTTTTTGGTCAATAAGTTAATTGTGAGTGCTGACAGAAGAGTTTTTGATGGGAAATTTATCCTTTCAATTGTTGATAGAGTTCACTGTTAGTGTAAGTACTGGGTCAGGGAATAATCCAAGATCTGAGCTGCAAACAGTGTAGGTTGGCATAAACAGATTTGACTATTTAGAGCTGCGAGGGATTTGGCTCAAATATTTTGGCTATGATGAGGATAACTAATGTTGATTCTTAATTAGCCAAATGTGAAATATTCTAAAATTATTTTTGTTAATTCACAGTTCATTATATTTTATAGCAAGCTTAAATGGAATAGACTTTTTCCTAATCCTATCTCCCTACACTAATATAATGGAACATTCACTAATTGCTTGGAAGCATCTTATTTAAAGATAAATATCTTTGTACCGAAAATAAAATTCAAAATTGTTTAATTGTATGCTGACATGCTAAAAGCAGGACTGTATACAAATGGCTTTATCATCAATTTTTCTAGGAGGCATGCAATTAATATATTTATAATACCTTAGCAGGGACTTTGAATGTACCCCGTGAGTAATATCAAGTAGCAAAATAAGATGGTGTGTCCTCACAATACAAACATATATTCAATATTGAATTTAATTTGTGAGCTGTGTGTGTATCTGTCGTATCCATTCACGCAATAAGAATTCTCACAGTCTGTCATCTGCTCCAATTTTTTTCCCCTGCCTCCTGTTCATGTTTCCCAGTATTTCTAGCTCTTTTTGCAATCTTCTTGAAAGTTTTCTCATCTCTTATAGTGTATTTGCCTCCCACTTTCTTCCCTGCAAGGTGTTAATCTTTCCCAGTGCTTCTACTTCACATACCTCACATGCTAATTTTCCTTCTCCTTGATTTCTTAAAATGCTTTTTAAAAAATGCATATCTTTATGTAGCAATGGTATTCTGAAATTGTTAATACATTTTTTGGTAAAATGCTTTGTAGGAAGCAAAAAGGCAATAAAACTCTTAAGTAGCCATGGTTATGGAAATAATGTGAGCCACTCTTGTATACTGTGCCTGAATGTACGAGCAACTGCTGTACTTTTCCAGGTACAATGGCCAAATCCTCATCCTTCACAAACAATATATTAGTTCTTATAAAAAATATTCAACGTGATTAAAATTTGAGGAGAACAGAAAAAAAAAAATTACTTTTAGGTGGGACAGGGGAGGGAAGAGTCTTCCTTGTCAATCTGCCTGCTTTCTAGCAGACTGATTCTTACTGCATTGTGAATTCAGTGTAAAGTCCTTGAAACCAATACATGTAATCTGAATTTTTTTTTTTTCGGTCTGATGTACTTCATCTGGTTCCAAATAATAGTTAACAACAATTGCAGAGCAATTATTATAAAAAGAGCCCACTTCTACATCCCTTGAATGTTAACATTTTGTGTCAGGTTTCCCTCCAATGCAGTTACCGTTCTTGCAGATGAATTCTGCGATACAAGGTGTTGTCTCACTGTTCCTCTGAGCAGCTGGAATAGCTGGAGGTCAGGGTGGGAAAGGCCAAGGCTGGATTAATGGGGATAAGGAACTGAGTCTGTTATTCTAAATCTTCAAAGTGGCTACTCCCAAACTTCTCCGCTGTGGACCACTTTAGATCTTGCGTGTCGTTATGGTTGTGTACCAAAAGAGGGTTGTTTACCCTCATATCTCAGCTCTCAGGATTATCTGATGGTGTGCCTTATTTTCTGCACTGTGCTTTTAAAAGTTAGAAGCTATGGTGGTGTAGTGTTGTTGGTCCCTTACCAGGGGACACACTCTGGGGCACAGTTTGCCTTTGCCCTTCAGGCTGAGGGAGGAGGAGCGAGGGCTGGGGGACCATGGGCACTGATGTTGGTGACAGAGCTGCTGGACTCCATGGTGGAGCTGTCACAGAATATGCCCTCTGTGGAGGGGGCTGTTCTGTGTTTAAAGACATTTACATGAGATCAGAGAGTGATAGTTTTGTTTCCATGAATTTTGGTACTGCTGGTGCTAAGCCTGAAAGTGGTTGTGGCCACAGGGACTGCCTGTGGGTCCTGGTCTGAGCCTGGGGAGCCCAGCCTGTGGCACTGCCCTGCCTTGGGCACCCTGTGAAACTCAGCAGGAGCCACCAAGAATTATTATTTCCCCCCTCCTGTTTAACTCTCACAGTAGCCTTGTGAGGCTGATGAATTATGTATTAGTCTTGCAGGCTTATCCGCATTAGCTAAGGTGGTTCTGGAGGAGCCAGCAGCTCCTTGGCAGGCTGTGCCCATGGGAACTCACTGAGCATGGGGCCACCCCAGCAGATTTTGGGTGCAGACCTTGGTCTAGGCTTGATGTGTCCTGGATCCCCAATGCTGCTGAAGGACAGGAGCGCTGTGCTGGCCAAAAGGTGGTCATCCTTCCTCTCAGCTGTGTTTAAAAAGCAGGTATACATCCTCTGTTTTATACCTGGCTGTGTTTCTGTTTGTGTTTCTCTACAGTCAGTTGCCTGCTTAGAAAATGTAAATATTTTAGGTAAAAGGCTTTAGAATGTTTCATGTTGTTGCTCACCAAAAGGTACCTGCTATATTTTTTCAACACTTTTGCTAAATGCATATAAAAATTTTCTTTTTCTATGAAATGGAATATTTTCCCTAAGGAGTTAACTAATATCTCTGAAGCATTCTGAGGTTAGGATTTGAGAAGTATTCAATATATGTCCTTCATTTTCTGACTCCGTTGCTTATTTGTTTAGGCTGATGGGAATAGGCTTTGTCTACAGCACTTGAAGAGGAAAAGAAGATTTTTGTGCTTCTGGGAGGTGAAGGCAGTTTTCATTGGCATTTTAGTGAAATATTAAAGGCAAAGAAGATTTGGAGGGACACGCTGCAAAGGCTGTCACAGTAATCAGAGAAGCACTGGAATGAGGAAAGGGACAGCTAAGTGTGTAGGTAGAAAGTTAGTCCATTTGTGCAAAGGTATGAGTAACCAAGGTTATGAATTGGTTGCAGATGGGAGCTGGCAAGCAAGAAAAGTGGAACAAAATTATATTGACATCCCTGTGTTGTCTAAAGACCACTACAAGGCCATTAGTATTGTTGCATAACCAGCAGGGAGGCCCTGTCAGGGTGAGATTTTACTTAGGCAACTGGTATTGATTTTTGGTCTGCTGCCAGGATGTAGTAAGGAAAAGATTATTTTCTTTCTTTTTTTTCCCCCCTTTTTATTTTTTTTTTCTCCTGTGTCCATATTCATGGATGCAAAGCAGTGTTTCTGGATGTGGGATGTAGGGTTGAGAGTGGCTGTGTGCTGTTATGACTGACTATTGAGGGAACAATCTTGAATTGCCCTTAGAGTTCTTGCCTTGCCTTTGCTTATCTCCTCTCTCGTGACTCCTGTAAGGCTGTTCTAAAAGGCAAAATCAAGAATCCAATGCGTGGTCGTGGCTTGAAACACCATGTATGGCAAACTATTGGGTTTTCATTCTCTGAATAGATTTTGAGTGACTTTCTAGTATCTCTGATTGTCCAAACTTCCAGCCCTTTGCTTCCTCCCAGGGCAGCAGCAGCCAGAGCTGTGAGGCTAAAAATGGGCCATGAAGCAGCTCTGAAGGCCACCTAGCAGCTCCTGTTCTTGGGTCTCACTTGCAGTGGCAATCTAAAAGTCGAGTAGCTTACTAAGGGATGCTTCTCCTGCAATGGAGGTGTGTCAGTACTAGTTTCTCTTCTGTATTTATGGGTGCCCAATGTAACATGCGTGTAATGAGTTTATTTCCCTACTTCCTCAGAGAATGCTTGGCAAAGAGAAATTTCTGGCAAGAGAACTTGTGTGAAAAATGGTGATCTACAATCTGCTTGTAATAGATGTACAGAGACTGACCTAGTCTTCAATCACATCGGATCCTTCCTCATGAGTTATGCTAGCTCCTAATATATTGTTATTAATACGCTCCTTTAGCAGAGAAAATGAATCTGATAGAAATGTTTTCCTTCACCCTATTGCATGTGTGATAAACACAGCTAAGGATGTCTTTTCTTTAAAATTTAAGTACCTGCACATAGAAAATGGAGACTGCTGAATTGTTAGAGAAACAAGCATTAAAATGGAACAGTGCTGTTTAACTGTAATAGATAAATTAAATATCCCTTGCTATTTTATCCGTGTTCATCTATGTCCTTACCTTTCTCTCATGTTGTGAAGCCTACTTCAATGTTGTTCTTCTGGTTGTTTGGCAGGAGATTATTCCTGTGGAGAATAGGTCTGAACAGTGGTTTGGTTTTTTTTCAAGGGGTTAAATGAAAACCTTCTTTTTGGAATTTGTGTGTCTTTTAAACCAAACAGTTTTGATCATTGAAACACCAGATTAAATCTTGGCATTGATTGTGGTTAGTTCTGTTAAGCCTCCAAATTTTGTATTGTCTTGTGGTACAGGCAGATGATTGTCCTGAAAATTTCTTTGCTGCAGCTTTATTTATATTTTCTCCTATACTTCAGCTTTGGCCATATATCTGATTGAGAGAGGAATTATAATGAAGAAAACAAAACCCCAATCCAGGATAATACAGCTTTTAAAGTTGTAAATATTTTTAATTTTGCCTTATTCATAGCGATTAATTAGAACTTTTTGCAGACTCCCCATGTATTTCAGTGTAAGATAGTGGTTAAAGAGTAAAAAACCCACTTCCTAACAGGTTCTGTCAAAGTGCTAAAGCACAAAAGAAGTGAAGTCCATATCTTATTCTTTTTCCTTGGCGCTCCCTCCAGGACCTACTCAGGTTCTCTTTGGCTTGACATTTACCTTGAGATGGAGAAATTATCTGGTACTGTATTGGGTCGAATCACCAATAATTGTCCTTGCTTGTCTGTGGAGCATATTAGCTCCGTGTAGAAGAATGACATGAGTAAGTCTGAATTACAGTTTATTTGCTTAGGTCTGCCAAGATCCAGAGTGTACAGGATTGTATTTAATTTTAATGCTTAATGCTTAGTTCCCTCCCCACCCCATGATAACCCAACCTTTATCTGAACTCAGTCTACTTAGACTACAAAGTAATCAGAAAAAGGGGTTTAGCTGCTGCAGGAAAGCTGATGCAATATAAATAATGGTTTGCAACACTGTGTGTGCAGCAATGGTTTTATAAGATGTAAGCATAAGGTCTATTTCCTTAAGAAATTGAGGTGTTTTATGAAGACCTGTTAGTGTAATAGAGAACATTTTCATGTTCATTTTGCTAGAAAATGCCAGTGGGGGCTTGCATGTCACTTAGATATGTGTTATTTGTGAGCATGGCTGTTTTTTTAATCATGTTTTGCAAAACATCAAGTACGAAAGCACCATTTATTCTAGTAACATTTTCATACAAATAAATAATTTACAAATTATATTTTTTAGTGTAGAATTAATTTTGGAACACTTTGCACACCAGAGATCTTTCCTTTTGTCCTTAACGCAAATGGATGAGGTCTAACTGACCTTCTGAAAACTTGAACATGGATTTTGGGCCCAAACCCATAAATTTCTTAAACTGAGCACAGTCTCTTGCCTTTATGCAGAAACATTTGCTAAATTTAGAAATATAGACAGCAGTTCCAGGAAATGCTACATGGAATCCTTACTTTACAACATTAGCTGACAAGTAAGTACCCACTTGCAAGCCGGTAAGATGGGGTTTTTTCCTTGCTGCTGTTTGATAGCAAATGATTACAGATAAGCTGTAGGGGTATCAATTTATTCACAAAGACTTTGTCTTGCAGCTGAAATAAACATTACCAATTCAGAAAGCTCTCTGTGTATGGCGATCAATTTTAACTCTGCCTTTCTGCTGGTAATGGAAGCTTCTGTCTCACCCCCTGTCTGGCTCGTGTGAACTGCCTCTTCAACACGTTCTGAGCCTGACAAAGTTGTATAAGTCACTTTATGGTAACAGAAGATATCGTTAAGCCGGTAAACTGAAAGGAATAAATACACAAGTGTCAAGCTGCCTTCAGTTATAGCTATTTATTACCCCACGTGAACGCACATAGTGCTTCATAAAACTCCACCAATATTTTAATAAATTACGTTCTGTAAGAGGGAGATAGCTGTTGTAGGGACCATGTTAACTAAACCTTCATGCTCGGGAAAGTGCAGAACACCAATTAGGGAGACTTTTGCTCTAAAAGTGCCCTAATTTGCCACATGAGCCAGGAGAAGCTTTTATAAGAAGGCTTATAGATCTCTAGGACTTTGTATGCTAGCTAGTGCAGGGTGACATAAACACAGACAAGTGCATCCACTAGAGGGTATTGGCACACTATATGTGGTGGCACATTGTAGATAATATCTAACAGGTCTCATTTATTATGACTTTATGTGAGACCTTTAAAAGTCCTCTCTTGGAAAGTCCATATTCTCCAGAACCTCTTCCATTTTCTGGTAGCAAATGTGTTCATAATATGAGCTCAATTGCCGTTAGGAGGCAAAAAAAGGGTGGTAAACTACTCACCGTCAAATCATCAAATGGCTCATGCCCAGGTGGGGATTGAAATATTGATGTAGTCAGAAGACTTCTAGAGAGACTGAATGGCAGTCAAGCAATATGAAGACTTGCCCCTTCCTTGCACAGTAGCTTTCTAGAGAGGGATAAAAGAGTTCAAATTCTGTTGTCCAAGCATTTCCAAAAAGCGTCTGTCCTCCTGGAGGGAGGAAAGCACAGGAAAGGAGCTCCTATTTTTAATAGCGTCCACTAATCCCATTGCTATCAAAACTTCTGTAACAAACCTCGGATGAAGCCTTTAAGTTTTTGGTACAAAGCTGGTTTACTTCAGAGAAATGCCGTATCATATTATAATCCTAAGATTATTGCTTTTCAATATAAAATGTTTACTTGGTTATGATTGCTATATGAATTGTTTGATTTTTACTCATAAATGACTATTCAAAGGAAACAAAAGAAAATGTGTAGTGTAATGTGTGTGTAAGATTGAAAATATTGAATGCCTTATGTGGCCCTGATTCGAAGTGCCCTGGAGTCAATAGAAAACTCTGATATTTCCATTAAATTTCTTTTTAAACCTCATTTTTTTGGAAAACACTGAGAAAAATGAAATATTATCTGCAGTTAAAGACATAGTTTAGTAGTGGACTTGGCAGTGTTAAGTTAATGGCTGGACTTGATGACATTAGAGGTCTTTTCAAACCTAATGGATTCTGATTCTGTGGAATTACTTGCATTGTTCCAAATCTGTCATTCTTTTGAGAATTTTAAGGTCCTGGGGAAAACAGCATGATAAGTAGTGATTCAACTATGTAAAGTTTGCATCAAACTGTGTATATATTACATTAATACCTGCAAATTCCATGTCCTGTGAGAGGCTGGGCCGTATCAGTCACGAATGGAATTTTCTGACTGGTATCATAAAAGTCGAGCCTGGAGTTGTGCCTGCACTACTGGTAACAAACCTAATTGTGGATGTGGGCAAGGCTCACCAAAATACACTGATTCTAAAAGCAGTGCTGTTTATCCCTGATAACAAAAATGGATAAAATGAGCCATGAAAGTGAAACCAACAGCAAATATTGCTTTGTTCATGCTACTAGAGCCATTTTTTTTCTTCGCCATGATAACCCACTGGCTTAGGGAATTGACGATAATGCATATGAGCATGTCAGGAAAGCATTTTAGTGAGAAAGCCCTTTATGTAATACCTATTTTTATTCAAATTGGAGATTGAGGGATCAAGTAACAGGATGAGATGTTCAAGGATTGATCTGTAAGAAATGATTTTATTGTTGTAGTCATTAATGAAAATGTTCTCCTTAAATATTCAAGCATCTACAGCAGTATTAAAAATTAATCTATGCACTGTGTACCAATACTTGCTAATTTTTTTTTTTGAAGGTAAATTTAAAAGAACTGATTATATAAAGGGAAATACTTGCTTAGGTAGCTTTTTTATTTCTTTCGCATTGATAGTATTGTTTGAATAATTTATTTAAAGTTTCATGAGGGATAAAGGCTGGTTTAGTTTTCTGATTCTTCTTCTAAATTAGAGTTTTACAAAAATGTGCAGATTCTAGTACTCGGCCTAATGTAACTTAAAATTATCCAAGTTACCTGTGCAAGAATGCAAGTATTTTTCTTTTTTTTGTAATGCTTTCAGATATGTAGGCTTTAACAGTCTATTTTGAGACATGCATAATTCAATGATTTAAAGAAATAGCACACAATTTTACAGAGATATTTGATAGTGTCCCATTTCATTGTGAACATAACTGTTTTCTATCCATTAGTGCTTCTTTACATGCTCCAGTAAAATTACTTATTTATTCTTTCGTGTGGTATGCCTGGATTTCCATTAAATGTTTTTCCTCATTGAGTGCTGCTTTTTATTATTTATCCACATTTCTAATTTCTCAGTTTCTGTTTTATTTCTTATTTCTGTCATTATTGACACATCATTATTTCTAGAATCACTTTTTAATATAAAATTATTTTCAAATTTCAAATTGTTTTGTTTCAATTGCTCCAAAATAATTAATAATATAGAACAAGGCCAGTAGCCTTCACATTCATTAAATAAGTTATGTAATTCCTTTTTTCTGTAATTCTGAGATACCTCTGAACTAGGCTGGTGGAATGTTGATATCTCATAGTGTTTTGCGTCTCTTCTCTAACACTCAGACAAAATGTGATTGTTGCACTCTGAGAAAAGTCTTGATTTTTTCCTTGATACTAATTTTTGCTGCTAAGAATGTAGCAAGTTCACTGATATAATAACCTTCACTTCCCACTTTAAAGTAGGATGAATAATCAAATAATAGAAACAAAGCTTTGTCTTCCAGCAAGCATCCTGAGAGCACAGGAATATTTACATTTCTTTATCCAAAGGTGGGTGCCATCACCAGTTTAGCATTTCCGTTCTGCTTTACAATATCCTACCAATAAAAACTTCCTGAATATCATGTTAATGGCATTGAGAAAGACTATTGTAGCTGATGAATGTTATTTTTTTTTTTTACTTAAATGTAGTATTATGAGTTTGGCATGACTTTAATTCTTTTTCTGCTTTGTGACTCTCCTTACGCTGTGTTTGTGGTATGACGATGTGTTATTTTTGTAAAACTTTAATAAGTTATGGAACTAATTATGTTTCCACTGAAAATTTCCTGGTAAAATCCCTTTTTTGTTTTAACACTTTTAATTGCTGTAACTTCAACAATTGCCTCACATTGATATTCAGATATAACACATGTTTTTCTCATGTCAATGTTTAGGTTTATGAACAAAAAGCGATATAAAAATTAAACCCGTGTTAGAAAATAATGGCTCTGGATACCCTTCTTCAGAACTTGTCTTTCTTAGTAAAACAGCTGAAAAAAATCCCCACAACCCTGAAACCATGAATGTTGATACTCTTAGTAACACTTGGTGTCAGAGAAATTAATTTACTCTGAAGAAAAAGAAATACTTCTGTCTTATAGGGATTCTAGATTTTTTGGTTACTTTACTTTACCAGCCATATAATGATTTTACTATACCATCAACTGCTGTGATTCTGCCAGACTGAAGCTACAAAGTACGCCTGGGCTGGGCTGTACTTTTCTCTTTAAGCCTGTATTTCTGTGGGTCTGCCACACTATACATAGATATACACACAAAGTTTTCCAGGAACATAAAAAGTAGAATGTAGAAACGCATATGGTGCATATGATTCTTTATGCTACTAACATAGCCTTAAGGTGTAAAGTAATTGTTTAAATCCAAGTTTCCAGTTAGAAAAATTGTATGCAATTTTAATATACAACCAACTTTGGTAGTAAATTTCTCTTCAGTTTCAAACAACCTTTCCTCATTTTACTTCCATGTTTTGTGAGTCTAGTTTTGTTTCCCCATGCAGATCTTTTTCTTCATCTTATTGGTGATGGAATATATTTTGTGTGTTATTTTTAAAACATTTTGGGCTGGATACTGTTATATGTAATAGAAGAATCTCACAGATAAATAAGAAAGTTACTAATACTTCTACATCAATAGTACCTTTTACATAGCAGGTGAAACACTGCTATGCAAGTTAAGCTGTACTGGATACATGGGAAAGAAAAAAGCAAACAAACACAAAAACTTCTTTAACCCAAATTTAAATTGGTTTTCTCAAATGAAGCAATTAGCATTTCTGGCATAGCCTAGAAATAAAATGCCACCTTTATGTGCATATATCTACAACTGAAAAAGGGGAGTATATTCAATGTATTGATGATACTTCCTTTTTAAAAACCTTACAAGATGTGTCAATTAAAAAAAAAAAATATATTGCTTTAAGCTCTAATATATTTAGAAATGCTTGAAAGTTTTCTGTTTTTTTTGGTTTGGGGGGGTTGTTTGGTTTTGAGGGATTTTGGGGGTTTTGTTTGTTTTTCTTTTCTGTTATGGATTTTGTTTTTTCTGTGTCTTCCTTTCCAACTCAAGTGCCAATACTCAAATTTTGTGTAGACAAGGTTACTTTGGTATAAAAGTGGGTTTTGGGATACAGCCTCATGAAGCTTCTTTAGAAGGTCAAAGTGAGTGGAAAACTTTTTGCTCATACTTAAAGAAGCTACTCAAGTATGCATTTAAGTCAAAGCAAGACAGATGTTGGTGAATACATATTTTAGATATTCTTTTTGGGGATATTCTGCTGCAGGAGCACCTGTCCTGCCAAATGAAAACATCACATAGGAATGAAGTGGCACTTGTGCTGGTTCAAGCATTTTAAAGCAGACATACTCAACTATTGCTTAACAAAGCAACATCTGTGGCACAGGGGAAGTTTGAAATCATGCTGCCTATTGGGCTTGCTTAAACATGTTCGTGTCTACTGCTCTGGTTTGTCTGCCTGGTGCCACAAAAAGATGTTTCAGGGATTGGGAAATGAGGTATAAACAAAAGTTTTGGTTACTGAGCTGAGACCTGAGACATCTAACACCGTTCCTTTTCAGGACAAAGAATATAGAGATCCCAGTGGCAAAGCGTGTGTTTTTATCTACAGAGCTGAGGGTGTGTTTACGTTCCTACCTCTGTGTGTTTGACTTGGAATTCATAGAAATTACTTTAGTAGCTCCATATTACATTTGCTGATCTATAGGATTGGAAGATCAGAATTTCCAGGTTAAGGGACTATATTTTATTAATAGAAAAGTTCACTTAGCAAAGGGACTGGATTCCTCCAGTTGTTGTGCACTGTTGCACATCAAGCTAAAATGTTCTTATTTAGAACAATCAGAAGCGCAAGTGGTACTTTTGACCTCCTGTGAATATCTTTGACCAGGGACTATACAGTCGGTAAAACAAATATGCTCTTTGGTTGTTAAATACCGCTCTGATCTTTTACCCGAAGAGAATGAGCAAATGTACATGTGCCATAACATTGTTTTCCTTTCATCTAACAAATGCTTTTATATATGCAATGTATTTCTGTAGTGGATGTCAACTCCTCTGAAATCAGCCTTTCTAATTCAGCAGCATGGTATGTAATTACAATCTTTAAAATCAATTCACTGTTGTACTTTGGTGAACTATTGGTTATTTTTCTTCTCTATGAAGTTATTTACATTATACATACTTTGTATAAATTGTCTTAACCGTAAGTGAGGAATGCAATGGTTTGAGTTTGTTTTTTAATTAAGATTGTTTCCAAAAATGTTAGTGGCATGTTTACATTTATCAGAGGAATAGTTACCCAACTGACTTCGGGATTACCTCTGCTCTTTAGTTAGTTAGTTATTGCCAGTAAATAACTAAAGGTGTGAATGTTATCATCAAATGTTGACGTTCTTGGCTCTAAAGTGGTAGTCATGACCATGTGCTGTGAGATGTACTTTGTTGTCGACTCAGGGGAAAGTTAATTTCTCCACTAGAAGCACAGGCTGGGGTTTTCTTTATATCAGCACTATAAAATATGAATGAATCTTAAAAGTATTCCTAATACCTCAAGCTTTGCAGCACACAAATACCAACAGGATCACTGGTAGTGCACTGCTATGATGCCAGCCTTCTAGTTCTGTTGTGCCTTGAAAGTAAGCAGCCCTGAATTGTATGAAGGTTAGGAACACCCAGCCTGTTAAGGGATGTTAAAAACCTCAGTTTGCCACCCTTTGAGTTGAGCAGCTGACCAGCAGAAACAGCCATGTGCAAATGGGCGTACAAAAGAAATAGCCAAAAGTCCAACCTGTGGTTCTTAGTAGGAGTAGGTATTTGGGTCAGAGAGAGGGTTCTGGTCCTTGTTTGCTGTTTGACGTTGAGATACACAAGTATTAAAAAAGGAGCAAAACCTGTCCCGTTCTTGGGGCTACGTCAGTTATGAAATGAAACTACATGATGACCAGAGTTGCCATAGTGATATTTAGTACTCTAGAGGCTGTTTTGTTCTTTTCTTCTGTGGAAAAAGTTTAGTTAAAAAAAAAAAGTAGTTGTCTAAAACAGGGCCCTTTAATACAGGAAGACAATATTGAAATCAGCAAGGCAAACACAAGCGTTCTGCATTGTGTTATTTTAAATTTTAATGATTCAGAGCCTTTTTTTAACTACATACTTACCTTTTACTAGTGATAAACTGAGCACTGCAATATTGAGAACCTGAATATAAACATGGAATTAATTTTATTAATTTTCATTGTCTACTTTAAGAAATAGGCAGAAATGGATGACAATACATAAAAGGAATGTTTGTTTTCTTTCTTTCTTTCACTTTGATTTATTGGGAAAAAAACAGACCAACTAATATGTTACAAGAGGAGTTTGGTGTAATAAATAAAAAAGTTAGAATTCTGGAACAACAATTTCCTTATTTAATGTCATTAATGGGAAAAGTTGGAGATATTAATTTGTCAATTACTTTTGAAATGCATTAACTGGACACAAATAGCTCTGTCAGAATAGACACTGAATAGCTCATTACCCTTGCATATACTGCAGTGCAGCCCTAACCAGTAAGCACATGTTAATAGAAAACAACAAACAGCTTAAAATTTGCACACCAAACCCTAAAAACTCTCAAGATTTTTTAGGTTAGTTACACATACATTCCTTTATTTTTGCTCTTTTTGTTTTCCCTGTTGAGGCAGTTAAATAAATAAATGCATCTGAAACTGCTAAGTGTATCTACCTGTACTGTGTACCTATATTTATAGCTACAATTGTTTTTCAGAAATACAACAATCAAGACAAAAATTCTAAAATCTCAACAATTCATATATTCATATGCATAAGGCTCATGAAAAAGATAATGCCAATAATGAAATTAACAGGAAATCATAGGAGCTCTGAAAGGGATTCTGAGCCAAAAATCCCATCTAGTTTCAAATGGAGCCTTGTGAAAACTATAATCTCCATCTCCTTTTAAAAGCATTGGTCTGTGAGGAACAAGGCAGAAAGAGGAGAATAGACTTGGATAAAAAAAGTGGAAACCTGTAGTTTAAACCCCAAGTTACAGATTGCTTGTTGTTAAGTTTTCATTTCTCCAGTATTCTGTTTTGACCAATGAGAAAATCTGCAGATTTTTATCTAAGCTGCAGAAGAAAAAGATATTAAAAGGAAGTCTTTACTGGTCTTCAGTTAATTGCAGTAAATGTTTACTCATGCATATTTCTGTTTGGAATACCTACATTTAAATTTCAGTCAGGAATCCTCTCTATCGAGAAAGTGGTGTTGTTGAATTATTAAGACACCTTGCAATGTGACCTGTTTAATAATATAAGATAAACTTCTTCAGTTTTTCCCTACCAGATTCACATGAAAAGTTGAAGTTTATCCATGTGAAATTTTTGCTTCAAAATCAGTAAGCAAGTAAAGTTCAGCAAGTCTGCTTCATCGCCACAACTGTGATATTATCTCTCTGTTTGAAAACCAGATACGTATGGAAGGAATCACACATATCTTCTGGGGAACCAAGGCAAGCTTCCTTTTACCATTCATTGTGTCATCTGATTTTGAGAGAGAGATCAAACTTAAGCTTTGAAAGTTTCAAATTGTTTTACTTTGAAAGTTCATTTCATTTTAACCCTGAGCTCAAAATGAAATGTGATATAAAGCCTGTAGTTACATGTTGCAAGAGATTTTCTCAAGAATTTCTGCAGTGAAAACTCCAGTCCATTAGAGGGTATGGTAATTCTCATATATATTTCTATTGATTTTTGAAGCCTTATCATTAAATAATACCTTCCCTCTACTGTAATTCAGTGCAGGGATGCATTTTGCTTGAGCCTGTATCATTGTAGCCTTGTCACTGTCTCATGGAAAGGGTTTAGGCATGCCATGAGTTGTTTTATTATTATTTTTAGTGTTTAGTTGTGCACAACTTCTAGGGATTGACATCAAAGAGCAGTATGAGTCCACAGAATTTAAACACAACTTTAAAGAAGTCAAGCTATTTTTGATTGTCTTCTGAAATGTTGATACCTCTCAAAACAAATCCCAAGCAGTCTCATGTTCTGTGTGTGCATGTTTCTGTTTTCCACACAAGCTGACATTCTAAATAGCATCTCTGAAAGAAGAAAAAGCACCGGCATAATTGATGATCAGGAATATTAATTTAATTTGCTAGAAACAGATAGAAATGCAAAGGCTGTTAATAGAGGGAAACCCTTCGGAGAAAGCAGGTGTTTTACATTCTTGCCTTCTCCAGGGTCTTTCTGGAAGTTCTTCTGCATCAGTGATTTCTGATCATGGCCTGCAGGGAAACACCCTTCTGCAATTTCTGCAGTAGTACTATGAAGTGGTGCTGAAGTTTCATCCCTCTGCAAAATGAGATGTTCCAGATAACATCCAAATTGTTCCCTGGGCGTTTCTGGGACAATCTGACAACCTCTTAGATATCAGCACTGTCTGAGCCACAGCTAATGGACCTTGTACCTGGAAAAGTAGTATTGTCCCCTGAGCTTTTCATGTTATGGCTGTCATAAGTGAGGTATTTTGTTATTGCTCTATTTTTTTTATGGAGTAGAAAGACAATTTTTGCTTTTTCTCGTGTCAGTTTTTTGGATTTATTCATGTATTGGTAGTTTGACATTATGTGGCATAAAAATAAGCCTTTTGGAATTTGGAACATGTTGTGTTGATGCACTGATAGCCCTCTAGAGTTGTAGTCTGACAAGTATGAGTCCCTAAGCAAGTTTCTTGTTCTGAAAGGTTGGACTGTACTGACAACATGTAAATTCTTGTGTGTATGATGTCTCTGCTCTGCCCCCTTCCCCATGCCCATAAAGGGTGGCGTCCACCTGGCCCAGAAAAGGAGGGCAGCTTCTTCACCCCTCCACAGCCACAGCAGTGGTGAAATCTAGCTGAGGAATTTAAACCTGTTGATTTGTCAGGTTTGGAATTTTTTTTGTACAAAAGGCTCCCAGAAGTTCTGTGTATCTGAAGGGAAGGAGAGAAAACTGTGGTCCTGCAGAAGTAGCACATGCCTGCCACGCACACTGTCATTAGGCACACTGTGGTCTGCAGAAATTTGATGTATGATAAAAAGTATTAAGTTATGGAGTAATACGGAATGGTACTTCTCTAAAGATGTTTGTTCTAATACTTTTAGAAATAAATGTTTAAATCAATGATGACTTGGAAAAATAATTCAAATGTAAAATGTCTAAATCTACTGTGACTTTTTGCAGTACTTCATTATAAATTATGTGGAAAAAAATTCCTTTGCAAGGTAAACATATTTTCAAGTTAAACTTCACATTTTCATATTATGTGCAGTAATTTTCATAAATGAAAAAAAAGAGCTGCATAAACCCAGAAAGTTGTGGTTAATATAATGGGCTCCAGCATGTCATGACAAGGACATGAATTGGGCAGACTTTTAGTTTCAGTACTTAGCATGTCCTCTTTATCATCTCAGGACTGCAGAATGGCAGCAATGACTACTTTCACTAGAGTGTGCAAACTTGATAACCCAAACTTTGAAACTGTGCTCAAAAATATTGTATGCAATATTATTAGGATAGTTCTTGGTATTCAGAAACAATTAATACCAAGTGGTAATCAAGCTGTTAATGATAGGACAACTGCAGTTTTATTCTGGGAATCATGGTTGTCTTATGAACTATCTGTTTATGTTTGGTAGTACTGACCGTTTACAGTCCTCCACCACTGTCACTGTTTCTTTTTCTTTTCTCCAGATAGAAAACTCATATTGTTAAAACAGGTATTGGTATGTAATAACATTGGGAAAAGGAGATTATCTCTTAAAGAAAGTGTTTTTCACTTGAAATCACAGATCATAGAATATCCTGAGTTGGAAAGGACCCACAAGGATCATCACAGTGTAACTCCTGGTCCTGCACAGGGACAGCCCCAAGAATCACACTGTATGCAAACAATGCCTTTAGACTTGAACTTGATCCATCTTGCAGTGAATGAAACATGGAGACATTGATTGCAAGTCCAGTTCTTCAGTCTCTCATTTTGTCTTCAATCTAGTTGCACCAAATAGGCTCTAGACTGCTAATATGTGGTGAGTGGCTGCATATTTTAAATATAACTCTCAGGGATGTAAGGCTGGGGGAATGAAGAATCTTCATTCTCAGGTAGTGTGCTCCAGTACTGTCAGGTGCACACCACTGTGGGCATCAGACATGCTTGGGCAGGATTACAGCAGCATGGGGAAGGGGTCAGATAGGTTTACAGCTGCAGATCACCCTTTTCTGTGCATGTAACTACTTGTAAATATTGAATCCTTTGCAGTCTAATTCTGTGTTCATGAACAATGACTGGCTTACTGATGTTACACTGCAGTTTGGCCCTCAAAGTCAGGAAAAGGGAAACAGCTAGAGATTTTGTGTTCAAGCAATGATACTTTACAAATTGATTATTGATTAAGTTGGCATGATAGGGGGCTAGTTATGACCTTGTGATAAATGTCTGCAATTATGGGTACCTTTGTCGAAGGCATGAGCTGCAATTTAATAATAGAGTTCTAGTAGGTTTATATAAACTTGCAACTTGATTTAAATTATCAGGCTGATCACAGAGAGGTCTATAACACATCAGTTCCTAGACTAATGAACCATACATCCTTGTCGACTTTAGTAATGTTTTGACAGTTTTTGCCTCAGTGCCTCTGAATTACAAGTGTGTAGAGATGTATTGCTTACTGCTACAATAGGTCTCTCCCTCAGGATATGGTAGGTCACGTTTTCTGAATCTGAATTGGTTAACTAAACAATGACAACTTCTATAATGCTTTAAAAGAAGGCTACAATCAGTTATTATAGTTGTAATTGCAATGTTTTTCACAAGGAAAAAGATATTAAAAGAATGACGTTTTTCGATTTCATACATTATTTAGCTTTACTGAAATCACATTTTTTGAGTTCTTAAAATACAGAGGGTTTATATAGCAGTGTGATTAATTCTAACATAGGAGAAAACTGCTGTTGATCCTTTCTTCAAAAACAGGGATGCAAAATAATTCAGGTTTTAGAATCAGGCTGTCTTTACTGTCTAACTAATAAATATAATATGTGCATAAACACATGCAGCAACTGTCTTATACCATTTACTTTTTTAAGTTTGTCCTATCAGCTAACCTTGATTTGTTTAATATGGGTATTTTTCATAAATAACATTTTCTTATCCTTCAGTATGTGACTGTTTTTTCTGTAATTGGGGAAAAAGTCTTTATTGCTGCATGTTTGATGTTTTCTGTGAAATTCCTATTGTTTTCTGGAGTTCATAGGAAGCAAACCAGAGAAATACAGGAAGGCAATCTCAATAAGTGACAGATGATATATTAATATGAAATGTCTAGATTTTCTTATATTTTCTATTTTTCCCTCTTTAGAGATGAAATAGAGAGAGGCTTAAATGCATCTTCAACACTGAGGTCTGTTCTCCAATGAGGGTGGAGTATTTTTTGATGTTTTTAAAGCATTGCATTGCTTTATTACTACGTTACAGGGGGAAAGGCAAGTCAAGCTTTGTCAAACAGTGAGACCTCCTGAAATGGAGACTTGGCAAATTTACCTATGGTGTTTTCAAGTACAGAAGTCAGGAGGGGAATGTGTCTTTTTTGGAAACTTGTGAATCTTATGATTCCCAGGATGTTTCTCTAAGCAGGGTTATATTTGAGTGAAGCATATTATAGGAAGCATCAGCATTTAGTTACTCAAGGGAAGATTTGGCAGCAATGGTTTCAGGCACTGCTACCTTCATATCTTCTGGGTTATATCTTCTCATGTCCATGACCTCTGAAAGGGCTGTTGCGGGTGCTGGCAAAAGGAGGACAGCCTGTTGATGATGTCATGTATGTGCACTGTGTTCTCTCGCTCCCTTGTGGAGGCTGAATGTAGCATGGGATCCTTTGTATTCTTTGTTAAAATCTGTTATATAAATTTCAGAATAGACATAATAGTCCATATCATACATCATCATCCCCATTATTGCCCATTATGAATGTGTAGTTATCCTTTCAATAGTCCGTTATTGTACATTTGGATTCATTATCATATAATACATTAAAGTTTTAGTTCATGGATCATCACCCTTCAAAGCTCACTGATAGCCTAAGAAGTAATTACAAATAAGACAGTCTTAAAAAATTAGATTTTTTTTTTTATTTTTATTTTAAATGACAGGGTTCCAGATGGAGCATCCTTTACACCTGCCTCTTCAACCTAGCTGTAGTCAGGAAAGATGTATGCAGAGTTAAAGCAAGTCCTATAATATAAACAGCAACAAATTTGCAAAATGGATCAAGATTCAGGCTGACTCATTCACGTCCACTCAATAAGGGACAATAGAGAAGAGTGTTTTCTACAGTTGTGTATGTTTAAAATTACTCTCTGCTTTTTTAAAGCCATATAAGTGTCAGTCCTGCTGAAGCCATGCGGGGCCTCTCATAACCCACAGCTTTTCTGTGTTTCCCCTTTGCACTGTGTGCCTGATGCAGGTCAGTGTCTGAATGATACAGAAGAAAAATAATGTGGTTCTCCAGCTCTCTTATGTGATTCTCCCACTCAACTTTTCTGCCTTTTGTTTTATGCTATGGGGATCTTGGAAAATGTGTGGCATGGAGAGCTTAAAAGGAAAAGCCTGGTGGGCTGAAGTCTTGTTCTTTGTTCCTCAGCCCTGAGAGATTTCCTGCTCAAGAGCATTTGCAGTTAGACTTAAGAGCCCCTACAAAAGAATAGTAAAATGTGTAGGTTAATAGATTGTAATGATGATGCAATGTTGGCTTGTTCCCCATGCAAAGACATTTTTGTTGTTGCTTACTCTGTAGAGATTCAAGGTCCATACTTGAGTTATTATTCAGTTACGGTAAATAACTGACTGATTATTTAACTTGAAGTGAGGCAGGAGATTGTCTAATACAGAAGAATATGCAGCGTATGGGTTGCTGCATTTGGACAACCTGTGCAGTGGCTGAATTTTATGACCCCTGGCCCCCATAGTTTCCTAAAGCTTCTTTGCCTATCTTATTATCTGTATATTTGTCATAATTTAAATAAGGATGAAGGCCTCTCACTTAAGAACATAGTTCCTTGAATAGCACCGCTATCTTTTTTGCATTCAGAAGAGATGGGACCTGGGAGCAATCGTTTCTGATCTTTCCACATCCATCAGACAATTCCAGTCACACTGTGGACAAAAAATTTATGCTTTCACTTTCAGAAGTGACTTTTTATTACATAGGAGATAGGTTGTCTTGCTCTGCCATCCCTCTGACTTCACTTTGATGAGAAAGAAAAGCCAAATAGACAGCTGAGCTAGTCTTTACAAAGGTGGATCTCTTCATTGCAAGCGCTAAATCTCAGGCCACTTTACATGTGTTTGTTCCATAGGAATCATAGACATGACTACTCTCACTATAGTTCATAATGGCTGGTAACATGTGTTAACTAGTTCTGGTACAAGCTGGCCTTTATTGTCATTACATTATGCTACTAGTTGCATGTAGTTGCTTGGTAGCTCATGTTATGACCGAGAGCTGTGTCTAATGGTGCAGCTGGTCCATACCAGATGCTCATGCTCTATTGCAAAAGTCTGAGTGGTGCTATCACTGTCCTGTGTGACTGGGGTGTCTCCCTGATCTTGTCATGCTACTTGCTTTTGGAAAAGTGTATTTCTGTTAGAGGTAATTACAGAAAATATCAACATTCACATAGCTTTATCTGTGTCTTTACTGGAACACAGGGAGGGTGCAGACAGGGTGCATGAATGACCAAGCTCCATATGAGAGTGGGCTAAAACACATGGAGATGCTGAACTGTGGTAGTGAGGTGGATGTCTTCTGCATTTGGAGAGCACAGATTCGTCTTTCAGACATTTTCCTATATGTGGCACCAGTTCATCATCAGGCTGGTATTATATAAAATAATTCAATTTAGTTTAGTATCAAAATAGGAAAAGATAAATCAGAAACATGAACCGAAGAGAAAAATATGTACTTTTGTTGTTGTAGTTTTCCTGTCTTTAAGGGATAGTGACCCTGCCTGTTTCAATATTAGTTTTCAGATTGTGTACTGTGCTTTCCCCTCCCACCCCCCCAGCCCACTATTCTTAAACTACATGTTATTATAAGCTTATTGCTTTTAAATTGCAGAGTATTTAAGACATTGTGGGCATGTGGAATTAGCTTGGACAGTATTGAAGGTCACACTATAGAGAACTAAATTATAATGACAGCTGGATAGTCTGTATGATAATCTTTTTATCTAGCTAATGTATCTGATTCTGATTTTATTAATTAGTGTTTATTCCTTCCTATACTGGTAATTATACTCCAATACTTCAGCAGTTATATTTTAAATCTGTTTTTTTTTTTTTGTAAAAATTTGTTTGGGATTTTTTTGGCAAACATCAGATTTATTTGGTTACTCTTATCTAGTCTAGTTTAAATGTGTTTTACTCACCACAAATTTCCTTGAAATTAAGCTTTTGAGTTGTTTTGTTTTAAATGCTGTAATAATCATCAGATGAGCCAAAACACTGGAGGCATCAGCTTCATTTGAAGCCCATATGAAGTTTGGGAGAAGCTGGACCTGGACAGAGATGCAATGCATCCTGGTGTTGAAATTGTTGTCAATGAATGGTAGCATTCAAGACTCCTGCTGTTGCAGTAGCTTGTTAAACCACAGCTGTGCCGTATCGCTGGGAGCCATGGGCTTGGAGCACACAGGCTGGCAGTGGCTCCCTTTGGATTTCCTGTTTTTCTGGTGAGCATCAACAGTGGTGTCTTCTTGTACAAAAAATCCTGTGTCCTCCTGCTACATGCAAATACAATGATAGATGATAAGAAATATGAAAGACGTTGTTCTTCTTCACTCATTGCTGATGGGGTCTCATGTCCATTCCCACATAGTAACCCAAACCGTGGGTCCAGGTATTGCATGCTTGCCTGTTTGAAGCAGGCTTTCTGATATTTTCCATCACAAAGTTCTTTGCGCATCTTTTTATTTGTTAGGAGTTATTTAATAAGCTGGTTTGGCAGTCTAATTCATCTAAAAATTTTGCTATTAGATACGTGTCTGTAAATAGTATATGCAATTGTTCAAGAATTATTTGAAGAGCAAGGCAATTGGTATTCAGAACAATTGTTCTGTGAAGGCTGAAATCTAGATCCATTGAGAAAATCTGCAAAAAACAAACTGCAGATAAACTCCCTGCTGCTTCTCTTATGAAAAATCAAAAACAAAACAGAAAATGACAGCACGTAATTACAATGAAATAGATCTGTTCCTTAACAGTTCTTTGGTGGAATTTTGTTACTGGCACTAATAACAATATAAATATTTGTATGCAACTGAGGGCATGCAGTGATATTCACAATGGGGTCAAAAATGTCCCTGTAGAGTTCTCAATGAAAGGAGCATTGCTTTAAATGAAACCCAAGCTACTGAAGAATGTGATGTTGCTATTGTGTATTTTATTCTTTTTTTGCCTTTTTTTTTTTCTTTTTCTTAATTTTTTTTCCTCTTAAGGCCTATTTCTCTCTAAAATGTTTTCCAGTATTAAATACTCCTATGGAACTGAAAGCTGTCTTCCAAATGTATTTTCTAATCTGTATATTTAAATTGCTTTTTTGAGAACATAAATGTACTTGCTACAATTTATTTAGTGATTATTCCTAAAACTTTGAGTAGACTCTTTGAACTGAAGTAGAATAAATCCACTAAAGTGTCTGCAAAATGTAAAGTATTTAGTGAACAGCTGGCTACTAATGAATCCCAGGAAAAACATAGAGGAATGAAATAAGATATTGATACGGAAAAGGAGCTGTAAGCAGTATCAGTAGAATGTTGTAGCTTGATAAATCTAGTTTGAATTACCAAAAAAAAAAGACAATAGTCCTCCTTCTGACAAGCAGAGCTGCAGTTGTTCTTTAAGGGTCTGAGGTGGTAAATGAGCCAGTATTTTCCCATAGCAGCTTCACCACCCAGCCTTTCAGAAAAAGTTGGTGTGAAGAACTGGCAGACATGACATCCTGGCTTCAGGAGGTGCTGGGTGGAATAAAGAACACCCCAGCCATTGCACTGTAAAGGCTAAGTGTAATAATTCTATGTGTACACCTATTTTGTATAGTATGGGATTCTCGCTATTGTAGATCTTAGTGCACTGAAAACATCATGCAGGCTTTGCAGTAGAAACTGTCACATCAGAAATTCAGCTGAACACTTTTTGGATTTCTGTATGTCTGAACCCTGTGGAGATGATATATCTGTCACAATTGTACAGCTGGTGCAAGTGGTAATTTTCTAATCAGATGAGGCAAAAGAAAAAAAATTCCCTGTTACATACTTTTAAGCTATTGCATTTAATGTCCTTTCATTACCTTGCAATTATCTTCCATTCTGTAGATTGTGTGGTAATTTCCAAAGCTGTTTGTGTCTGAAAATTAAGTGAAGTTGTGATAGTGACATGCTTGGAACAGCCTTCTTTCAGTGACCTAAACTATTTAGCTCTGGTAAATATTCCCAACAAAAACTATCTATAGATTGACCAGTCATTGCAAGTTATCCAAAACAGCACTGTGACAAAAAGGGACTGTACTTTGGGACTGGTAAGAGTCAATTGCTGTGAATTTTTCTTTTTTGTAATAGTGAAACTGATAGGGAATCCTCTCTCTATATACCAGTTGCATTTGTGATTCTTTTAGCCATTATAGAAAGCAAAGGGTGAAGTTGTGTTCTAGGTCTGTTGTTTTCAATTATCTCTAAAAAGGAGACAGGGAAATGGTAGCACTTTAATGTCAGAAAAGCCTTTGTGCATTTGGAGTGAACAAACACAGAGGGACCTAGGAAAGCAAACAGTAGTATGAACAGATACAACGTGGAGAAAACTAGGAACATTTTTGTGGTGTCTGAGAGGCATTTGAATTCTACTTGTGAAAATTCTACATTATTGAATATACTGCTAGATAAAAGGATTATAAATTATTAACAGCTATACAAGAGTATTGTGTGGTAAATAGTGCTCATCAAGGCCAGTAAAAAGTGTTACAATCATTTAGAACTAGTCAGTCTGTAAGCAGTCTGGTAAACAGACCACTGCTTTGCTTTACAATAGGCCAGCTATTAAGAAATCATTACTCTTTTAATAACTGCTTGTCACATTCATGTGAAACATATGAGTCTCTTCATACTGCTGTAAAATAAACTTTATTGTAGTTTGTCAGACGTTTTCTCCTTTCCTACTTCCAAATGCTGAGAAGGATACTTTCACAGAGAAAAGAGACTGCCAGTTGGTAAGTCACGCACGTTTGGCCCTTTTGTTGGTCCTTATTATATATAGGGTTAGTAATTTGTAGCTCCATCAATTGTCTTACCATAATATGAAGAAAACATGTTTCTTGTTTGAGGAAAAACAAAGAAAGAGAGTAGGTATCAGTGTATGGGTATGTAAGTTGCAAACAGCTAGCAGCCAAAGGGCAGTAACTCAACCAGAAATGGATATTGTAGCACTCAGAGAGCAATCACCTTGGCAGTTATTTCCCAAAGGAATGGAGTAGAAACATTTCTAAAATACGGGTACTTACCTATTGAACTTCTAACCAGTTTGCATTTTCCCAGTCTACTTAATTGCACGTCAAACCAAAGTTAAAAGATTCATCTGCCTTATCTTAACTTTTTCAAGATGTGCATGTCAATATTCCCTTGTCTTTGAAAAGTATTTTCCAGTGTCTTGAGTCTGTTTCTTTGTTTGCTGCCCAGCTTCCAGAGCCTCCTATGTGGTGACGTGTCAGTGAAAAAGTATGATGCCTGGGGAAATGTGGCTGGAAATTCAGTAAAAATAAATCGTGAAGTGGTGGGAGAGGGATGGGGAAGCCTTTTTCTAGATGAGCAACAACCTCTGGGGGCTCAGCATGCTCCCTGCTGGGAGTGTGGTGTTGGTGCACTCTGGTTTCTGATGTCTTCAACAGAAAATGACTGAGCTCATAAGGGAATAGGAGATTTAGAAAAGCTCAGATATCTGCTGAACTGCTGGACTTTGTGTCTGCTTCGCCTATTGATTGACCAGTGGAGAAGGCTAGTGTAGAGAAATATGACAGTGAGATGACATGAGATGAAATATTTTTTTCAGTTTGGAATGACCTCGTAATTCACAAATGGCAGTATGAAGTGGTACCACAGATGAATTATGTGGGCACTTCCTAATGAGTAGGAGCTGGTTTTGATCAAGTTCTGGTCACTACAGAATTTCTAAGCTTAGAAGAAATGTATTTCTTGTTGTAACTTACCATATAAAGACAAAATTGAGAAAGTCTGGATAGGTGGAGCTAAAGCACACTGCAGGCTGCCTTAGTTATTTATCCATGAAGTAATAGTGCTGTTTGGCAAATGGGATTGAATACCAACATGGCATTTGAATGTTCAGGTGACTCAAGGTCATACACACTTTGTTCTTGTTCTAACTTTAGATCGTGAACTGCTCTAAAACATATATTCATTTTTTGCATATAAGCTTGAGGTTTTAAATACATCCATATTTAATTCTGATTTTTTTTTATATATTACTTTTACATAGACCTGATTAAGTCAAGCCAATAAGAGTCACACATGAAACACTTTTAAGAAATGTGTAAGCTCTTTAGCTAAATCATTGTTTAGGTGAGGTTTTGCTTCTGCAAGAGACTTTAAGGGCTGTTTATGTACTAGTCACAGGACTAGTGGACATGTAACATGAAAAAATATTTCATCTTTTCTCAGATGATCTGCAATGTTTTCTCTCTTCTGCAGAGAGCTCTGTGAAGAATACAACACTTTACAGTTCTGTCAGGACTCTGCAACATGGTTCTTGCACTAAGATAGTTTTAAGTACCTTGAAACTGCTTATGTAAGATAAGTAATTTCATAAAATATGACCTTTACTACACTTCTCTTCTTCATGGGTGACATAACAATATTTTGTTATCTGTGACTTTTATTAACTCACACAACTAGTCAGTTTGAATGATGCTCAAAATTTCTCCTTCAAAAGGATGTAGGAATTCAAAGGCTAAATATGACTTTAAACATGTCACTTTCTAGCAAAATACTTCCACTGTGGAAAAGAAGCACGAGGTAAGCAAAACCTGCTTAATTTGACGCTTATAGTGGTCTCTGGCCTGACTGCTTCAAATCCCTCAGTGTAGAATGGAAAAACTGCAGTATTTTCACAACAAAATTTTGCTTTTACCAGACGTGTACCAAGTGATGTGGTGTAAAGGAATGCTGGTATATAAATGTAGCTTTCCCTTTAGGCAACGAAAGTTTTTTTGAAATTTAGTTCAGAAATATGCAATGTTTTATTTAAAATTATTAGCTGCCTAGGATAACTTCATAAGGTGCACACTTTCATGAAAAGCTCAATGTAGAGAGTCAGAGAAGCACCAGCAATATTTATAAAGATAAGAGATCAAACTGCCTCTGGGCCAGACAGCCCGACTTCTGTGGATGGCTGGAAAATGAATGGCAAAGGCTGTATAACTTTTGACACTATCATATGGGGTTTGTGATCATGGTAAAAAGGTGGCTAGATTAAATGATTAATACTAGGTCCTAAAGCTAAGTGTAATGGTCCTGTTGAGTATCTCGTACACCATCAGTGGCTCTTTGGTATTTGGGATATGTTGATATGGATACTGGTGCTCAGTCCAGGTTTTTTTCAGAATGGAAATATATCTAGTTTTGATATCATGTTGCTTTCCATGATTGTTTTGACTAAAACACCCTCTAAAATTAATGTGTTCTGTCACATTGTTTATATCTGACACCTGAAATGAGCATTTGGAATCATTATGTTGGCAGACGTAAGATCACTGAGTCTGGTCATTGATAGGTTAGTGAAAGGTTGTAGGCATTTTTATAGTAGTGGAGAATCAGGTCTCTAGCACTTTTAGATTTGGCAATTTAAAACAAGTCCAGAGATTTCAGCCTGAATAAAGTGCGTATGTGAGATTCCCTGGGTACTCCAAACAAGGCAAACTACGCTTGAGTGCACTAAAGTTAATGTAAGTAATACAAGAAAAAATGAGAAGGGATCTGAATGTTGATTATTTTTTTTTTTTTTTTAGCCCTTTTTATGTTTATTTAGAACATATTTTCTTAGGAGTTAAACTGCTCTGAAGATGCACACTAGGTTAGGCCTGGGTACCTAGGGACACACTACTCGCTGCCCTTGGCCCCTGTGGGGCTCCTTACCTGCTGGCAGCACTGTGCTGTGGTCACACTGGCTCCTGGTGCCAGGTGCAGTGGGGCAGAAAGCAGCATCCTAAAGTGAGATGAGCTGCTGTGTTGGTTTGTGTGCTGAGCTACTGAAATCATCAGGTGCAACTTTTCTAACCTCTGTGAGTGTGACCCGGACTGTCACTGCTTGGGAATGTGCCTTAGATTTGTGCCTTAGTTTGTCTTTTCATGGCCCTGAATAATCTTTCTTTTTACTACCTGGAGCTGATAACCAGGATATACTGACATTTATATGTCATCTTTGGTCCAGATAAATGCTGAGGGGAAAAATATACTTATAGATGTGTAGAAACGTGCCTTGAATTTATGGCATGTGTTTGCGTTCTTCACAGGGGTGAGATTATCCTGCTGTAATTATGTAGCTCATCAACTGACCGCTGCTTGTGGTGTTTACCTCACCCATTGCTGAATTTGGGGACCCACATATTAATTTTAACTCTGATGACGATTGGCTGTGATGTTCCCTCTTGTCACTGCAGCCATGGAGATCAGGCCTAATGATATGCCAAAAAATCAGTGACAGTTTGCATACAGACACGGTTTACTCAGGTCTCAGCACTGCCATTCTCAGAAGATGAGGAGGTATTGAACTGTCAAACTGAGACTGAGCAGGTGACAGCTGATGCATTTTAGATCAGCTGCCTTCATGACTGATTTAGCAAACCTGAGAGCAAGCAGACTTTTCTCCTTCAATATTATGCTCTTCTTTAGAAAAATAAAAAGAAACTGAAGCTATGTAAATGTATATTTTTATTTTTAAACACTACCCTTTATACCTTCTTTTCACTTTGAAATCTTTAAGTGTAAAAATGATAAGAATGCAAGATCTGAGAGGATTTATTCTATGGAATGATTTGAGATAGAGAAATATTCTCATCCTTTCCACAGCTATGTGGCAATTTAACATCTGACTCTTTCAATCATTCTACCTGCTGTCTTATATATATATCATACAACTTCTTTAAATAGATAATGCTCAAAATAACATGGACAAGCAACAACGTGGGGAAACATATGCAATTAATGTAACAATGTATTTCCTTCTCTTCCCCAAGTTGTTGCTTCCTAATTTGATAGTGTTGATTAAAAAATGAAAGTATTTCATAGTGAAGCCATTTCATAAAACAGAGTAAGCTGCTATCAGCCAATGAATACAATGGTGAGGCAGAACAAGTGGTGTTGTCACTGCAGGTTGGTGCTCATAGAGCTGATTGCTTTACCGCAAAGAATTAAATTTTCTCATGTGTACAGAGAGAGGTTTATTGTAATTTCTGATTGAAAACACTAAAATCTGAAAGGCCTAATAGGGTTTTTGAGTGACAAATTCTTTCCTGTCCATCACTGATTTATAGAATATCCTTTTGGCAGAACAACTACAGAGTAACAGAAGAGGTAGAGGAATTTTCTGAATGTCATTTTGTTGGCAGCATCCAGTTGCTCAGAGTATTTTTTGTCTCTTGTGTCTACTGGTATGCAAAAGGACAAGATGTGGGATGAGATCTCTACATCTCTTCTTTTCTCTTTTTGACTGAAATATTCCCCTCAGAAAAGCTCTGCCATTGCTTTCTGTGATCATGGGAATGCTCCTTTGTCTGATTTGACTACTGGGGAATACAGTGGATAATATGTATCTTGGGTTCAGAAGGAAAAAGGTTTTTATGTCCAGAGAATTTCCTGCATTTTCTTTTAAACACTTAAAAATGTAAAGATGAAATGCTAATATGAAGAGTGTGAAGTGTTTTTCTAAGCAAGTTGATAATACATTGCATATGTTTGTTTTCGATGTGTTATATTGTTTTTGAGTAATCACGTTTGGGTTCTTTTCAGTATGTTAAATACTGGAAAACTGAAACACTGGAGCAATGAGTAAAATTGGTGAATATAGGGGCTAGAGATATTCAAACCCCTCTGCATTGCTGTTATTCCCACCACAAATCTGCAAGCTGAAAATAAAAGTATTTATGCAGAAGTCATATAAATAATACTTTTCCTTCATCACCAGTGCAGCTGGGACTGAAATATTTCTAGTGATGACTGACGTATTCTCTCACCTCTTTGTCCTCTCCTCATGAAAATGCTTAGCTGCTCCTGAGGAACGCAAGTGTTGGACAAAACACAGAGTCCTGGGCTTTGCCTTTGGGAGGTCTGAGGGAGGGAAGGGCCCATCAAGGAGATGAGCAGAGCTATGTTGGATCAGATATGCCAGTCACTAGAAGAAAGGTGATGACCCAGGGAGGTGACAGTGCCAAATCACTGTGTGGCTCAATCCTATATAGCACAATTCTCTAGTGGCTGTTGTTACTGCTTTGTTGGTGTATTAAAAGAGAGAGTGAGGGGGAACGGTTGTAAAATGCTTTTAGAAATTTGACTTTATATGTAGAGAGGGAGAGGGGAAGAGAAAGAATTAGCACTAAAAAAATCTGCCTCAAAAAGGTAATAAACCCAAAATATTTCACTATTTCCAGGTTAAGTGTGTGTAGGGAGGAAGGGAAACATCTTTTTAATCTCTGTTATGTCTTTGGGTTAGAGAAATGCCTTGCAGTTCTTGCTGCAGGCTCACTTCCCTATATGCTCAAAACTCACTTCAATATATATTGCAATTTAAGGTTCTATTATTGAATATAGTGATGCAAAACATCATTCCAGCAGAATGTTTTGTCCGTAGACTGCTACACAGTCCTGCATCATCAAAAAAACCCCAAAAAACAAACCCAAAGCCCAGTTTGGATTATAGAGAACAATAATGTTGTCAGGGAATACCTGTGAATTACTTTCTATCAACTTCTGTGATGTTTATTTCAGCTATGTATGCAATTTTTAGATTCTGATTCTTTGTAGGCTTCTTGTGTTTTCTTTAAATTTTTCCAAAATATTCCATTTTCTATTGATAGGGAGAGTTTCTTTTGCTGTCTCTTATGGGTTTATTAAGGTCCCTAAATGCTGCTTGGCTATTGGTGCTGTTTATGTATGGATCATGGGGTCAGATACTAGGATTCTGTCACTTAAATCAAGATGCCAGCCTGGGACTTGGCTCCAGCCCTGATGGCTCTTCGTGATTCAGCATCCCTGCCATCAGGGGAAGGAGATAAACACAATACTGAAAGGGGCAAAGGGGGCTTAATGAGGGTTGTTAATGAGAGGAAGGTAGTTTAATGGTGCAATGGAAGTTTTTTTCCGCAATTCACTCTTTTCCCTTATTCCTGTGTATGGTTTAACACACAGAAATATACACTTGGGATCTAGTTACCTGGAGAGAAGCAGTGCATGCCTGGGATGTAAGTATTTTGTTTCTCAGAATAGACAGAGCCAGAGGTTTATCAGCAGTGCAGGGCTTGGGGGGGATCATGAGTGAGCAAGGTGAGTTCCCCTCTTGATGTATTAATTAGCATAATAGTTAGAGAGAACAGTCTGCAAAGACCATACTTGTGGCACTAAGAGTTCACCCTGAAAGAGAGAAAATAGCGATTTGAGCTTCCCTTATGTTATTTTGCTTTATAGACAGAACTAGTAAGACAGTCCAAAATCAAAGACCCACTAATGGACTGTGTAACCCCACCAGGGCAAGGTGTTCACATGACAGTGCTCCCCAACCCCCAAGGCATTACAGGCATTGTTAGTGGTATATGGACTGCAGTCATCCCTTTACTGTATGGCTACTCTTTCTATAGCTCAGTGAGGGGAAAAGGGGAGAGAAGTTCATAGCATTTGCAGCTGGAGTGACATATTTAGATCTTGCTCTAAAATTATCAAGTCACTTCAACCTTCTTGTATTTTACTCTATAGGCTTGTAGTTTTCAACCTTTTTCTGATCTGTAAACCTCTCAACCTTTTCCACTGAAGATACAGATCGCTGTATAGTGAGTTAAAGCCCCACTGACAATCAGCGTGAATTTTTAATGCTTTCTTTTCAAGTTATCCTTACAGATATCCCCAGACCTTGAGTGTCTGGTGGACTACATCATGAAAACCATTGCTCTGAGGTATCAGTCAGGTTGAGCTGAGCCTAAAGCTGTTAAAAAGTGGAAGATTTTGGCTGGGAAAAAACTATTCTGTTGAGGGAAGAGAAAACCAGCAGTACTGACATGGAGATTTAATAATATTATTTTGGAAAATATTTGTTTTTACTTTGCAGATTTTAAGCCAACTGAGACTTAGGCGCTGATGTCTGAGTGCCCAGCAGTGAGGACGGGGAGCAAGGGCAGAGATAGCTGTGGAGGAGGTGAGTGAATGATGCTTGCCTCTATAAGGTAGGACTGAAAGACTAGAGGTTCAGGTTTTAGTGTACGATCCTTTGGAAAACAAAGCAAATTTTCCATGAGGACTAAGAAATTTGTTGAAAGAAATGCATTTCAGGAATAAGTATTTCTTGATTGGACATTCATTTTGTCAGTCAGTTATTCACTCTAACTGAGGTCCAAGCTTTGGTGACCCAGGTATTTTAGCATTGAACCTGAACATATTGGTTGAAGGCCATCTAGAGAAGTAATATGGAAAGGATAGCTGTGAAAGGAAAATGAAGTCTGGTGGGATGGTGATGAGCAAATAATTCTAATTATTCAATGAACTGACTTTTAAAATTATTATAGAGTTTTGTCAGAAATAAGGAGTGGATAAAGTCAGCACAGGAATCAGTGCATTAAGTGAACATCAGGCTTTTATTTTCGTGGTTTCATTTTCTCTGGAGACATGCTTCCTAGGAGAACTTATCATGAAGACAGTAACTTTCTTTTTGCCCACAGCCAAAGAATAATTTTTTGTTCATGCTTATATCTGGATATTCCTGCTACTGTGAGCCTTCCTTTGACAGTATGGGTAGGAACAAGTTAGAATTACACGGTGCAGAACACCTGCTTGCTCTAAGATGCTAAATTGCTGCTTAATAGAAAACTTGATGTCTTTCTTGTGTAGTTCTCAATATGAATCTACTATTTTTTTGACTCCTGGCTGTGTGTGATGACTTTTGTAATAAGGAGAAATGGCTAAAAATCAATGGAAAGCAGTTTTAAAACTTTCACGCATGAATGGGTATGTGTGCTTGGCATAGATTCTCCAACACAGTCAGAGGAAATTAATGGAAAGAGAAGCATGCTGGCAAGGAGGAGGTGCATCAAAGAAGCTTGGATTAGATGTCAGGTAAAGCCTTTTCAAGCAGCATAGGGAGTCACTAATGGTTTTTTGTCTGCTTGTTTGTTTTAAAGGAGTATCTTTTTTTTCTGTCTGTACTTAAACAAATCCTGGGAAAACAGAGTAGAGCCAAGTATGTTTAGAATTTTGGGATCTTGAAGAAGAAGCTGGCCACAAACCATGTACATTTTAGCGACTAGCTTGGTCCAAAACTCTGGAGTCTACATAGGAGAGCAGATTTGCTTTTTATATTCCTGGCAGACAGAGATGGATTGCATCCTTTACATGGCCAAAGGGGGAAGAGACGTTCTGTTTAAGGGCACAATTTATTTGGTTGTCTTTCTTTGACTGCAGCAACGCTTTGAGGAGGAGGAGGAGGAAGCTATGCTAGCTGGCATAGGCTTCTTGGAAAAACATTACCTCAAATGATGTGGAGCCTGCCAAGTTGTTGGGAGAGGGATGAGACTGAGATACAAGGTGTCATATTGCTGGTTTCACGCCTGGGAAACTTGAAAGTATTGAAGTGTACAGTGAGGGCTATTAGACAACAGCTTTTGGAGGTCTGTGTAATATAAAAACCTCCATTTTAGTAATGGCAAGTTGAAAGTTCCTCTTGTCTCAGAGGATCTACTACTAACAGTATTAACATGAATATTTATGTTTCTTAAAGGCAGTCTTTTGTACTCCCCTCCTTCCCTTGCAACATTTCTGCCTAAGTTTGGCTTTTCGTTTTTTGTGATCTCATATACTCTACTCAGGTTCCTTTTAGTTTTTGACATGCACCTACAATAGTACAGAAGACAAAAAAAGAAGATATTTAGCAAATTGCTAACTGCATTTTGAGCGGTCTATACGTACTCAAGTAAATATACGTAGAAAGGGAAGGTTTAGTTCATGTGAATATATGTATAAACAACATCTTCCTCTCATAGTTAAACCTTTTTAATAGAAAGAACTGAAACAAACTATCTTTGAGTTTCATCTGTGGGTTTGGGGAGGAAACATACATTTTAACAAGGAATTAAGTGAGAGGGAAATAGAAAAAGAGAAAAGGTAAAAGAAAAGAGTGAAGAGGAAGGAGAAGTAGATAAGCAGAACCACTTTACCTCATGAAAGAATTTGGGCCTCCCAGCAGCCTTATTGGCATCTCATAAGGATTAGATTATGTTTTAAATATTGCATGATGAAGGGTGTTACAGTATTTAGAAAGAAGCTTTTGGAAATGAAATTATATTGGTATGGTACTTCATCTGTTTTCTGTAGAAATGAAATAGCTACTGGTTCACTTACACAACAGGTCCCTGCACTAGTGGGGATAGACTTTGGGAGTTTATTGGTAGGGATGGTTTTGTGCTTATTAATAGTGGGAGAAAACTAACTGCAAGTCTTGAAAGGGTGCTGGTAGCGCTGCTTCCTTTAGGGATCTCTCTGATGTGTTACAGGCAGAAGAAAGTCTTGCCAAGCCAGGTATGTTTTATGACATTGAAAGATTATGGCTGTCTTGGTCAGCTGAGGCTGATCTTGCGTCCCCTGGCTAATTTCCTATCTGGATGTGCTCCTAGATACAAAAGTGAACTGGCAATTCAGCAACTATTGCTGCCCCTCAGCATTTCGGACGTGTCATTGGGAACTGGCAGTGCGATGGGCTGTGGTGGTAGATGGAGCTGCTTTGTCCACGTCTTTCCTTTGCTTCTCTGTGCGAATGAGCCATAAGCAGACATGGGGCTGGTGCTTAGTTTCTTTTCCCTCCTCACAGTTATCTATTCCTCATTGGAAGCTCTGGTTTCAAGGCACAGCTGCCAGGCAAAAAAGAATAAGCAGACTTGTGACACAAGACCAAAGGCTCAGTATTTTGAGAACCTTTTCTGAGCAGCACTTGCACAAAGCTACTGTTAATTTATAGTATTTTGGGAAAAAGCATTAGCTGGAGAGCAGTACTGTCAGTAAATGTATTTTTAACTTGCAGTCTTAGTCCTTTATTTTTCAGCTGTAGTATGGGCTTTTCCCCAAATCCCCAGACACATAGTTCAAAGAGATGAAGCTATTGGATTATTGTCTCTTTCCTGTCAAGGAGCCTGCAAAATTCTTCCTAGAGCCAAAGTGCAGAGGCTGTTAAATAGAATGATTTGGTGACACACTTTACAGCATACGTGTACAGTTCATGTGAATGTAATTACCGAAAACTAAACTTAAGACAGAAGGCCTTGCCATGGTAGAAGAATATTTTAGGCTGTAGGCAACACACTTTTTATTTAGGTTTCCTGAGGAAAATTTTCCCACTTCTCTTCATCCCAGCCATCTAACTATTCTTAACTTTACAAAAAAGATTTCAGCTGCTAAGAGAATCATTCTACCATCAGACTTTCTTCTGCAGACAAGAAAACAGAAACAATACAAATACTTGTGCATTAGTGCCATCGAAGTCATTGATCAGCACTCCTTTGAAAAAGGTGCTATACAAATGTGCAGCAAGAATAATCTCCCCAGGTTTAACAAATACATAACAGATAATGCATATAATTTATAACATACATATATTCACTTTAAAAAGTCAAACATATTCCTACATTGTATCTAGAGACTGGTGAAGTGTCAGGAAACACTTGCACTGAGCAGTACATCCATGCCCAGTTCCCAGAGTTCTTTATACCTAATGACATATTTTTGTTGTGTTTTAGATTCTTTTTTCTTTTCCATAGCCAGCAACCCTTAACTGCATAAATTCCCTAATAGATTTGAGTCGTTTATGTAAGAAGATTCAATACCAATCACATGTAAAGATGAGACTGGTAAAATGCTTTTATTTCATGAATTCATGGAGAAAACTTATTGCTACCAGCATCAGCTAACCCTGATCTTTGACTGAGGCCTGAAGGAAGGTTCTGAGGCTGGTACTAAATCACTCATACTGACAAAAATGCTTCTAGCTACATAAACTATCAAAGGAATTTATTAAATCTGGAGTCATGGAACATTAGAACTCTGATATGCCACTTTACTAGCAAGATCTTGCATTTACTATACTTCCAGATTTGCTTGATACATGGAGTTTAATTAGAGATGTTATGTTGCAAAAGAAATCGGAGAATGCAGGAGTAATAAAATCGTTTTGTGATTTTATTCTCATCTGCTGTACAAGTTCTTTTCAATTTCTTCTCCCTCCCCCAATAACATTACAAGAACACTTTTGTTCATAGCATTTTCCATGGAAAAACCATCAAGAGATCAGATGCAGTATTAACTCCAGAAAATTTTAGCATTGGTGTCATTGCTGAAAAGTGACCCAAAGAACTGTGAAACATGAATTTTTTTCTTGTGATAGCTTGTCTTCCATGGCAACGTATAAAGAAGATGAGAACAATTTTGTTTTTTCTTTTCACTATGAAATATCTCGCTCTGAGAACACAGAGAAAAGATTGGCTACATCCCCAGACTTTAAATGAGAAACAAGGATGATTAATCTCTTTAAAAAAAAAAAAAGACTTGTTCTTTGAATAACATGTTTGATTTTCAGTTAAAGAACTCTTGAATAGAAGTTTAAGCACTTTCAACAATTTCAACACCATTTCAAAATTTTAACTAATCTCACATTATGCTGGTTGTTATAATCTGACTGCCTCTCTTGACTTTTCTAGAAAGAGCATTAGAGAGAAGAATAATTTTTCTGATATGATACAATATATTACTGCCCTATCACATAGCTTCATCCACTTTTGTCTGCCAGAATCTCTGTAAAAGAAAAAGCATTTTATAGGCTTTGTACTTTCTCCAGGTTCTTCTTTGAGAACAATATACATCTTCAATTAATTCCTCATCCCATGTTGTGTTGGGCAACCATGTGCTTGCCTGATAAGGCATGATGATTTTGGAATAATGCCACTTATTTTATTGTAATTTTAATTCAAATTCTAAGGCAATCTTTAAGGTCAGATTCACACTTGGCTTATGTATGTGTATGTTTGGGACATCTCTGATGGTCTCTAAACTTACTGTGTTTACTGGATACATGCATGTGGCATTTTTATTAATGTTAGAATATATTATGAATTCTAGCATTATTTTGCAAACTGCCCAGTCCTTTGTTGTAAAGGCAAGCATTAAAGCTCAGAAAATTCAGGAGTAGGTGGAGACAGAAAGATCAATTTGACAGCAAAAATGCACCTGGTGCCCTGAGAATAAGAGACCAATAATGTGCAGAGAAATGGTAACACTGGACATATTCTTTCCAATTGCTTTGTTTTGTTTGCATAAACGTTTCTAGTTTCATATTCTCTTTTCATGAAAGTCTGATGCTTAATGTAATTATTTACAGATGATCTTTTATTTCAAACCTTGAGATTAGCTCATTTGGGTAGAGCATGGTGCTAATAATGCCAAGCTTGTGGGTTCAATTCCTGTATGGTCCATTCACTTTAGAGCTGGACCTGATGATCCTTCTGGGTCCCTTCCAACTCAGAAGATTCTGTGATTCTTTCTCGAGGAAGATTTGTAATGGAAAGCACTGCTGTACTCCTTTGAAATTCTGCTTCTTCAGACTTACCTTCCTCTTCCCATCATTATAAAAGTATTAATGTATCTCATTTAATGTTACTTAAATAGTAATTGATCTTTATACCTGTGAGCTCCCTTTCTGATAGCAACCACCTTTAGGGCCACTGTGAAACCTCTGTGGCCTGATTATGTGATTCCAATCAGTTCTGCACGGAGCTACCCAGAGTGCCAGCTGATGGAATAGCTGTAGTTTAGAGGTCAATTCTTGCATCACTGAGATCAGCTACACACAGGCAGGCAGAGGTTCGTTTGGCACTTCATGATGAATTTGGGTTATTTCTTATTTTTCTTTCCGCTTCCATCTTTTTGTTTGAGACTGTACATGTTCCCAGATGCTTTTTATATTCGGTATATTCAGTTCATGTATTCTTGCTACGATTGTCTTACTCTGAATGTCTCTTGCTGAATGAGACTTCAGTAACAGCTATCTTTTTATACCTTAAATGTGAATTTCAGCCTCGGTTAAGCAAGAAATTAATTCTGACCCGACTTCTGTACCAAACCTGCCAAATGAATGGCCATTAACTCTGGGCAATTAAACGCCAAAAAGCTTTTCTGCAACTTCTGGGAGCTGACCTGGAACTTCCTTTACTAAAGGAAAAACAATTCAAAAGCTGCAGACAGTGGGAGAGGGTGGAAGGGAGTGGAGAATGCGAATATTAGAATATCCTGTCTTCTGATTAATTTTTTATTTCCTCAAATTTCTGGCAAAAGGACTTGCTGCTGTCTCTAGGTCCAAGGCAGCCCAAGGTATTTGTTGCTGGCTTTCTTTTGTAGCCCTATTATAGGCAGGTTTTCAAGTTCTCCCTGAAGACACGTTAAATGAACTCACAAATTGGCTGTGGGCAGTTCTCCCCTCAGGCTTGTGTTGACCACAGCAAAGTTTTGTTTTCAGTGTTTGTTTTTGGTTGGTTGGGTTTTTTCCCATGTCACTCTCTGTAGCTGGAATAATTTTCCATGTATAATTATGCTTTTTAATGTTGGACGTATATTCAAGAAAGCAAACGAGCAAAGCCTCTTCCAAAGGTAAGTAAATAGCTGTTACACAGACTCAAGACCTGCAGGTGGACCCTCTTGCTTGCTGGGCTCAGCACCCCATTTGTGTGTGCGCCTTCTCCTCCTCTAGCTGGGCCTTCCAGCTGTGTCTGCCTGGCACCAACTCCTCTTCTCTTAGCTGATGGTCTGTCCTGCAGATTCTTTCCATCTATCCCTTTGCTTCTCCAGTATGGAAAGAATTGCTATGGTATTCTGACTGTAACTGGAAATAATATGTATTGTTTAAGCAGAGTAACCTACTTCTCTGCAGGCAGACTAATACAACAGTAATATTTGATAGATACCAAGATAATTGACTTGATGTTATTAATTGTAGGTAGCAGTGGCTAGAGAAAAATAAAATATAAACTTCAAAACTGTCAAGCACATGTAACACTAAGATTACTCAGCAAAGCAGACAGAGGATGGTTTTGGGTGTTTGAGCAGTGACTGTCTGTATTATCTAGTTGCTAAGCCTTTTAGACATAGATGTTCACTTTGTTCTGTATATAATAAATGCTTGGTTATCCCCACCTAACACTGGTGTAGTGGAAAACCTTCTGTATACAAGGTGAGATGGGCAGGCTGATTGAAGGCCCAATGATTGACTGAGCTGTAGCATTCTCAAGGCTTCAGGAAAGGTTTTTACTTGACGCACGTTCCCGCAGGAGTTCACATTTGCTGTTTTATCTCTGGGAGTGAGTTTACTGACAGACACGTACTGAGAGTCACAGAGAAATGCCATGGGAGCTGCTTAACAGCATTCAGATGCAGAGATGGCATTTGATTCCCAGGTTTCTTTGCTGCAGCCGCTTTATAAGAAATCTAAATCAGGAAACTCTACAGGGTATCAGTAAAGCAGACCTCTGATCTGCATGCTCTCACCATTAAAAACCTGAGTCCTGCTTCTGAACCAATAAACAAATCTAAAGGTTATTATTGAATAACTCCTATTCATTTTGGTGGAACCAGTGAAGTGGCAGAATAGCAGGTGTGTGGACATTCTACTGAGTGTGGTAGGACTGCAAGAGTTCTCTGACAAGGTGTTAACAGGTTTCCTGACATACTCATTGTAGCTGTTTTCATTTAAAGTATGAATTGTGGTAGTCTAATTCCTACATGTTGTTCAGGCAAAATGTTCTGGATGTGTTTAAAAGCAAGTGCCAGTCTTTTGAAACAGTTTCCAGTACTTGCATTATAGACATCAAAAACTCTATTAGAGATAGCAGAGCTTGAAATATTTCTTTTGCATTTTATTTTTTATGCATTCATTTTAATTTATAAATATCTAGAGGTGAGTAATTGAAACTTGGTAGAAATTTTTTTCTTTCCCTTTAGATGTATAGAGCCTGGAAAATCTGAAATACCTTGGGAGTAGACATGCTAATGTTATGTTGAAACGTAGCTTTTTGTTCAGTGGAAAGGTAATTTTTTTGTGATTCATTTGGTGCAGCAAAATTAAGAAAGTCACCAGAAATGAATGTAAAAGCAAATGACTAGATGGCAAAAGTGATAAAAATGTAAGCACTGCAGCTGTAAGATAAGGTATTCTATGATGTCAGAACTGTGAATTGCTGAAGTTTGAAGTAATTCTATTTTGCATAATATTTTTTAATTCTCATATAAAACAATTGATTTAAATGTGGAACCTTTGAAATACAGAGAATTAACCTCACCTTCCAGACAAGATGTTTAAGGTTAAAAATAATAGAAACATAAATCTTGTGTAAGTCTTATTAGAAAAGAAATATCTACACTATCTGAGTTAGATTTCTTTCAACCAAAAACTCCTATTCTGAAATGCTACCGTTCTGACAGTGTGACAAATTGCTGGAACAAATGCTAAATAGTTAAATGGACAAGTGATGGATGGCCTCATAAGCCTTGCAGGGCAGCCTGTGTAAGATACTAATTGGTTCTGTGGAACTGGTTTTGGTCAATAAATTCACTTGAGAATTTTTTTTTTAAATTTTTTTTTTTTTTTTTTGGTATGTGTGTGTTAGATATCTTTAAAGAATGCACTGTTGTAGGTGACAAACCACTTGCAATGTATTAGGCCAACAACAACTTTATTTTGTCTGCTATAGCATCTACCTTCTTTCAAGGATATAACCTACTAAAAATCTATTATTGATGCATTGCTGTCTCTCTCAAATGCTTCTGAATTATGAGTTTATTTGGGAGCCTACAGAATTTTCTGATGCTGACCAATGCCCTTGTTAAGTTTTCCACAGTGTTTGCAATTGCTCTTTATAATTTTCTCCCTGCGCCCTCCCCACCCCCCCGGGATAGATTCTGCCACCTTTGCTCACTTTGGGCATTATTTTCTACTTCAGAGAGTCTAAGTATTAGTGAACTCCCCTTGTAAAAAATACTGTCACGGTGAGTAAAGGCAATTAGACTCTGGACTTCGGGACCTGTGTCAGGAATGATCTGAGCTGCCAGTTCTTAGACTGAACTTGGAGCTAAGGGAGTAACTGAAAAGGTGTTTTCAGGGGCCTTGGTTTGAATTTAGCCCCCAGCTGCTCGGTGTCCTGAAATCCCTTGGGTTCACTGAGCTCTCCTGGTCACTCTGTGGCATGGTCAGAGGTATTCATAACCGTGTGTCTGTGCATATGCCAGAGCGTCCCTCTCCTGGGCAGGCGCTTAAGGTTGAGCTACAGGTTACATCTAAGCTCAGGATGACTGGAATCCCAGGAGGTGGCTTTGTACACTGTGTTGGCTGATGCACAGTGCAGGGTGATGGCTGGGGAGAGCACAGACAATTGGACTCATGTCTTCACGGGCAAGACCCCAACTCTGACACTGCTCCAAAGTTAGGAAGAGAGGCTGGTTTCTTCTGTGCTGACCACGGGCAGGTCAGCTGAAAGGTTGAAAGTGCTCCCCGCTGTGTTTCCCAGCGATTAGTGGTAGATTTCCGATAGCTCCCACCCAGCAGCCTTGGCTGCTGCGAGCCCTGTGAGAGACACCAGCTCTCCTCCTGCTCTGCAGGGATTGCTTGGCCCATCCTGTGACCTGCTGCCTTCACATCACTGCCAGGCACTGAAAAGAAAAGCCCTGAAGCAATTGCCTTTCAAGTCCTTCACTCCTTTGTTGAATCTGGCCCAAAGGGATTGCAGTGAAAATATGAGATATAGAGTTTGTTCTTAGTTGCTTTTGTTTTGGGGGTTTATGTTTTGGTTTGGATTTTTGTTGTTGTTCTTGTTGTTTTCTTTGAGGGTTTTGTTTGGGTTTGTTAATTGCCTTTTTTTTTTTTTTCCCTCTGTGTGGTTATTTTTTTCCTTGGGTTACTTTTTTTTTTCTGTTTTCACTAGTGCTGAGAAGAAATTTTTCCATGGATGCTTAAAAAATGCAAATAAATCCAAAACAAGCCTCAATGAGTGAGCCAGGGGAAGGGAGAAGGTAGAGATGGTTTCACAGCTTTATCCAGATAGCAATTTCCTGTTTTATAAATTGGAATTGATTAATTCTGAAAACATCAGCATATAGAAGGCTAATCTTTATGAAATAAAGGAAAAATATTAAATTTAGAATTTAAATAATACTAGACTTAAAAAATGTTTAACATCTTTCTGGTTGTTTTGCATTCTTGCATGTGCTCACATATATGAGATGTTTCATAATTAAGCTCCATATTTCAACTTCTATGTACTTAAACCAAATTTGACAGATAACACATACTAGCTACCTTAGCAGCAGTGAGCATTAAAGGCTGCACTTCTCTCAGTGTTCATACCTAGCTTGTCTGATATATATGAACTTCAAGAAAACTTTCTGGGAAGAAAAATTAGTGCAACTGCCTTAATACATTTTCAGTGCAGTACAGTCAAGTCTAGTAGAATACATACTTGACTGGAAGGGAAATGTGTTACTTTTCGAGACTGGGAGCACAAGGATACATAGGCTTCTTGTAAAGCTTTTGGAAAGAAGTAGATGTCTCAAGAAAAGCTTCCTGTGTTGACATATAACCCAGCCCTGGCTCCCCAATACAAGAAAAACATGATTTGTCTTTATGGAAAAGTGCATTCAAATAGTTATGTGACAAGACTAACAGCTTTTTCCTTAAATCCTAATATATGATTGGATTTTATGACCAAACAATCCCCCAAAACTAAAACACAAAACAAGCCTAGTGAAAGTTTATTGTGTATGAATTATCTGTATATTCATTATGTCTTTCTTGTGCAGATTAAATGACCGAGGTATGAAACAAATTGGACAGATCTCTCATTGATCCAAACAAGGAAGTGCTGAATTACATGAGTTCAGAGCTGTCCTGTTAGGGAAACCTGCTGGATTCATAGCCCTTTGAGAATCAAAAGAAAAATAACATATACTTTCTTACGTTTAATCAGACTCTGTGACTCCACAGAAAAGTCTCATAGGTCCCTTTGGTGCAAATTTATAATTAATATTTTAGTTTATTAATACAAAGGATTGTGACTACACACAAAATAGAACAAAGAAATGTTATGCAATTTCCGATATACTGATCTTTTTATGATTGTGTGAAAGCCCAAGGTAGGCTCATTTAGGATATTGAGCCATAAAGTTTAACTATTGAATCAACCAAAGATGTAAAAATTTACTAGAAATTTTCTGTGAAACCAAAATAATTTTTATAAAAGCATTTTACCTTTTGCTTAAAGATAATTTTGAGCTTAAGACGTTGTACATTTTTTTTTTGTTTTGTAATACAACACAGTTTACTAGAGATCACATGTAATGAATTGTTTATGTCAACCTGAAATGCTCACAATGGGACCCTTAAAATGCTGTTAGAGGTAATCTAGCAACCTGCAAGTGATGCTGTGTCAAGCACTCCAGTTAGTGGTCACCAGGCATAGATTAATTGTTGCGGAACATTTTCAGGTTTAAGTGCCAACATTCTTTTACTTGTAAATCAGCTGGAGATGAGTATCTTATGCCCATCTGGACATTGGAAATCTGTCCTTTTAATTCAGCTGATAAGCCTAGATATTACAAGTGTAAAGTACATAATTGTGTGTAAAGAACTTGTCCTTACTATGTATGCCTAAGAATCATGATGAACACACACCTCAGAAAGGAAGGGTCAGCTCTACCTTGGGTACAGTTGACAAGGAAACTGCTCTGAAAGCTTCTCTCACTTCCAAAGTTTCCCAGCTAGACTTGAACTTTAAAACTTGAACAGTTTTATATTAAGGGTTTACTTTCAAATAGGTTATGAAACACATAAGTGATGAACTGATATGTTTGTCACACTTGTATATTTAGGAAGCCATGTGTTTTATAAAGTGTTGTATCACATCTGTGGGAGACACTGCAGCTGCTTATAACTTTGGCTCTAACAAATCTGCTAACCTGCTTTACTCCTTAACAGTTTACAGTCATTGCTTAATCTCTCTAGAAGATTTTTTTAAAAGAGTTTATTAAAGTTTCTCTTTTCAGAAAACCTGAATGTGTGATATTAGAAGAGAAAATGAAGAGATTGAAAGAATAAAACCACCAAAAGTCAAACTTGCAAGGACCTACTGAAATTCAGGACGAAATCCAAATTCAGGTAATTTCTTGAGTTACCATCTGTTCTGTTCACAAGTATCTTTTATATACTATAAATATACATACTGTAACAGCTTCCCAGCTGTGAAGAACCCATTTGCCTGACTGTTCTTTTAATTCCTCTATAAAATTTTGGGTTTGAAGTTGGCCATCTGTCTAGATACCAGTGCGATAGGCATTAATGAAATACAATATAAAGAATAAATTAAAACACCTGCTAAAATTAATATGAAAAGTTCTATTTTGAATAGCAGGAAATACAATAGCACAGAGAAACTGAGAATTCTGAATTGGAAATAGTAATTTTGAGATATGGAGTTAATGAAGACAGCACTTGGGAGCTGTCAGTAAGTGCTTGTGTGCTTAGAGTGTTCTATGATAAGCCTGTGAGTAACCCCATTCTGGGCTTACTTGCACATAAACCCAACACTAAGTGTGTTATTTGAAAGAAACAGTTTTTATGTTCTGGTACAGCTATGTAGTTATGGAAGATTTATTTTACTGTTGAGTATAACCCTTAGCAGATGCTGTTTTATTGGAAAGGTAAGAAGACTTTTTCTCTGTCCTGACCAAACTGTGTATTTGCTGGGCTACAGTTTAGAACTGTAATTATGCAGTCCCCCCAAAGCTAGATCTGGGCTACATGTGACTCCTCCCAACAGAGACGCAAAGAGCAGGCTGCCTGTCAGGACTTCCCCATGACATAACTCATAAGCACATATGTGTATAGTTTGCACTTGTCCTGAGGCAGCTGGTCAGGAGCAGTGTCTGAACCTGGAGCAGTCTAGGGGTGCCAGCCTGTTGCCAGACACAAGTGATGTATTTCCTGCAGGCTGAGAGTTTGCATAGTTTTAATATAGGCGATTCATTGCTTATGCTGCTCCAGCAACAAGAGCCTGGCTTGGGCTAAGCATGAACAGAATTAGGGAGGTGATCAATGCAGGTTCATCTTGATAGTTACAGCTGGTAAAACAAGGGACAACCTGGGAAGTTCAACTGGACATTTGGAAAAGCTTCTTTGCGAAAAGGTTGCGCAGCACTAGAAGAGAATACAGTGTGTTTCTTCATCCTTAGAAGTTTTTGGAATGTGTTTAGCCAACACTGTGGCTGGAAACTTCTGGAAATATGTTCCAATTGACTTGTTTGAGTCAATGCTCGCTCACGTCAAAGTTTGCTCTCTCTCTAGCAGAGATCAGGACCAGGCACTTAGGAGAAAGCTAAAGACAAGGCATACATACTTGTTCTCAATATTCTACTATCACCTGGCAACAATGGGTCAGGCATCTAGAAAGTGTTGTCTTTGTACTTATTTAGTAAGTATGAAAAAGTTCTGTTGAGAAATTTTATTTTTTTAATCCAGTAATTATTTCAGTTCTGAGATACAACAGAATTGACCTTGTTTTAGAAAGAGTTTTGCTTTTGATAGTTAATGAAAGAGTACTTTCACGAGAAAAATGTTATGCATTTAATTACATTTTTTTGTGCACTCTGTCAGCTCTGCCTTTATGCTACTTTGTAGGTGAGCAGGAAAAGATGTTCAGACACCTGTTTGTTACTCAGTCACTTGGATTATTCTACACTGTCTCTTGGACCTTTGTGCTCAATCCCTTAAACTGGTTGGCTTGGGAAAATGGTCTTTCACTTTCTTGATAAGCCACATTGTCTATGCCTCAGTAACTGAGGTAAACCCAGATGGTTGTTATATAATTTCTAGCATTACAAATGGATATCTCTGATTCAGTATCTTCTGAGCCTTAGCTGGGATTGTAAAGTTTTCAGCATGTTCCCCAATTGCCAAGCAGTGTATCCTTTGCGTGTCTTCTCCTGTACCAGGTATTTTTTTAAACTGGGCAGTGGTTCTAGGTTTGTGTCTGGCATGCCTCAACATCTGAGTCTCTTTGATTACATTATTTTAGAAATCTGATGTGATTATTGCCTAATCACTTAGTACTCATGTCTTGGCCTTCTGGAAACAGGGATTAACCTTCTGTGGCATTATAAATCTAGCTAGCTATCTAATATGAATAATTTCTGCTGCTGGGAAAAGGCTTTGAATTGTGTGAAGTCTGCCTTCAGGGTAAAAATCCCCTCTTTTCTTTCTCCTGTAGCACAGCCCAATCTGTGCCATGCCCATTTTGGTGTCATTGTCTCTAGCAGTGATTTCTGTGGGACACACACTCTGTCCCATGCAGCACCAGAGGCTCAGTGTTGCACGCTGCATTCTCTTGGGTGCTCCCAGCAGCTGCTTAGACCTCTTGCTAATGGTTAGGCTGCACATGCACCCTCAGCAGAGAGTTGAAGGGTCTGGCTGGGCAGTGAACAGCAGTCACATCTGCTGGGCTCTGACAGCAACTAATTTCATGTAGTGGCTGCTGCCAGGCCACCTCCTGAAGCATCATGCCCAAGTGCAGCACTGTGACACCCAAGGGGAGTGCCCTCTTTATGCTTTTCTTTACTCACTGGCTGCTCATTCTCAGACCTCTGGCTATTCCTTTTATGCAGCAGTATATGAAAAGTATCTCAAGTGTTTCTCTGTATGTATCAAATCTAGAAAGATATATCTTACCTCTAATTATGATCCAAAGGTGTCTCTTTCCATTTGCTTTTATCTGCGTATTTTCTTACCAGCTCTTCACCTCTTGAAAAAATCCAAGGTGGCTTTGAGATGAACAGAATATTTCAGGTAGAAAACATCAGTTATGCATCTTTGGTTCTAATTCAAAATATTCAGAACCTAATTAGTTCCTTGCAAAGGCTTAGAAGCATACTTTAGGAACTATGTATGTATACATGTACATAGATATATACACACATTTTTCTTTTTGAATCTTCCCCTTCTTATGTGTTTGATGTCGTAACAGTGAAAGGTTTGTAGAGAAGTCTTGATGGAGACAGATAATGGAAAAAAGGAAAAATGAGCAAACAAAAGAAAATCTTAAAAAAACTGATCCAAGAAGCTGAAGACTCCTCTGTAAAATAGGAAAGACCACTGTGAAAAGCATCTATTTTCTATATTTTTTTTATGTTATGGATAACTTTTAAAATTGTTGGGTGGGTGCTATTCTTGTGTTGCAGGAAGTCTTCAACTTCAGTTAGCGTAACTTTTACTGTCAGTGTATGTTGCAGTGGCACTCAGTACCACTGCACTGGTTAAGGGTCTGTGAGGTGTATTTCTGTCATAAATCTGGAAGATTATATCTCTGTCTTCTCATGTTGCATCATCCTGAAACTTGACAAGTTGTCAGTGGAGAGGCAATTATTTCTACCTAAACATGGAAAACATAACATACATTTTTTAACATATGTAGTGCCATGAGAGTATATGGATTTAGGGGAAAGTGCTGAGGTTGTTGGGAGATTTTGCTTTATTTTTCCCCTACTATAATTCTTGCATATTGAAACTATAAAAGTGATATTTTTCTTGTTTTCAGTTGAAAATGAGGTTTAATAGTGTTTGTCATTTTCAAGGGTGAGGAAGAGGGAATGACATAGTCAAAGCTGTAAGAGCTGAAAAAAATAAAAGCAGTGGGGCTGACTGGAAAATACTGTTCTATCCAATGAAAGAGAGATGATATTATTTCCAGTTTGCAGATTGTTGTTGATTTTGAGAGCAGCTGGTGTTAGAGGAAGAGGCTGCACTTCCCAGTGATGACTCACTGGATCTCATGAGCAGCAGGGAGAGCGGGTGCGAGGAGAGCCAGGAGTGGCTGTTAGGGCAGGGAGTCCAACACTATTAGCAGACTGTAGCTTCTTATTTTTACTTAGCAAATTCCCAAGAAAAGTGAAGGTGTTGCAAGAGTGAGACAAAGACTAGGAAGCCAGGGGAGCAGAGAGCATGTTTGGAGGGGCAAAACGAGTCTGGGAAGAAGAGGGAAGGTATCTTTCAAGTTATATAGTAACGTGCCAGCTTAAAAACAGCCCTTTGCATCATTAGTGAAATAAATTGAAGTAGTATGAACAGTTTAACCAATTGAGAGGAAGTGAACTGCAAGTTCAAAATTTGGATTGCTCTGTATTTTAAGATAGTTGTTTACGTGAAGAAAACCTAGTGGCCTTAGAAAAGTTAGTAATATTTAGTCCTTTATTATGAATCACCTTTAGCAATGCTGTTTATTGTAAATGGATGATAACAGTTTTCTTACTAAAAATCTCCAAGATAAAATAATTCTTTCTTTTCTCCCTTGCTGTGAAATTGTATTTTAACCTTTCCTATCTCCTTGCATAAAAAACAGAGGAAATTAATCTGCTTTATTTCCCAGTAGAGCATTTCTTGGTAAAGATGTGGGAGTTTGATTCACATTGCCATAGTGGGGCGTCTCATTTGCTGGCTTGGAGTTACAATGCTTCCTTCACAGACCTCAGCCAAGTAAGCAAGGCTGATTCTTAGGGCATGGAAGAGCCAAGTTCAGTTCTCTGCTCTAATGTTCTTCTGTATCTCATATGGTCTTATACATTTTGCCTTTAACACTGGGCTCTGCCTCAGTAATCCTATGGTAATAGTTTTGTTTAATATCAGCCAGTGAAATAGGAATTTGACTGAGAGTTGGAGAGACGAGCAAGATTGTTCAGGTCTCACATGACTACAGAGGGTACTGACCAATATGCAAAGTAATTCTTAATATTTTAAAGAATATTCTGGTTTTAGAAATGTTCTATGTACTTGCCCAGTAAATATTGAGATTTAGTTACTATTCAGAGATACATTTGAGTCCCCAGTAGCTCTATTAGTATTTTTATTAGAACTGTAAATAGAAATTGCAACTAGTAACATACAACTCTTAAGAGAACTTTCAAAGGACTTAGCAAAATTTGTTTTCTTTCTTAAGGGAGATAAATGAACAGAAACATTTATCACATTCAGATATGACTTACGATTTACATCATTTATACTGCTGAAATGCACTACACACTGAAAGCAGACTGACACCATGTGGTCTGTGCTGAGTGGAGGGGGAGCTGAAACAGTTTGGGGGTGACAGGCTGAAGAGCCCAGGTGGTGAGTTCAGGGTTATACCTGATACTGTATCTGTATGTACGTCTTGAAATCATGGAACCGTTTTCTCTGGTTCCTCTGCTTTATTCATCAGTATTATTTCCCTGAAGAAGAGTGGTTGGCTGCTTGAGAGAATGAGGCAAGAAAGTCTGAAGATTTTAAGTAGTGTCTCACTTAAAAGTAGACAAGCCTCTGGAGTTTGTGGGTGCCTGGGAAACGTGCTCTGGAACATTCATCCAAGGAGGTGCAGACACATTTAGGTTTTTGATGAATATGACAGCCGATACTTATTTGCTTAACAGCTGGGACCTTCTTTGCCAGCTTCATCACCATTGTAGAAGTGTTTCATACATGTGCCATATAGTGTAAACACCAGATTGTCTCCCTGCCTGCCAAATTCCCAGGACACGTGCCTGTGAAGTTGCTCTGAGTGCATTGAGCAATCACGATGGCATTTGCTACATTAGGGTTTGTTCACAGGACTTGAACATGTTGAAACAAGAGTAGTGCATTAACAGCTTAGTATCCTAGTGAGCTTGCCACTGTTAGCATGATCTCACACACTGCAGAAGGTGACACCTATCTCAACAGGGCTTAAAAGAGAGCCCATCATAATTAATGAGGGTGTTAACCTCCTTCTTGGAGGATGGCTGAGATCCATAGAGGCTCGTTCTCATGACATGACAACAGCTAGTAGGAAGGAAATATAAAAAATTGCTGAATTTTGAATTTTGTGGCTATTGAGAGCATTTGTGTACTTGGCAGTCAAGCTGCTCATATCATGGATTTGCTCCATGTTTCCCGTTGATCCATTTCCCGGAGTTCCCAAATCAGCAGCCTATGGCCATGCTGAGATCTTCTGAGTGCATGTTTCATCATCATTTTCATGTACTGTTTCTTGATTTGCATTTTTTTTCATAATTAGGTCTTTAAGCCCAGTGGCCTTCCAGGATTACCTCTAGCCATTCCTGTATTAGTTCCCAAAAGCCTTGCTTTGGACATCTTTTATGCTATTTTCTCCAATAATAATATTTTCATCAGTTCCTGCTTTTGTAGAGAGTCATAGATATTATGTACAATTGTATGTGTACATAGAATTCCCTTCCTTTTCATTGCAACATTGCTTTATACTCCTGGGCTACCTGGTAATCCGGAAGAAGTCATTAGCAGGCTTAAGTGCTCTTCCATAAATTCTTAATAATATGATGTTTTCTCTTTTGTGAAATACCTCTTGACAATAAAGTTGAATCCGCATCCTAATTTGAATTTAAAATAAGTTCAGATAGTGGTAATCTAAAGAGAGGTTTCTAAAATTAAAGTGGCTGTTGGAAAACATGGGTGGACATGATGTACACAAGTGCTCTGGTTAGAAACAGTGTTGTGTCATCACATGCTAACTTTTTTCATATTATGTCCCTATAATTCCCAGTACTGAAAACTTAAAGGTGAGAAAAAATAGAAAGTGGGAAAACTGAAACTCTGCAGATGTAGAGTTTCTCAGGATGCACAGAAGTGGTTCACACTCTTTCCACCTTGGTGTGCAAACACTTCTGGTTTGATCTGCTAATTGCTTTTGTGCCTCTTTGGCAACCATTGCTTTTAGGTGTCTATTACAATACGGAAAATCTGTTGCTTATTATAAAAGAAGTAAGGGAGATACTTTATCGCCTTTTTTTATTACTGATCTCTTTTTATACACAAAAATTTAGATGCTGTATCTTACTTAAAAATCTCTCTCATATTGGATTTTCAGCTTAGCTGATCAGCAGTCAGTTCTAAAAGGTGACTAGTCTTTATGATACCTTCCTTCTGGATAAAGCTCTTGCTGTACAGACTGTGTTATTGACTTTGAGGGGAAGCTGGTAAGAGGGGAACTTTTTCATTTCGCTTGTTCTTGTACAGCCAGAAAAAACAAGAACGTTAGCTGGATATTGCTCCTGTCCATGCAACATAATCAGAGTTGTTAAGTGAAAAAACTTAACTTGCTCTAACTTACACCCAGTAAAATTGTACAGTCTTATCTTGAGATGGACAAAGTTTCTCCTCAGAATATTGTAGGCCCAGGAATTTTAATGTATTTTCATGCCTGGTTTAAAGGTTTTACACTGGAAGGGTGATGATGAATGCAGATATGGCCCCAGGTATCAGACCTTAGCTTATATTTAAAGTGATTGGAGGGGGAAAAAAAAGACAGTAAAGATAAAACCACTTATTTTTATGATAGCAAACTGACCAAATAAGAAAAAGACAACCAAACAAAAAAAAAAATATTTCATTTTTTCATTTCTGTTTTATTGTAAATTGCTATTTTTAAATAGGCAGTAGTGACTAACACACAAAAAAAGTGTGTTTGCATGTATGACTTATAATCCAAAAGGCAGTATTCAGTCATGATATACATGACAGTTTTCCATAGAAAAATTTTATGTCAGAGACTGTATGGGTGAGGGATTTGTAAGAAAACTCCATGTTTAGTGTTCAGCTGAACTCTTTGATCTTGGTGAGTTGTCTTCAATTTGTGAACTTGTTTTCCATCTGTGTAGGGCATGGAGATAGACAGCAGCCTACGGAGCCAAATGGGAATGTCACTGTTGTGAGGATTCTCTGACATGCTGATTCTTGCACTGTCTCATTGGCAAGAGTGTGAAAAAGATACATGACCAATGTAAGAAAAAAAAAAGATAATGACATGCATTGGGCTTCAAGGGACATAGTTTGCATCAGCCTCGAAAGATTAAAAAGAATATCCAAAAATAGGAAGACATAACTGCCTCTTACCTTGCTCCATACTTGTATCTATGAGGCACATTTAGCTCAGCTAAGGAACAGGTATATAGCAGTGAAACTCTGTGCTGTAGACCTGTTTTACCATTTCAGACCCTTCAGAAAGGATAACTTAGAAGCAGAGACATATTGGTGCATGTGTGTGCAGGTCACAGACTGCTTTCTCCTCAGATTTGTTTTATAGGAAGGAGGGCAAAATTAACAGAATTGGTAGGTTTCCCTTTTTGACATCTTATGGTCCTAGTTGAATTCTAGAGTAACTAAATTTCTTCATCAGCATATTTGTGATGTTTAGGGATAGCCAACACTTATAAAGGTTCTGAATGCCAGCAATACCCATTTTGTTGACTTTGTTTCTTTCACTTGTATTATAGGTATATTTGGACCTTGTGGGACAGAAGCATTTGTTCAGTTTTGTCAAAAAGCTGATGTCAAATCTATGTTTTGTGAAAGTTCTTCCTTTTTCATGTGTGCTTAGGAAAGCAGTGGGGAAGAAGGGATTGTGAGGGTATTTCAAACCTCTGCACACTTATTTTTATACCTTTTTTAACCAGAAAAATCTTTCTATTGCCTTGGAAAAACAAAGTTAATTATTATACTGGGTCTGAACATATAAAGTGTATGTTGCAGCAAGTATAGAGATTACTAGTGAGCAGTGCATGCCAGGTGGCAAAGAAAAGCAAACCTGTGTAAGCTGATGTAAATTCAGTTAACAATGGTTCATATTTTGAATGAAAAATTTCAGAGGTCTACAGACTAGTCTGGACTAGTCTGTTGCCTGGGAAACTGCACTCTGTGAATTAGGGTAAGGGGAAAACATGGTTATTAGATATGTATTTTTTATAATTATTACTGTGTATTTTCACAATAAACATCTATGCCAGGACTTCATAATGGACTTGATGAGCCTTTTCATGTTTGTACAACACTAAGAATAAGATTGGGACATTTTTCGTAAGCAATGCATGGTTGCATAGGAAGTTAAATATTGAGAAAAATTAGTTCTTTTCCAAGTGTGTCAGATTTTATATTGTAGATATAAAATATCTTCCTCTTGGTATTAGTGACTTGATGTGTCTGCCTTATGTGCAGAACAGACCTCTGGAGGAATGGTTGAATCCCTTCCTCCCAAACCTGGCATAATTGAAAAAGCCAAGAGAGAATAAGGATTGCCTGGACTCTTATAGCTCTAATAATTTCTTATCCTGTAGGTGTCCCCTCTTTTCTTAACGCTTGCACTTTTCAAGAGCATGAGCTTAAATTTTTGTAAGGCTTGTATAGCAGACAGATTTACTTTATATGTGATCAAACACAGACCATCAGCTTTTGAAATTGTTAAAACACAATGCTTGGACTGGGCACACTAGACACTGAATCTTGATTTGCATACCATTTCAAATGAGAGTTTTGAAATATGTTAAGAACATATAATCATAAATGCATCAGTTTGAACTTCCTCTGGACAAGAGAAGAAAGTAAGATAATGTTAAAATACTAAACAGTGCTTCCTGCTTTGGCTAATCAACACAACCAAAGCAAATTGGTTTTGCAGACCCTAGCTCCTTGCTGGGAGGCAGTAGTAGGACATCATTTGCATTCAGGGAGACGGAGAAAACGAAGGGAAATTTGAAACTAGGTACTCATATATAAATGGTGAAAACTCAAGTGCAAATGAGTTTCAGGGAACTTCTGCACTCTGAAAGTGTCTCACAAGTCACTTATTCCAAGATGAAACTGTAAGGATGTCTCTTACAAGAGCAGCCATGCCGATGCCTGAACAGCAGTGGGTGGATCCAGTACTGAAGCACATGCTCCCAGTCACCGTTTCTAGGTCTGGTCTTCTAAGAAGTACAATGCATGGTCAGACCATCTTTCCTTGTTTACTGTCCCTTTCTTGACCTTGGCACACAGCTTCTGGCACTCTGCGTTTCCTTGCAGCTGGGATAGATCCCTCAGAGGCCACCTGCCTGCTTTGTTGTGTGGTCTTCATTTGTGCTGAGCACTGGCTTTGCTTTCTGCAGTCTGCAGGTTGCCCCAGACCTGTTTTTTCAGTCTGGTCTCTCCATATTTCCACTTGCTTTTGCTTTTAGAAGTGAAAAGAATTCTTTGGCTCTAAAGGAATTATCTTTAAAACTGACTCTTGCGTGCTGGTTTGGAATGCCAGCAAGAGAAACTGAAGTTTTTGTATTAGTGCCTGTGCAGCAGGAGTCCCAGACTCTTACTCTGACAAGTTTCTATGAAGAAACTCACTGAAAAGCTAATATCTTTTCTGGTAGTAAATCCATTCTTTTTCTGGGGTTAAGCCATTCTGTAACCGTGGGCACTGATCTCTCTGTCAGGGTTTTCCAGACACGGGCTCTGTCGAAGTGTCAGGCTAGTGCTGGAAAAGGAATGCTTCAGTCCACAGTGAAGATTATTTTCCAAGTCAAATGAAATTGTGGAATCGAGAAGTTGACATGGGCATAGTCTCCAAACTGTCACACCTGTGTACGAAAAGTAATAACACAGGACACAGTGCACTCTTCTGGACTGTTGGAGTTTATTTTTAACTCTGTAATTGGGGTAAGTTAGGGAAATTTGATATTCATTACCACTCAGCTTCCTCCTCAACTCCCTGGTGGTAAAGATCTACTTCTCTTCATTGTTATTGTACTATATTTACTTACACTATAGACTCCTTTTTTTTTTTTTTGTCTTTGGTCTAAAACTGATTTATTATTTTTCAGCATTCAGGAAAGTTATGTTATAAAAATCATGAAAATCATGAGACTCTATTTTATGAGAACCTGGACTGCTCCATCTAGTTCTACCAGTGGTCCAGAGTGCTACCCCTAAGAAAACTTAGCAGAGTGTTCCACCTAAGAACACTTAGCCATGTAACTAATCTGTTATATATAGTATGCTCTGTCATGTTTTTGCAGTGAGGAATTTATATAAACATTGCAATGCTTTTCTGTGACAAGATGTTACTTACGTTTGTGAAGGTTTGTTATTTGTGAGTGTATTAAAAAAGGTGGCTTGGAAAAGAGAACTGGCTTGCTTCTTTAGCTCTTCTGGAATTTCAGTCCAAGACCATTCTTGTTATCCTCTAAGGATCCTCATTTGCTACCCAAGTCGTAGTTGTTATTGAGCATAGTTACAGTTGTATGTGCTTTTAGAAGTACTCCTAAAATGTGCTTTAAGAGCCAAGTCCAATGGGTCTTTACAAGATAAAATCTGAAAGCTTGTGGGTAGTTTGGTGTTTCCATAAATCTTTGCTGTAACACCATGTAGAGTAGTTTGTGGGTAATAGCAAATGGTAAGTGAAAGACTGGTCTTGGTTCATAATGTAATTGTCTAAAGATAGTAAAAAAAGTCAGTTAAGTTACTTGGTAGAAGTGGCTTCAGCAAACTCCAGATAGATCAGTGTAATCCTTTGAAGACATTAAAACCATTAGTGAGAAGTTCCACATCAAATTTGATTTCAGGTGCTATGTTTGGTTTCGAAATCTATATTCTAGATTTTGAGACAGTTATGTTACAAATTTTCCTCATCTCTGATGGTAGTACATAGAACAAAACTGGTTTTTGCTTTTACAAAAAAGGGTGCTTTAGAGATAAATGTAGCTCAAATATCAACAGTTTCATAAACTACAACTTGTGTGCAGCTTTATTGTTCACAGTATTATTCCTTTTAAACAGAATCTCAATAGAGGATGGAGAATTTCAGAATGGTTTTAAACCTTCATTTTCTAGTGCCCTGATGTTTTTCTTAAGGCTTTGTTACTATGCATCTCTAGGCAGGTATGGACAGGTCTTATTCCAGCTTGTTTAATCTTTTTATATTGAATTACTCGTTCTATCATATGTTTATAATGGGGCAGCTATCTCTAGGGATTTTTTTTCTCTGAAAAAATGCACTATATTGAGTTTCTAAAGAATAAGATTCAAAGGCTTGAGGAAAAAAACAAATGCTCATAAATGATTACTTGGAGCATCTACAGAGTAGCCACAGTGCTGTGAGTTGGCCACACTTATGAGGAAATGAGAAATTTAATGTGAAAATATGATGAAGAAAATACAGGAATATCTTACCTCTCTTAAACTATGAAAGAAAAAGGTAAGCACCTTACTAAAAACCTCAGTATACCTCTCAGTCAACTGAATTGTTTTCTGGAAACACATTAATTGTGGGCTATGTAAGCAGTGGTTATTAGCATTCATAGTCAGTTTTATCCAAGAGATGTGTTTTCCAGCAGGCCTATACCAATAAAACTCTGCTCCAGCTAAGTTTTACATTCTGCTTATGTGTGTCCCATCTGCTTGGAGTGTCTTAGCTCTTGTTCCTAAAATGATTTTCAGGACCTACTGGTTTTCACTTACCTTTTTTTTGGGTATCATAATTTATTCCTTGAAGAAGCAAGGGTTGAGTCTCAATCAGGGTCAAACATTAGCATGTACTTAACTGAAAACTCATTTCTTATCTTGATTTAATTATAGGAATGGAACAATGGAATAATCCAATCTCTTCGCTATTCTAAATAATTCAAATTACTTTATTCAGATTCCTAAGAAGTGACTGTCAGCAGTGTGGGATATGAAATAACAAGTGTTGCTTTATGCTTAACACAACACTGATAACTGACAGCCCCTTCAAACAGGGAATGGTTCATTTTGTGATGCAAAACAGATACCTTGGTTGGGAATAATATTGTGTACCTATACGCAGGATTAAATCCCAGGTAGAAAGCACAGGCAGATGAAAAAGATTGTCTTGCTAGTCTCCTTTTTTTCCTGCAGTAAAACTGAATATTTCACAGTCCTCAAGAGAGTCAGGCGAGTGACTGGTTAATGCATTGGCAGTATTTGACGTACTTTATAACTATTTTTGAGCTTTCGGCTCCCTTTTTTTAAACACGAACAGATTGTTGATGTGATTGAATAGGTTTCCTAGTAAGAATCTTGTGATAGGAGATTTACATGTTAGAGAACAGTGTACCTCCCACATAGGTAAGCAATATTCCGGACATTGTTGATAATCCAGGGGTTCAAGAGCTAGGCAGTTTTCTTTAGCAAAGATTGCCTTTATTCCTTACGTCAGTTATAGGAAAGGCTTGGTTTGAGTGGTTTTGCTTTTTAATTTATTTATTTAAAGTAGTTTGACATGTGCGTTTTGAGAAGCTGAGATTTGCATTCTTAGAACTCATGGTCCACGGAGATAACTCTGATAGTCATAGCAATAAGGTGGTGCTTAGGAGCCTATTAGTCCAGCTTTTTCCTATTGCACTGCATCACAATGGTGAGTTCTTCAGTATCTGTCATTTGTAAACCTGCCAGCATCTTAGTGCATGAAACGTCAGTAAAACATTTCTGGGGATGCTGCCAAAGGGAACGGCTTCACGCATTTGGCCCTTTTCCTCCTCTCTGGATGGTGCTTTCTGAGATCGCTGCTGGAGATCAGCCCAGGCGATACACACGGCTCTGCCAGGCGTGGATGGAGGCACACATGTAGGGCAGGTTTACTTGTTCAAATAATTTCCAGATGGGTGGGTAGCAGCATGTTGCCCGTCAGCCTTCTGGGCTGCCATGCTCATTATCTAACTGATCCAACAACCACTTAACACATGAACCCCCCTAAAAGGAGCTGTTAAACCGGTGGGTTGAGTGAACTCCCACTGACATTATGCAAAAAATGCTTTGAAAAACATTTCAGAGCCCCAATGAGTTTAAAAACAATCTATACATTTTGAAAGTTGCACTGAGGGGGAATATGATATTTTTGTATTCTTGCAGTGAAAACTTTTACTCGAAGAGGTGTTTAAACTTGAATCAACAGGCAGGAGCAGAGTGGGTGGCAGCTTAGTGTGCCTGGGCACAACTCCTATTGGTGGCTGGAGCTTTTCTGCTTGCAGGTGAAGAGGTTTCTGCCTTGAGCTGTCCAAGAAAGTGCTCCCTGTTCACTGTGGCTGGTCACATTCAGATTTACTTGGTTTAAAGCATAGTTTTCCAAAGCTACAGGCAAATACTAATCCATCAACCAACTCTTTTATTAGATGGTAAAACCACCCAAATTTCACAGAACCACAGAATAATTTACTGTGGAGGGGTTTCTGGAGGTTCAGTTTCCAGTCAAATTCTGCGTATCTCCAAAGATGGATATTTCATGGTCTTTTCCACTGCTTAACTTACTGTGAAAATTTAATTTAAACCACAGTTGCATTAACACAGAAGTGCAGCACTCCCATGTTTATCCAGTCTAGTACCTTTCTCTGTCCGCCAAAGAGTTAAACAGGAAAGATAATAGCGAGTAAAGAAGCCTTGAAATGTGACTGCAACCTGGACTCAGGAGGATATTAGTTCTTCTTTCAGTATAGATTATTTCTTATTTCATATAGTTTCACAGTAGGCTTTTGCATTTTCCTATTTAAACCTCTAATAGCTGCATCATGATTCCTAAATACTCCATGGGGAAAAAAAAAAAAATCTATTTTGCACTGGAGTGTGGAAAGAAGGGTATTTTTCAGGACACCAAAATAATATTGATTTTGAAGTGATTTATTTTTAGATAATAGGTACTAGGGATTTGATGTATTTCTTTTTTAATTGATCTTGAAAGCCAGTTTTTAGTGGGGAGAATCTAGCAAAAACATTTAAAAAAATTAAGACCTTAACATGCATACATGCAGCAGTATTTGCATAAGGTTCTGTTAGAGCAATGCAGTGTTAAGACTGAGTTTAAGTGACCAGGATTTCTCCAACTATATTTATTTGCTAGAGGTCTGGAATTCTTTTGTCAGAAAGTATAAAATGTCTTTGGAATGGGCGATAGTGTGTGCAGAACCGCTGAGATCATAAGGGGAAATATAACCAGGTCTTAAATGATTCATGTGGTTTTAGCTTTTTTCTTTATTTCTTCTATTTGATTAACCCCAAGTTAAGTTAAAGACTTCTTTTCCTGGTAAGGAGGTTGATGTAGCCACATGATAACTCTCTATAGTTAAGTGTAGAATGCTTTTTGCAATGATTAAGTAAAATAATATTTTCTAGAATGAATTACCTATAAGAAACAACTATATGATTTTCTTTAAAAGGTTAATTATGCAAAGTTTCAGTACTTGGTGTTAGCCAATTCAAAGTTTCCATTATTGTTGCAGCAGAATCAAAATTAAAGTATTTAAGTCTACAATGAACACTGAGGTTTTGGGGAGGGGAGGATTTGATTCTAGGAATAGAAATCTGGAATTCTGTTATTTTTCTCACCAGAAAATGTAATTCCTTTACACTTATGTATCTCTAGCAGGCCTGGAAATTTGACAATATTGGAAAGCAAATAAGAAACATTTCTTCTCCAGATTTTTGATTCCTGGTCAGAAATAAAGGCTTGCTGATGGCAAGTTTCTCTCTCAGTGAGTGTGTAATAATCTTCAAACCAGTTGTGTGAACCTGGCAACAACATCAATCAACAAACTTGAAAAGGAAGCCACCCACATTTACTGAAGTGTGTGATGAGATAAGGAGATTATGAATGAGCCTGAAGTCCCACCTGGAAAATAAGAAGTATATTTTTTTTTTTTAAGATAGCCAGCATCTGGAGTAGCAAATAGAAACATCTAACTTTTGTGCCCACAATTGCCATTCATAGGGCCACTTCGAGGCTTTTTGGAAAATTGAAATGAAGTGCACCTGGGATTTTTGAATTTTGGTGAATTAATTTACAGAATGCATCAAAGTAACAGTGGTAATTCTCACAACAGAGTCACTGGACTTGCTCCAGACAGCTCAGTCTGATTTAGAGAGACTTGCAGAGATTTAGATGATTTTTCTGAGAGGCTGAAATAGCATTAAAGGTTTCCAGACGAAGCATGATCGAAAGAGGAAGGGCTTTGGTTGAAGACTGCCTCTCTTGTCAGCAGCAAAGGAGGCAGGAACCAGCTGGTTTGACCACAGGAGCAATGCCTGCCATGTCTGTTTTCATTGGTAGCAAAAGGATTGGCATCTGTTCTTTAGAGGATATATCCTCTCCCGCTAAATTCTCTGGTGATCTCCTCTGCCTCTCTGATACCGTCTTGCCATTGTCTTTCCTGGCCCTGAGAATGACCTGCAGCCATATCTGTGGGCTTCCCTCTCTCTGCAAGCCTGCCTTGGACACCAATCTTGGCCATGCTGTGGAGTGGTGGCACAAGCGAGGCGGGCAAGAAAGGTCTCTTAGGGCAGGAAGAGAAGGCAGGTTTGCATATTGACAACAGACACTCAGATGTTGCTTCAAATTCAGACTGAAATATGATATTTTCTCATGGATTTTTAAGAAGTTGCTAACTTCATTCATTATTAGATGATTTTGGGGAATTTTTGACTGTCATCTCTGTCAAAGCATTGCTCAGCTCTGCTTACAGCCCTTTTGAGGACATCATTCCTCTTAGAAAAAATATACAAAACCCTTCAAGACTCTTCAGTGAGGGTGGATTTCATCTGTTTTGGTTGCTGACATTACCTTACTTTCCTATTTTTCTAGCTAGTCTCTGAGGGAACTTCACAGTAACTGTGATTCTGGGCACTTTGTGCTTAATAGCTAGAGTGTAAAAAACTTGCTGACAGTGCGGAGTGAAATCTGTGTAATCTACCTTATACAAAGCTACCCTTTACAACGTACACTTCTGTGTACTGCATTTCTGTGAGAGCAAAAATTCAAGGGGATGCTCAAATGTGCTTTATATGTTCAGTGAAGGAAAACTTGTTTCTTGCTAGTATTCAGTCCTGTCCTCTCATTGATGCTGCTCCCCAACTGTTTTATGTTCAAGGATTCTTCCTTCCTCCACCTTTCCACATTTTCTGATCTTCCTCCTCCTGACCTGACTATCCTGTTGGGCAGCAGCAGAGAGAAGTCCTAACTCGTGTGTGTGTGCACCTGACAAAGCACCATGTTCCAGTGCTGGCATCTGTGCCGCAGGTTTACGATCGCTGCATCGATTGGCGTCTCAATTTAAATGATTTATCTTTGCTCTTGGCTTGCTGCAAGCTTTTCCATGAGCTGCAGGGAAAACTGATTATATACATGTGGCTTTTAACAAGTTACTCAGCTTGTTATTCATGTTATCTGAAGGAAATGGGACGAGTACTGAGAATTACAGTGGTGAGTACCAGGATATGTGCAGAGCCCTGGAGCTGCCCTGGCAGACTGCCTTGGTGGGGGTGTCTGGAGAATCGTGTTCCTTCTCCTGTGTAGCAGCCACACCAGGGTCCAAGATGTATGAGTGGACTGTGAGAAACAACCTGTTTGGAAGGATGTGTTGCTACAGATTTTAGAAAGGATACGATTTGAGGTATTTACAAGTCTATAATTGAATAAAATGGCCAGTTATCAATCCATTTTTGGGATATCAAAATAAGTATATTTTTCTTATATAACCAGTCCTAGGATGATAAATGCTTTGTTATTCATTCCAGGCAATTTGCTTCAGTGATTGGCATCAAATAGATACTGTATGGTCAATGTAATTTCCATATCACACCTTTAGCTTCAGTTGCACCTACTTTTTTAATTTATTAAAAACTACTCTTCATTTTCCCTTTCATTTGAACTCTGAAACCTCTTTTTTTGCTTTGCTAATTAAAAAGTATGTTGTTGAGACTAACTTGGAGTTACATAAATCAATAATGCTGCACAGAGAAAGAGAACAAATTGTGCCTCTTATTTGCATAATGGACAAGATCTAAAATTAATTCCTCAGGTTAATTAGTGTCCTCCAGGTTGTTTGTGAGGATATACAGCCTTCTGTGACACCAGTGTGTTGCTGATTGAAAAGTAATGCTCAGAGTCAAAGAAAGGAGGTGAAAAAATCAGGAGCAAGCTGGCTGGGGGACTCTAGCATACTAAGCTTTTAGCTTTAGTGCATTGATTTTTGGCTGCCTGCATTGAGCTCCAGCACAAGCTGAGGATACAAATTCAGATTTACCCTTGCTTTGAGGTTCAAACTCAGTCTAATCTCAGCTGGGGTTTTGGCTAAAATGCAGCTGAGTTCCCAAGCTGCTGTCACACTGACATGAGGTTATCTTCGTCTTTCTCAGAAAGAGAACAGTGCTCCCCAGAGGGAAGGAAATACGAACACCCTGTGCAGGGGGTTATGCAGCTAGAAGAGCCTGAATCTTATATGAGACAATCATGGGACCAAAAATTGCTGGAAGCAGGCAGTTAGAACAATATTAAAATGTCTCATATTTCCTATTCTGTTTCTGCTCCATTACCTTTATCCTCTTATTCCAGGCAGTTAACTTCCTCTTGCTCTTATTAGCTTGCTATGAAATGGTCACATGGCTGGAGGAGCACAGGTCACTGCCACAGGTGGCCATTTCTGCATAGAGAGAAAAAAAGAGTAAGAGGAAATTTGATTTGGCTGGAATGTAGAATGGTAGCAGCTCTGCAAGTGGAATTGCTTTTGGAAGCTTGTAGTGTGACTGCAGTTGGATGTGCATTTATGGAGATGGCAAGAGGTAGATTCAAGGCAGAAGGGAAGGCCGGATACCTCCCCACCCAGTGTGAAATTTCCCCTGCCAAACAGCAGGGAGCTGGTGCTAATCAAAGTTCAGTTGAGGATAGACAAAACCAGTGGTTTGTTCTTAAGCCTTATTCTCCATAGTGAACTATAATAATTAACTGAATTTTACCTAAACTGTACACTGTGGAAAGGTCATAAACTAGTGAAGAAGGGCTTCTAATACAAAAATTAAAGGATCTATTAGTACATCTCATCTAATGTGACAGAACTGACAGATCAAACACAGCGCTACGACTCTTGCTCTTTTCTGTTTAATACACATCTTCAATATTGCAGCATAAGAGATGACCAAAATTAGAGGGTTTTTCTGAAGGAGGGCAAGTTCAATAGTCAAGCAAAGTAGTTTTCCAATTTACAATGCAGTGACTTGTGGAGACCGGCCACTCTTGGTTTCTTGTGATCCAAGGATCAGGTTGGAAAGGCATCTACTTATAGTACAATTGCTGCAACCTGTGAGGTTTCTCTTGCTTGTTCGCTGATATGACAGCTCTTGCCAGAGCAACATGTTTCTGGGAATTCAGAAGCAGACCGGCTTTTTCATCTGCTGAAACATTACATTATTCTCGTCAACAAGGGCTCCGTGTCTGAGAATGGATACTAGGAGGTTGGCTGATCGTGTGAGATGAAAACAATTGGCCTGATTTGTGAATGACATCAGAATTTGCATCTTCTGTGCATCACCATCTTCTGTATATGTTGTTAGACCAGGCACAAAGGGCCAGGCCTGGCAAGATGGCAGAAGGGAGCAACAGATTCCTCCAAAATGAGCAAGTGGAGTGGAACCTGCCCCATCAAGTCCTGGTTCAGGAGGCAGAGCTGCAGTGGAGTGTAGAGCATGGCCCATGTGGGATCCCCAACCAAGCCCTGGGAGCACAAGAGGAGTCACTTCCATCACTGCCCTGCAGTCTTCTGAGGCCAAGTCTGCTTTCCCAAAATTCCCATGGGAGGCACAGGTCTTCTTACCCGCTATGATTCTTTCTGAACCATTCAACGTGGAAAGGTTGTAAATGGCTGATGAAGAGCTTCTAATGGGTTTTTGGAGGATAATGATTAAGGAAAATTTAAGGAAATAAACCTGGTCTTCAACAATTCTTTATTTCAGCTTAGAGCAAGGAAAAGACTGTGCAGGAAGCTATCTAAAGAAATGACACATAAAAGGAAAGTATTTTGTGCATGAATAAACCCCAATATAGCTAATATCTAAGTGATGGGACACCAGTCTTTAGATCTCAGTCTGCAATCCCTAATCTATGTGAACAACATGCTGAGTTTTCTCCTCAGATGATGAATCCTGAAGTGGGAAAGGTAATGAGGTGCTATTCCAGAATTAGCTATTTTGTATTTATAGAAATCTTCTCTTTTTTCTTTTTTTTTTTTTTTTTTAAGTGAGGTTTATTGACTTTTCCAAACAACTGAATAATCTGTTTTGGTTTTTTTGTTGTTGGTTTGGTTTTTTTTCTTGATGGATATAGTTTAAATGTGATACGTGCTTTTCAAAACAATAACTAGTTTTAGTTAATTTTGATTGAGGAGATGCAATTCTGTAAATAATTACTATAACTTTACATCATACTTTGGTGTTATGTTACCTCAGGGAGGAACTAGAAACATGATGTCCTCATTTGGCCTTTCTATTGTGTCACCATAATGCTGTAGGACAGTCTCCCTGCTGCCATTTCTTGTAGTCGGTGAAGATAAAAAGCATTGTTATGTTAATGGTCCTCTCACCATAATATGTCTGAAGATTACGGTTGTGAATGATGCCCTCCTGCTACCTCCTTGTATGCAGGAATCATACCCTTAAAACCAGTGCTGCTTCCCCCTCTGACCATCTAAGTTGCCCTTAGCTATTTCTAAATGGAACAGTATGGTAATTAGTTACTTTGTTCATTGTCATAGAACACTGAATTATCAAAAGATACGTGATCGGTACTTTTTCTTTAAATGGCAATAATTCTCATAAAATGCTGTGCAAATGAAATTGCGTCTTAAAAAAACCCCAGTTAATTGTCCAATATCATTTTGGAGTGATGAGATGAGGAAATTTTGCCTGCCATGAACCTTAAGTCACGGGGGGTGTCTATGTAGGAAGGTAACTTGAGGTGTCAAACTGATTTTAATCTTTAACCAGTAGAGCCGCCTGTTACCACAGTTTGCAACCTTAGAACCAAAATTGCTTACAAATGCAGGTCTTGCTTTTGCAGGGCCTGGGATCCAGCCTCTCCCCCATTTATGTCCTAAGGGGCTTTGTACATTGCCCCTTGTGGTGTGGCTGGGGTCTGGGGAACATGAACAGAATACTCCTTCTACAGAAGGAGCTGGCTGATGTGTTTCTGCACAGGCAGCTTTGGGAATGGGACGGCTGCAGCACGTGAGGATGTGGTCTGTGAGAAATGTAATATGGATGTTTGATTCCAAAGGTTGCTGTCTCGCAGCACCCTGGCCTATGGAGTGCTGGGGGCTGCTGGCTTCATGCATTGTTCAGTCAGTGAAGACTAAGTGTAGTTGAAAGAGTAATGGCTGTTAGTTTAATCTTACAAGTTTTGATCAAATATGTATAGACAATTAGATTCTGAAAACACATTGAAGTAAAGTGTATATGTTATGGGTGGAAATTTGCCCCCTTGCATTTCATTATTGGGTTGATTGTTTTCATCCAATAAAGTCTTCAGGTGTGTCAGGGTAGGAATTACTGACTTAAAAAACAAGCGCTGAACAAATCTTTTCATTGTTTCAGTGACAGAACTCAAACCAAAACTAAACCACCCGACCTCAAGCCAAAGAAAAAACTCTACAAACAAACCCAAGCAAACACCATAGAAAGGTATAAACCAGTACTGCTACCCCTCCTCATCTTCCATCCAGTATCTGTTAGTTTCTAGTCCACATAATAGTATTTCTGCCTGTTTGAACTAGCATTTCATGCTTTGTCATTCAGGGTGAGTAATTCTGGACTGAATTTTAGGCCCTATTCAGAAAATGGACCACAGAGGTGTTAATTGAACCAGGGTGCCCTTTTCTAGACATGGATTGGGAAAGAGGACTTGTACCATGGTATTTTATTGGGCCCAGTCTTAATACAATGATTTAATACATCGGTGTTAAATAAGCGTCTTGTCATATGTAGAGTTTATTTAATATATGTTTATTTAATCTTCTCTACATGCACACATTTATGTCTCTGGGTTTCTTTAGTAATTTTTTATACGGCCTTTTTTTGCTGTGTAACAGCCTTCTTCAAACTGTTGCATTTTGCCTATGATCTATAAAGCTAAGATTTATGGAAAAATTCGCAGGGATTTGTAGACTTCTGAAAACTGAATCCTACTGTAGAAACTCAGTGAATTAAATTGCCCCAATGCCTGTGGTTTTGAGAGTTTGTAAGCCTTCATTCTACAGAGGGGGGAAAAAAAAGACAGATGAAGTAAGGAGAAATTGCGCAAGCTGAAGCCAGCAGAGCTGCTGTGCTTTACCTACTGTTCTTCAAAAGATGTTTGATCCTCAGATAAAACACTTGTTAATACTTTCAAGATTTCAATATAACATCTTTAAAGATTTTTCTCTTTTTCTACAGTAAAAACCTAATAATATGTAATGATTTTGCTTAAGTGTTAAACTTCTTTCAATATCTGGAGCTAACTATTCACCCTAGGCATTCAATAACAATGTAACACAGAAATCGGGAATCAGGGAGCAAGAGGAAGAAATAAGGCTGAGGAAAAGGAGATGGAGGTTTAGCATCATTTCAGAGATTGCATTTAACTCTCCAACTCTCTGCTAGCAACATGAAAAAGATAATCTTTTTATGTCATTGATAGGCAAATTATGAGAAATGCTGAATGCAGGGCACGGAAACTAATTAGAAAAGAATTAAAAGATGAAAATGTCCTTTTAGATAAAAGATCATATTATTGGAGAAGCTAAGGTTCTGAAAGTCTTATTCTCTCTCTCTTTTTTTTATTTTAATCATTTTGCAGGAAATGGAGTAAAGCAGAGCAAACAGAAGACTGGCAGGGTGTTAATTGAGACCTGATAATTCAAGCGAAGTATAGCCAAGGAACAGAGATCCTTCTGGCTTTCAGCATGAAAATGATGACGGGTGGCACCTATGGACACACAGTGCTGTTTTGATAACCCTGTGAAGCTGCAGTGAGAGCCTTGGTGACACACCAATCTGTACCTGAGAACAAATATTAGCAGGTGGGGAGTTTCATAAAACTGATTTTTTAATTGATCTTCTTTGTTCCATCTCTGCCTTGGTGTCTGGGCTGTTGATGGGTATGAAATGGAAAGGATGTACTCCCTTGGTGACAAAAAGCGTGGGTGAGCAGGCGGCAGTGCAGGGTAATGGCAACAGTGCCTTGTGCCGGTCACAGCTGAGTGCTGAGAGATTAAATAGATTAAACGAAAATAAATGCAAGCTAATTGAATTCACTGATATAGGAGATGAAATCAGAGCAGTATAAAATTGGGCTTAAGATGGGGATTATTATTTCACTTTTTGTCAGCTTTCTCTTTGGATTGCCAGAGTCAGGAGCTCTTTCAGTCAGAAATGAAAATAAAACAAACACACACTGAAAGACAATGAGCCATTTTCTGTTTTGTTTTTACAACAAAACGGTTTTGCAAAAAATTTGCAGTATTTTAGAAAAAATATACTTTGAAACAACTTAGACTGAACTGAAGTTGCTTGGATTTTCTCTTTTTTTTTTCAAAGTAAGATGACCTGCAGTTTGAGTGACTAAGTGCCTATGTTTGGAGGCAAAAGTCTATCTTTTCAAGTTAAAATGTTCAGAAGCGTAATGAAGTTTAAGACAACACAACTGTGATTCATTCTTTAGATTTTGTTTTAGGCTCAGAGGTAGTGGTTGAACTCCCCTTCACTCCACCTTACTTCCACCTCTTCAAATATGTGTGTTTTATGGAAGAACCTAAATTTGTGAACTGATGACTTTATATCCAGACAGCAAGATGGACCACTAAACTATAGGGATGGTACAGAAAATAAAATCAACATGAAAGTCTAAAGAGCATAATGGGGAGAAGGGAAGTTTTATTATAATCAGGGCAAATTGAAAGCAAAGTTGGAGGTATGTGTTGTGTTTTTCTGGGCCTTGTATTTAAGAGAAGAACTGTGAACTTGAAGCAGAGGATGAAGGGTTTGATTTGAATATGAATGTCTGGCAAGGTCTTAGCGGCATGAAAGGGATAATTTTAGCAGCAGCTTTTGAATAGACTGGTTGGGTACAAGCTGAGATATAAGTAGGCTAGGCAGGCTATAGCTAAGATCAAGGATGACACGGGGAGAAAAACATGAAAGGCAGGTGAAATTCACCTGTGTGCAAAGAAGCCGCGAAACACGTATGACTTTCAGTAATACCTGCATCCTGGTTTGTAAATTTGATTGGCATACTGGGTTTTAGAGTGACAAACAGAAATTTCACTCAGGCTGTATTTTATGGTATACATTTCCATGCAGAGAACACTGAGGGGTTTGGTGAGGATCTGAAATGCAGAGTTTATCAGGCTATGGGTTCTGTCGAGAATTCTCACCACATGAAGGAAGGTGATTTGTAGTAAAGATGAACTTCAGTATGTGGAGTCAGAGGTTATAGCAGGGTACCCCAAAAAAAGAAGAAATTATATCCAATATTTTCTAGGTCCAATAACAGAATTAAATCAAAGATTTTGAAATTCTTTTTCAGACCGGGTCTCTGCTTGTGCTGTAGAAGTAAAATGTCAAAACAAATATAATGATTAGTGGAGCAAATCAAACCAATAAGAAAAGTCTTCAGTAATGTTTTCCTCTTCTTTTGTAACAAATGCTTTTTAAATTCCACAGCGATGAATTATTTTAGAAGAAAATACCATAAAATGGAAGTTTAGTAGACATGGCTGAACATTGAAAAAGGGAGTGCACTGTAAAAGACTTAAATAATGTTTTAAGACAAACCATTTGGCAGATGAAAAACTTTTTTCCACTGCTTCGGTATTTTCTGTCAGAGGCACTTCACTTTTCTTGCTACACAGAAATTTTTATTACCTTTAATTTGAAAACAAACAAAAAACTTAATCACTTCTGCTTTCATCATATAAAGTTTAAAGATCTGACACTGGCTTCAGGAGAGTTGGGAATGGACTGTTTTCAACTTCAGTTGAAACATTCACAAGTTTAATAGTTGATATAGTTGTTTCCAGGATCTAAGGCCTTGACAGGTAATGGAACCTATAAAATCCCACCAGATGTCATGGAATGATTTTCATATTTATTATCCAAGTAACCATTGACAATTGATTTTTTTGGGGGAGAGGGGAGATTTTGGTATTAAACTGATCAAAAATGAGAAAGGCTAAGTTCATTTATACTGTAATGCAATGAAATTAACATTACTGGTTAAGGCCTGTATTCTGTGCATTTAAATACATTCTGTATAAATATCAGTGACCATAATGAGTTCTTTTTCTCAACTCTTCAGTATTCCAGCCAATGCTCCTTAATTTTTTTTCATAAAGCTCTTTGAAATTGAATATAAAAAGACTGTTCCTCTACCTCATAATATTATTTTATTGGCTATTATGGCCTACACTCACCACATGTTTATGGTCTCGTAAAATGTTTTAGGCTGGAAGGGACATTAAAGATCCTCTGGCTGCAACCTCCCTCCCATGGGCAGGGTCACCTTCCAAGAGACCAGGTCGCTTGGAGTCCCATCCAACCTGGCCTTGAACACTTCCAGGGATAGGACATTCACAACTTCTCTGAGCAACCTGTTCCAGTGCCTCACCACTCTCAAAGTAAAGAATTTCTTATTAATATCTAATCTAAGCCTACTCTTTGAGTGCGAAGCCATTCCCTCTTGTCCTAGCACTACGTGCCCTTGTAAATGGTCTCTCTTGTAGGCCACTTTCAGGCACTGGAAGGTGCTATTGGGTCTCTCCAGGGTCTTCTCTTCTCCGGGCTGAACGTCCCGAGCTCCGTCACCCTGTTTTTGTAGGAAAGGTGCTCCAGCCCTCTGATCATCTTTGTGGCCTCCTCTAGACTTGCTCCAACAGCTCCTTCTCTACATTTGGGACCCCAGAGTGGGATGCAGCCCTCCAGGTGGGATCTCAACAGAGCAGAGTGGAGGGGCAGAATCCCTCCTCTCAGTGCTGGCCAAGCTGCTTTTGATGTAGCCCAGGACACGGTTGGCTTTATGGACTGCAAAGGCACGTTGAGTCACATCCAGCATCTCAGCGCCCAAGTCCTCCCCCTCAGGGAGAAATGTCGAATGCCTATGTATTTCAAATAAATTGTAATCACATATTCTGTTCTGAAAGTTAGATATGCTTTCAGTATAAATTCAAATGAATGGGAAGGTAATTTACAATGAGCAGTTGAATTAGACCCTACCTCCAAGGAAGACACTGAAAACGCAGGGGAATCGTGTTACATCTTTTCCCACTAAAAATAATGAGATCTGGTCCAAAATTTCTAGATAAAATTAAATTTTAGTAAATAACAGAAAATTAGTCTAAATTACAACTTCCCTCCCCCACTGTTTTTCAAACAGCATAAATAAATTTTTTCATTCAGAATTTTGATGCATGTTAGGATCAAAAATTTGGACAGCTTTCACTGATGAACAAATATGTGAGCTATTTCAAAATCTGAAAATCTGTTTGTAAGTTCCGTAAATAGGAACAATTGAATACTGAGCTGTAACAAAAATCTGGCCAGGGTTTTTTGTGCCAAGTGCTTAAGAGCCTTTCCCTGAGAGCATAAGAGTGTAGCCTTATCAAAGCAAAAAGTATTAAATGTATTGAGAAAATTCTTCCCTTCCCTTTCATGTTTTTGTTGTCTTTCAGTCTGATGCATCCAAACCAGAAGCAAGGCAACTCACCATCTCTTGAAATGTGTTTTTGTATGGCATACTCGGGTGGCTTGGTTCCTGTCCTGTCCCCCAATCAACTGGCTGTAGAGCTTCCAAAATCTCACTTCATCTTGAAGGGCCACAAAAATATATTTAAAAAATGCAAACTGAATATCACACCCTTATCTGAAGATCCCATACAGATGCATGTTAGAGATTTCTTTATGGTTGAGATGGCTACTAGTTCCTAGTTTGCACTAGGAAGCAATTAATTTTCTTATGCTCTTTCTATTGCTCTCCTTAGAAAATATTTAACTAGACAAAATGTGTTCTTGGGTTTTTTGGTGTGATCCTTAACAAAAATAAAATATGATAATTTCTTTAATCACATTTCTATTAAGAGGCCTTTTGGTGTTGTATGCTATGCATCAGGTATATCTTGTTTGATTCATGGGAAGAGGTGGTTCTTTTAATTTATGTAGTTGGTGTTTTTGTTTTTGGTGGGTTTTTTTAATGTAGGGCTTCTGATTTGTCTGTGTGTTTTAAAAAAATGACGCTGACTTTTTGGGATTTTTTCATAGTTTTGCTTTAAACTTGGACTACAGTGGTGAAAACCAAAAGTATAAGATGCTCTTTTTTGGCTGAGTGCAAGTATTGAGATCTGTCAGTTCTCCAGCAAGAAAGGAAAGTTCTGTCTATTAGGGCTTTGTGTCTGTGTGTCAATCTTGTTTCTCAATAAGAATGCACACGGAAGGTTTACTGCTCAGAGCCTGAAAACCTCCTACTTCTTCTGATCACAGTTTAATCCCAAGCATTTCAGGAGTTGAACTATAGCTATACATTTATTTTCTTTTGTTTGTTAAGAATTTTGGATGATCTTTTTACTGCGTTGGAACTAACCAGTATCACCACCTTTAGACCTTTCAGTGATAAGGAGGAAAAAATAAGGACAAGGAAATAACGGGTTTCATAGGCAAAGTAAAGAGGTGGAATTAGTCACTTGCTTTATTGGTGTTTATTTGTTCCCACCTATCTTCCTTTCAGAAAATGCTTGTGTGCAGATGTCAGGACAGTAAGTCTCATACTAGTCAGATCTGACAACAGTTCCCCATATTTGGCTTCTGAGACTATCAAGTGTCCTTGACAGCTTTTAGAAACTTTAAATAATTGTGAGGGAAAGTTGAACCACCACTCATCAACATGAAATAAGAATACTTAATTTTTGATGCACATCAGCCTAACGGTTTTGGAGTCATGTCTTTTATGTGTGCTTTGTTCAACTTATGGAGATATTCAACTGACTAGGAAAAATCCATACCACAGCCTAGAAAAGATTTTTCCTCTTACATTCTTTGTTTTGCAATTAGCCTTCATAGATTTTTGTAGCAGGGAGCTCATTCATGCACGCTAGTTTAGGTTTCACATACTTGTCATACTTTAGACAGCAAGGTCTAAGTTCTTACAGAGATGGGCAGCAGCATAAATCTTCTGGCAGTGACCTACTCTGCCATATACTGTATCTACTATATACATTTGCGTTGTAATAACTCTTTTATTAGTATCTAGGAAAATAAAAATTAAATCAGCATGATATGTGTTTCTAAAAAAAAAAGAGTAAGATTACTTACTTCTAAGAACTTTTATCACTATTTTAATAGCTTGAGATACTACTCAAGTTGTGGATAGTGTGTGTGGAAACACAAAGAATTTCCACTCTTACTTAAACCTTCTCAGCTTTGGTAACTGCAAAACTGATCAGGAGCTTTGGATCTGTATTGTTTGATGATATTTCCAAACCATTTGTGGCTGTCCATCTTTGTTGTGAAATGAAGATCAGGAAATCTGACTGAATGCATTGTTAACTTTCAAGAACCTACTTTTGACTTCTGCAAAAGCCCTGCAACATTTTGATCTTTGTTTCCCTGTCGTTAAACTGGGGCAGAAAGGGAAGGCACAGGAAAGGGTAACTGATTTAAAGATTTCCCTAGAGAAGACGAACAAGTTACTGTTTGGGTTGCCAGAAGCTGAAATCAGAAGAATGGCTGGTTTCAGCATGTTGGGAATGATTTCCTTCTGTCATCATCATCCAGATGGAAAATACGCTGACAGGCTTTGAGTTACCACTGACAGGATCAGAGGGCACTGGGATGACAGTGTGGTTAGCTGGCACAACAAAAGAACCTTTAATAACTAGCCATGTCACTAGTTGAGTTCATTATTTTTTGTGGAGAATTAATATTGGTATTAATGATATTTTAATATTTTTTTAATGTCTGGCTTTCTGCTAGAGTGCTGTTTTTAGTACTGTATGTTAGGGTTGCTCTTTTTGTTACTGTGTTTTAGGGTCACATTTTGTGGTGTAGCCATCCAGATGGGTGGAACTAGAGGCAGCATTATTTGGCTTTTAATGCATACAGGAAAGACTACCAGAGAAATTACTGAGCTCATGATGGATTTCTCAGTGATTGAGGAAAAGAAGGAAACAATATGTTAAAAATCAGTGTAGTCTCTGTGATTTTACATTTTTCTGATGAAGATGGTTTGTTTTCTGATATTCCACATTTTTGCAGTTATTTTGTGGTCTTTTCCATCTGCCCTAATACCAAGCTCCCTTCCATTTTTCTCATTCCATAGACGCTCCAGGGAATACTCTCTTTCACAGCAATGCATGTGCTTCCCTGGCTGTGCTGTGAAAAAAAACCCAAAACAACAAACATTATGATTTCTTTTCAAAAATCTATTCATTTGATCATGTAATGAGGTCAAGGTGTTCTTCACAGATACTTTTATAGTGTAGTGTCCATGACCTGATATGCCCTGTAAGGGGGAAGCAGGTAGTTAACCATTTATTACATCTGCATGTGTATGCAGCAGGGGATTACAATCAGCCATCATTTTATTAAAACACTCTCAACTGATCATTCAAGCCTTTCATTTGTGCATAAAAATAAGACTGAAACATTTGTAACTATTCATCCCTAGGTGTTCTCAGGTCTCCTGGCAGCCAGCAGTGCTCTGGGTTTTGGCCCTTGGCTTAGAGCTGTAATATTTCTGTCCAGTTTATCTCACGTTTTCCTATAGTGCTGTTTAAAAGCTGGTTCAACCATTTTGCCACCATTGTTAGTTTGCTTGACTAATCCTTTAATCCTATTCATAGTCTCTGTTAGAGGATGAGGTGCTCATAATCCCTTTGGGAAATATTTCTTCCTTTTATTACCTTGGTTGGTGTTCAGTTGTTCGTGAGTGGTTGCTAGCCATAGATATATAGTGAAATTTTAGCTAAATATAGAGGCAATAATTGAAGGACTTCTGACTTGGAATTTTACTTTTCTGTCAGTAGGTATGAGCTCAACAAATCATGCTTCATGGCTTTTCTGTGACTTGTCCCATAAGCTGCACACTTACATCTCCAAGCCAGAAAGCAAAATATTGGAACCAGAGCATTTTAGGAGATGCCATGTTTACACATTATATTCATTACATATCATTACTGACAGAAGATAAAGTTTGAGTTCCCAGCTTTTTGGAAAATATGTGATCTTCTCTAACAGTGGCTGAGTTAAGAATCTGAAGTTTTGCCTCCCTGGCAGACAAGCTGGGAAGCCCTGATCGGTGTCATTTTCTGCCAATAAGGAGGAAGCAGCGCTGACAGGAGCTCTCCCGACAGAGAAGCGCCAGCCACCAGGACATGGGCTGTTGGTCTCTCTAAATACAGTCTTTTTTCTCCAGGGAATGCATTCTGAAACGTCAAGGTTCACTTTTTTTCTTTTTCTAGCATGCAGGCAGTTGGCAGTATCCTATTTATTGCGATTTTATTGTCTTGGCAAAGAATTCAAAGGTGTTTGCATGCCTCAGTGGACCAGTGATAGACTAATGATATGTAGCAATGGTAAATGTTCTTTTTTCTGCACTGCAATCATGTTTCATAGGTGCCACGTCCACTCTGGTAGTTCAGTTGTGGGTATGCTGTTCCCAAGGGAGACAGCGCATACGTACAGTGGAGAGAGCCTAGGGATTGCCTAGCAGTTTTAATATCACCATTTTTCCCAATGGAGTTGTTCTTTTGCCTGGAAAAGTATCTTGAGCCATAACTGTGATTGTGGATTGCACATGCCTTGAGTGCCTGGGTGTGCTCCAAGTTGTGGACAGCTCATCTTCAGGTGATTTGATAAAATGGTATTGCAGTGCTGCTGCACAAGTCTTGCACTTTCAAACAACTGTGGGTCTGGAGATGCTCTGTCCAGCACAGAAACCTGCAGTCCTTCAGCTGAATGCACTCTGAAATCAGTTTGACTTGGCTGGCTAGCACTATAGGAAGAAAAGTACCAAAAAACCCCAACAAACAAACAAAACGTACTAAACTAGTAAGTAAATAAATAAATAAGGCTAGGAAATCTGTCTTGCCAAAAGCTATACATGTGCAGAAAAACTTTGTACATATGCCTGGCACAGTGCATTCCCTGCCTGCAAAACTTATTAGAATGAACAGCTGGTTAATGGAAACGTGTTTTTCCAACTAAGCTTTAATGCCAATTAAAACCAGCATTGGTTTATTAAGAACAAAACTGCCACTTTTTCTAGACAATTTTTTATCATTCTACGGTTTCTGAAGAATTCATGAGACAAGATAGCAAATATGTAAATCTGGCTAGTTATGAAAATTAAATAATGAAGCATACTTTTGTAAAACTATGAAGAATTATAGTCTCAAAACTATCGAAAGATTTTTGCCCTACCTTTCTCTAATAGCTCTCTCAATTTTCTTAGAGTGGTTTTTCTTTTAATAATATCTGCAAGCCTGGCAGATGTTACCATAGCCAAGTAAAAACGTTCCTCCTTAGAACATGAAAATCTTGAACAATACATTACATTTAACTAATCTTTTTTTTTTTTTTTTCATTTTCAGATAGTGGTTTATGAGATTTTTTTTTTTTTTTTAAGTCTAAAAACTTAGGATAATTTGAGCAAAAATACCCAACCCCAAAAACCTGGAACCATCAAGGTCCATTGCCCCTGGCATAGAAAAGACTGTAAAACACTGATATATTACAAATGATTTCACTGTCCAAACCCAGCAATTATTTCTTTCCCTTATCTGGATCGAGATCCCTAGGCACCAAACAAGCAGTCTGACCAAAGTACTGAGACTCAATTTTTCACATGTGGGGAAAAGCTTCATCTTTTCCATTCCTATTTCATAGATCACGGGGATCAAGTGACCACCTATCCAAGCAAATTTTTTGAATTGTTGAGTTCTAGTATTTAAAAATTATCCCAGAGTGTACCACAACGAAACTTCCCTTTTTTGGCTATTTTGTGGAAGAAAGAATTAATGTTCTTTTATGAGTTCATTCAATGTGAGTGCTTTGTGAGAAAGCATATGTGTATGACACAAGGAGACCTGAAAGTTTGTGGGATTGTATCTCTGCCATCCTCAAGTAATGCTGGGGGGAGATCAGGTACAGTTGTGTGAATTTTTTTGTTAACTATCTAACCTTGTGTAAATATTAATTTAACCAGATTAAACACTTGCTTGACTTTACCAACAGGCAAAACTATACCACAATAGGCTAGCCCTATTTAATAACTGTTGAAGGTCTGCCATTGAAGGCAATGCATGAATTAAGGATGGGAATATGTTCTGTTGATCTATCAGGCTTAATATTCAATCTGAATTGTGTACCATGTGATAATATTGCATTGCATGTGACATCTCCATTGGAATCCTGCTGAGGTGGTGGGAAACTGAGTGTTACCCAGGAATAATGTGGTCACTTTGGGTTATATTCTTCCAGTTTTGTTTCAGGTCACAGGGATAATTGAAAAACTACAGCTGCAGAGTATAAAGTATGCTCTGTAAGCAGGGAATACAGATCTAAGCACTGTCTACAGAAACACCTAGATACCAGGAGTGTGTGTGTGTGTGAGAATGACTGCTTCATTATGGAACAGTAACAAACACATCTGCATGGAAACACAGAATTCATGGCAAAGAAGTGTCACTGCAATATATTCTACATATGATAATTGTTAGGTAATATTTTATATTATGTGAATAAGTAGGAAAAATCCAAACATTCTGTAGCCTTTTAACAAGGAGCTAAAGGCTTATGACACCTCATAGTAAATTCTGGCAAACACTGTTTAGGAGTGATTATGCATCTATGCGATGTATTTTTTTAATCCCTTTTATTATTAGGAAAATTTCAAAGGAATTGAGATCTTTTTTCTCTGATGTCTAGTTTTCAGAAGCGTTCATATAACTTTCTGTCTGGCAAGTCCAAAGTGCACAAGAGCTGTGATTATTCAGGTATTCTGTTGCATGTGTTGATATTCAAAACTTTTATTGATAAGCTGTTTGATTTTCTGCATTTTCCTTTTTCTTTTTGATTTTTCCCCTCTGGTACACTAATCCTCTCCACTATACTTATCTTATATCCTAACTATAACCTTTATTATGCTCTAACAGACATAGCTCCTCTGGCAGCAGGCAACATTTCCACTAGTTTAAGCTTCTGGATGCCTCTCAGATCTCACTTGAACAACATATGGAAATCATACTACAACTAGCTATATTTTTTGGATATGAATTTGTAAAGAGAATGTGTTTTGTTTGAAACTGGAGGCAAGGGAAGATAAGGAAAAGAGAATACAATAAAATATAGTGAAAGACACTTGTCAAAAAACCTTATGATCTGGCTTTTAAGCTTCACTGTTCTAATTCAGCTTTTTTTTTTTTTTTTTTCTCATACAGCAAATCTTTTTATTGAATATTTCTTGTTCTTTAATGACTTCAGTATAGGGTCTCATGGATCGATAGGAATGCCTTCTCCAAAATCCATTAACATGGTTCTTGACTGAATGCAATCCAAGCATGTTAATCACCATTATTCTTCAAGAATGTCAGACTACTCAAGTTTTCTATATGTGAATTTCATGTCTAAGAATTGATGGCCTCCTTACTTATACATAGGACTGGGTACCTTGCTGGAAATTATAGTACTTTGTTGGTTTAAAAATCTGCTACAGAAAATACGATAAAGATAAAGAAATCTCTTTAACGTTGGCAAAGACTTACATACTGAAATTAAAATTATAATATCATCAGTGCCTTTCTTATCTAGATGATAGTACAATTTAAAGAAACATCTGCTTTTTCTGTTATGTGTCACCTCTTCTTTGACTCCAACACATGCATATTAAAGTGAAACTTCACATTTTTTGATGTGATTGCATCAGAAGAAAAGATATATTATGATTGATGCCAGTGGGGTTTGACAAATAGCAACTCTACAGAAATTATACAAAAATTTCCTTCCATATTTCCTCTCAACTGTTCTGCCACTTTGATGAAATGGTAATCTCTCTAATCCATTTCTCCAGCTAGAAAAGTGTTTCAGAAATGTACCCTTCCCTGCAGTTATTACCATGATGGAACATCTATTATCCAGCAAATGAGGTATCACATTCTCTGATAATTCTCCTAAAACATCTTAGGAATAACTGCCCTCTATTGTGCATATCAATGATCAATTAATATATATAAAATAAGCTATTGTATATTCTGCACAGGGCAGAGTGCAAACTGTTTCACTGATCAATATCCAGTGCAGAAATACAGGAAATCTTGTGTGGACAAAATTCTTCCTTGTGCTGAGGGGTGGTTTGACACACCACTTATGCCCTCAACCGTCTTGCGAAATAGTTTTCATGTACATGAGCCCTGGTAAATTTTGCCTTGAAAAATATGTCTGTATTGCACTAAATGGTTGTGGCTCTTGGGCCTGTGTGTTCCCAGGCTGTTAAAGAAGAGTGAGAAACACAGCTCTAAAAAATGTTCTGCAAAAAACAACAAACACAGCCAAACAATAAACAAACCCTCCACCCACACAAACTAAAAACACACACACACACAAGCCCCCAAAACCAAAACAATACAAAAAGCCTACCAAGAAAAGACACCACAAAGATCATCTGTAGGCTTTATACAAAACCAGTCCCTGTTCAGCTATTTGCTTTATTCTTAAAAAAAGGTAGATCATGAGGACCAAATCCCCATAGGAACTCTAAACCCCACCATACTGCTTTAATAGCAATACTTTTTGTTCAGTCACTTATATTTTTCTTTAATCAGCTTAAAAGCATGCAGGTGAAACTAAAAGTATTAATTAAAGAGTTACTTGTAGTATTACTTTTTTTCTGTGCATGAACACAGTGATTTTAAAAAATGGCCTGAGAGTAAAGTGAGAAAAGATTTGCTGAGTAACATGGTTTTTTTGCCTGTCTTCAGTCTCATTTTATTTTGTGTGTATACAAATACATATATATGTGTGTATCTGTGATATGCAAATGCATTCAGGTATAGAGCAGGTGCTGTATGTTGACTTTAACCAATTTCTTTATTGGTTTCCTGAGAATATGTTGTTCTCTTATCCATGTTATTTCTGCCCTCTGCAAGTATCTTCAGAAATGTTTTTGTGGCACCGTATAGCTAAAACAACCTGACTGTGAATTACTGTTCTGTTCCAGACAACTTTTCAGACATATTTGAATATTACCTTGAAAATACAAATTTTGAATAGTAATGATAGAAGTCTTTGTTGTGGATTCTATTCCTTCCTATGTCTGATCTTTTAAAATAAATTTCAATTATACAAACCAATGCAAAGCTATAATTGCATAATGAGAAAAATTATTTATTTCTTTAACATTTGCTGCTTCCTTTTCTTCCATTAAGCTCAAAACAAAATAGCAATTTCTTTGTTTTTTTTTTCTTTAGCTAAGTCAGTAGGTTACTTGATGTTATTTGTATTTTGCACACCTGCAGGTTACTGTTTGAATACTGTTGCACCACCTCTTCTATCACCTTATTAGGAACCGGCTTGTATTTCATACTTGTAAATATATAATATTTCTACAGGGTTTAGCATGGATGGAAACGAGACCTGTTCCTGAAGAGATGTTTTATTCAACAAAGCTTGGCCAACTTGAGCATTTTCCAGGTAAAGGATCTGCTTTCCTTTTTTTTTTTTTTTCCCCCTGGGCTAGGGGGGAAATGTTACCTGTTTGTCTGTACGCTGTGGAGTAGGTAACCTAAGAAAAGCCTGCTGAGTTAGAAGTGCTTTATCCCACTGTCATTTTTGAGAAGGGAACAAAACCTAAAATAGTAATCAGGTAGGAATCAAGCTTACCTGATAATATCAAAAATTATATTTTACATATTTTTTTTTAGTGTAGTGCATAAAACACCCCCCCCAATGATCTCAAATCCAAATAGTTACCATAGTAACTCATGTTATGGCATATTATTTATGGACACGTTGCAACATAGGGAGTATTCATAATGTGTTGCTTTTTTCAGACCGTATGTTTCTGGTTGTTCACATAACATTTGCATGGCTGAGTGAAAATGCCAGATCTTTTCATTTGTAGCAAGCTAACATTTCTCTATACTCTCAAAAAGTGCAGAATGGTGCATTTTTTGACATCACTAGACAAAAATCATAGTTTATTTTTGTTGTGTTCAGATAATCAGTGTAATACAGCAAAGTAGTGCTGATAATTCCTTGTTTCTAATTCTCCCATGTTTTAGGGCATGAGGGGCAGGGGGTTACACTGCAGCTACAAAAAGTAGTATATTCAAGACCTGCTTGTAGAAAGGAATGACCCTTCATAAGAAAACCCCAATTGAAAAGAATGCAAACAAAAGTGTCACATGACTGGCTCTATCATAGTTTTTCATATATGATTTTTAATAGTGTTACTTATGATGTGGACATGTAAATTAGTCTGTAAAAGGCAGACTAATTTTTTAGCCTGTATTTATGTATTATCAAACCAATATTAATCCTCAAGGATTATCTTTAGACATGTATTTACTAAAATAATTACCTATGCATTTGGTAGATGTAACTTGCTATTCTTTCTGCTCACATTTTGAGGCACAAAGAGCAGCTGGATACACTACTGCTAAGGAATATTAATGAAACTGGCTCACCTGGGTTTGCCAATCCCAGACAGGGGGCAAAGTAGGTGCTCTGTCTCTCTCTCCACTCTTCCTTTTTATATAAATACTGTAATAAAAAAAATTAAGATAGACGTTGATATAACTGTATGCAAAAGAAAGCTATTGAGTCAAGGGAAGAGTGTGGGAATCTGCACATCCAGGTCGTTCTGAAATGCGTTTTCTTTGAAGCTGATCTCATATGTGCACCAAATTGAATATTTGAATAAAAATATTTAGTCACCTAAGTTGATTAAGTTTACTTAACACCACTTTCTGTTATACAGAGCAAGTTTTTCAAATGAGGTATTCCTCCAGTAAGTGCCACTACTTCACAGACAGGAGCTTAGCTATCAGTTGATATTCCTTTTTCTGCTTGTCATTTTCATCATTTGGCACCTGTAACTACTTTGAACACAATTTATGTCACTTACACATGAAGTCTGTGACACCTAAATGCCATAAATCATGTATATGTATCATTGCTGGGGCAAATTTACATCTGTAATTATCTATATTGCAGAGTGTCATTGTTATGGGGCCTTATTGGAGACTGGCTGAAGAACATGGCACACTTCACCCATACTCTACATGCAAATTACATTCTGCCCCATAATTTTTCTATTTGAAAGGTTATTAAAATGTTTTAAAAGAAAAATTAGGTAAAAATTGATATGGATGAAAGATAAATATTGTGTATGTAAAGAGCATTTGTCAGCTCCCCTCTGTATGGCGTTTTATTTCAGCTGTGAGTGGACTTCTATGGAAATCTATTAATATTTTATTTACAGCAGTCCCGTACCATTTACTACCCTGACCATGCAATTAGTCCGCTAATGGACAAAAAAAATGTGTGTTTCACTATATGGATTTTGGTTTTACCAGCGTTTACCTAGATCCTGCTACATTCTGTTGATAAATACTCTTGCAATTCCTCGGTTTTTCACTTGAAAATAAAAAGCAATAATCACTAGCTATTCTAGACAAAAAGCCTCCAAATACAGTGGTTCTGGTTGTACACATCCAAGATTTTCCTGCTGTGCTTATTTTTTATAGGAAGACAGTAAGTTCAGTTAGAGGTAGGGATGTATTTTGCCCATCCACTGTGCGATTATTGAGCCAGCTTCTCTGCCAGAAACTTATTTTCTGAGAGGGCGAGGAAAAAATCTTCATGTGTAATCCATTATTCTTTTGTTACCTCTCATAACGTAATAATTCAGTTGTTAAAAAATATAGTAAGTACAGTCTTCTCACTGCAATCAGAAACGCTGACATGTGTACATAAACGTGTCTTGGATGCTGTGTATGAAGTTGGAACTGTAGTCTGAGTGCTCATAGACAGGTCATAGGCTTTTAGTTCAAATATTTTGAAACACGCTTCATTAGAATCCTTTAATTGAAAGTTTTATGCTGTCTCTCTGCTGTTTGTATCATTATGTTTTCAATGCTTGCTCTTCCTCCCCCTATTCCAGTCTTTGAAGTAGTTTGTCTCTATAGCCAGGTGACAGAGTTATTGATGATTTTGCAGTTGGGAGTACCTGCGTTTATTTGGAATATGTAGCTGGTGGTCAAGACTCTTGAGTCTCAACAACCAGTTTAGAGCTGTTGTTTTAGAGCTGGCTGTTGCCAGTTGGTGCATATTTCTCATGTGCTGATGGGTATTACCTATTTTTAACACCACTATTTTCTAAATGATAATGGAAAGAAGAAAGAAATGGCCGCTTTGAAATTTTGTAATAATAGAGTACTAAAGGTTAAGGAAGGAAAGATGAAGGGAAGGATTAAAAGGCAGGAAAAAGAGCAAGTGAAATAATGGGGTTGAAAGGCAATCCATTCACCCTGTGCCTTATAATATCAGCGCTTCACACACTCCAATACAATAAATGAAACACTAGATTTACAGTTCAACAAACAGAAATAAAGGTAATAAAGCAGTCAGAAATTAAAACAATAATTTGTCTGTACATATAGATCCATTTGCAGGTGACTTCTGACACCTGACACATTTGCTTGTGTATTCCAAAAAACCCCATCTGTCAAGACTGGTTTCTTTTAAGCCAGTTAACTTGTATGGCACTCATGCTTTAAAGCCATCCCTACAGACATATTTTGGGGTGGATTTTTTTTTTCTCCTGCTTCTTGTAGTGATCAGTGCTTCAGTCTTCATACAAAATTGCTGAGCTTCACTGACAGGAATGTTTCCAAAGTGAATTCACCACAAGAGGGGTTCTAGTCTACTTCAATATAAAATTGGAGAAGCCTTAGCAGAGTTCATAGAGTTCTTCCAGGTAACTCTTTGAAACTGCCGTTTTGTCATGTTACAAGGACTCATATGCAAAAAGATGCTACAGAAAATGTTTAAGAAAGGACATTAATTCTCAAATGAAACTTTATAGAAATACTCAGCAGCTGGTGTACAGTCTGAAAAAGGTTCTTTCTTTTATTAGAAACACATAATGTTGGCATTCCCATTACTGCCAGAAAAGGTTATGCTCATATGAAGCAAAGAGAAGGAAAGAAAGAAGATTGACAAGTTTCCCAGGTTTCTATTTCTATTAAATAATGTGACTTGAAGAAAAACAAAATTAATGTTCCTTATATACATTTAGGGAAATATGTTTTGTGTTTTGGTTCATCTAGTTCCAAAATAGATTGGAAGATTTTTGGACTTGTGAAGGTTTTTTGTTTTTTTTTTTTTTTTGTATTTTGGAAAACTGAACTGTTCATTGAAGTCAATTAGCTGAATGCTGAAAAGGCTGAATGGCCTTTTGCATGTTTAGGAGGGCAGGGCACAACAAACAAACCAAAACTCCAAACTTTGAAGGTTGAAGCTCATTTTAATTGTTTGTGTAATTCTGCCTTTGTGATCATCTTGACCAATGTGATAGGGGGACACCAGTAGAGTTTCACTGACCTCAACTTTGCCACCTATACATTTGTTACCAAATTTAACGTTTGGAATTGTAAAAAGAAACATGCTAATAAAACATGTCTTTTAAATCCAAAATAAGCAGATATAAATTTAATTTCATTTTCTAATTTCTTTTCTTTCCATTTTTTTTTTTTATTTTTGCAGTACAACTGATGAAATTTAAAGTGTAAGTCTTTACCTCAAATTAATTGCATGATCATAATAGGTTATCTATACTGAACTTCAGTGATAGTTATGTCATTATAAAAATCATGGTGAGTATTTTTATGGTGCTGCTGCCTATGACATACAGAGCAACTAATTTTTTGAGCTAAAGACTAAATGAACAAACTGCAATATAGATGAAGCCATGTGTATCTTGTATAGCTTCATTTTCCACTGAGTTAATCAGCCTCATTACCCTCGTCACATATTTTATGTATGTTAGTTGATCACTAACCACCACAAACATAAAGATTAGAATCAATATCAATATTCTTAAGGCTAAATTATATTTGCATGGGAAACTCCTTTATTCTCCCTCTGACACACAGAGGCATCTAACCTTGCAGCATGGGGACTGTAAACATGCTGCACTCTGAGGACTCAGTGACAGAGACAAGGACAGAGCCATGAGCCTGACCAGCTGTATTGCAGGAAGGCTGTGATCATCACTAGTGGGTAGAAAGTTTAAGGAACGACATCCTTTCTTTAGGGTTGTCAGGCTCTTTCTGTGCCTCAGTGAGGTGGGATTACTCGCACTCCTGCCTAGTATTATGCAGTCTCAAGACCCACAATTGAACCCTTAAGATTCAGTTTTATCTGAACATATTGTGAAGACAAGTTATTTGAAATGCTACCACCACCTTAATTTTGCTGCAGAACAGTTTCTTTAGTTGTGCCTACCTTCCACTCTGCTGTCAATTACTTTGTAGTTAGATTTGTGACCAATCAGTTCAAACAGAAATGTCTTCACTTAGTCACTTAGATCCAATTTAGCTACCTAGAGAAGTGATTATTAACATTAATCACTTAACTAATCACCATCTTTTTGGGGTGGCTGAATATGGATGGCAGATAGAATCTTCTTTCCTGAAGGCAGATGAGTATTTTGGCCAAGCATACAAAATCCCAAAGTCACATTATCTTCATTGGTTGCTAAGTTAAGAGAGACAAGAGATGAAGTTCTGTGACCTTTTAAAAAGGGGCAATTACAGTTGCTGGGAAATTAGCATACATGAAATTTGTGTAGAATTGCATAACTGAAGCTGTATGAATGGATTAACATTGATACTACCATTCCTCTGCACATGCATTTGGCGCAGATTAAAGTTATTATAGGTCTTCTGAAATGTTTCCACACATCTGTGTGTGAATCTGAATGGGTTTTTATATTGTCCCTTTAGTAGATAAAATGAAACATCTGGTTAAATAAATTAATACAATATTTATTCTAAGCTGTTGATGACAGCATCAACAATGTATTAGGAACCAAACCCAGGAAGTACTGATTTCTGTCTCATCTACTTAATGTGAATCTGAAAGAAGCCATTTAAAGGTAAGGGATATGTTAATAGAGTTAAGTCAGCGTAAAATTGGCATGAAAAGAAGATGAAGATGTAACATTGAATCACTGGTTCAGAGGAAAATACAGACCCTGCTAAATGCAAAAATTCTTATGGCTGATGCATGACATCTGCTTCCAGATGCAAGTTATTCCTCTGGTCCTGGTCAAACCAAGCATTGCGACACCTGTGCATTTTATGTATCTTGAGTATTCATGTCAGGGAGCTGAAAATACTTGGGTGCTAGAAATTCAAAAGAGACGTTCTTAGGAGTTATCCCAGGAGTTCTGCAAGGTTGTTTAAACTTATCATGCTATTTCTAGTATGCATAAGTGTATTTTCTTAGGCAACTATACATGACAATTTAATATGGCTACGCTTTATTGTCCTCTGTGTGATGTGGCATGGAAAAGTGTTAAATTTCTCAGATTGTGCTGGATGGATATAGGAAGTCACAAAACTGGCAAAAATACCTATAAATATAAATATGCATAATATATATAAACTTAAATATTCACATAATGTGACATGAATTAATAGAATTTTAAGGTAAGAAAGCACAAGCTCCTGCATATCCACCTGCATCATCATTCCTTTTTCAACCTGGCTATGCTGAAATGGCTATATATATAGTCACAGAAGTAAAACCTCTGTTGCACTGACTTCCTGCAGGTTCCTCCTGTATATCCATGCTTCTGTTTGGCACTTCTACAACCTGATGCAAAATGTACTAGTTCCTGTAATTGGTTGATAGGTGGAGAAGCCACTGGTTGATAGGTGGTCTGGCTTGAGTGCCAGAAAACGCTTCATGATCATGTTGCATAGCTCACATCTTTGTTTCCTGTATCACTGCATCATGATTATGATTCTAATTAGTTTATTTTAATCATGATCAATACACCAAGGAGAAGCATCAGACAGCTAATATGATTTATTACATATTCCAAGAGCATTTGTCTCAGATTTGGCATTTCTGCTATCTGTCTCCAGAATGCCCATGCCTGCTTGACAGCAGCCTGTCAGTGCTGTTATGATTGCCCTATGCAGTGACTTCAACTGCCAGCTTTTCCTGCAGACTCAGAGAGTGATCGATCAGCTCTACAATTACAGCAATGTGGAATATTTTAACACTTGTCTATGGCCCTGTCAATTATGAAAGGATGTGGTATCAATACATCTTGCAATCTGCTGCTGTACCATTTGAGTATCAAACAGAAGACAAAAAGTAAACAATGGTGACTATATTTATGTATATCTTTCTCTCTTTTGAAGCTTTTTCCCCCTTATAACTGCTGTTTTACACGTAGCTCTGGAGGAAGATCAAGAGCTGTCTTTGTAACATTAAGGACTCTTGAAGATACCATAAGTACTGAAGATGTGGCAAAGAAATGTAGTAATGCTAAGGATTTTCAGAAACTGTCTTTCAAACCTGTGAAGGCAAAGGTCAGGTGAGGTGGTGGTTTATTATTATTAATGAATATAGTAGCAAGAGAGGATATTAAGGTTTTGTTCAAAACATACAATATTTTACAGCTGAGTTTCAAGGCATCTTCTCTTTCAGAACCTCTAATATAGGTGACTTGACCCTGGTTTTATTGATTAAACTTTTATTCTTCCCCAATGAATAATTTAAATTATGAGCTGTAGTCTGGCATGATTAGCAGGAGCCTATGAGAGATTTTAAAGTAATACACTGTATGCTTCTCCTACTGCATTAGATTCCTGCGGCACCATGCCACTCTGGATTGAAAACTTTATATGCAACTTTGTAACTGGTGTAGTAATTCTCTTCCTTGGGAGACCTAATAAAATACCAAAATCTGTATTCTTCTCTGGAGAGTTGTTATGGAGCTGGTTTTGGTTCCCTGCTGGTCAAGTCAGTCTCCAACCTTGCTGGAGTTTCTAATTCGTGCAAAGAGGATCATTACCTAACGCGGTATATCAGCTGTGCTGCAGTAAAGCATTCTCATGACCTTTATATCTCTATGAGTGTGATGTGTGCCAATTCTGCTGGATGGGGAGAAGGGCAAGGCCTCTGATTTGATCCAAACACTATTGCAATAAGTTGTGTTGTGTCACAGAGAATTTTTATACAGAGGGCATAGGAAAACTCATATTGTAACCCACACAGTACAAAAGGCCAGTATTCTGACTTAAATCTGACCCTTAAAGTGGTTCTTAGATTCTGAAGTTTTGAAGAGTTAATTTTATCTTGCACATAACAGTCATTGTACTCTCACTAAGGTTTTTTATCATGAGATGCTCTTTCGGGTCACACTGATATGCCACAGCATTTGTTTGTGAGTCCTGAAAACAATTCCAGGTCAATATAGTGACTGCATGACTATATTACATGTAAGACACAGATATGTGCAGGTGGCGTTGAAAAGCAATCTCAAATTGTAAAGGATAGTTAGAGATATGACTTGGAAATAGGTTGAAAAGAATAACAACAACAGCAAAAGAAAAAAACTCAGGTAGTTTCCCTTCCACAAATTCATAAACTGCAGGAAAACCACGGAAAAGAGCAAAAAATAATTATACCAGTTCCACAGAAAACAGGTATTTTTAACTACAAAGCTGTACTAGCCAGCCTGATGCTAATAATCGTGAAGGTGCAGTTGTAGGCAGGAACTGAGGCTGTTGTGTACCACTACACCAAAGTGCCCAGGGCCTCCATCTCAATGCTGTTGGTCAAAACACTCCTTGTGGTTCCTGAAAACAGCTACAGCTCTACTCACAGCCACTTTCATTCTCTCCTTTTACAAACTGCCTTTGATGCGGCAGGTAATGATCCTCTTTGCTCTCTGCAAAACAGGGAGCTTCCTCTATGATTGCTCCCAATCCCTGCCATGATGTGGAGCAGAAAATGTTATTGCCATGAATTATATCAAAAGGGTGTATGTTTCTGGTGGTCATGTATGTCATAGGTGTTCAGATCATAGCGCAAGGAAAGTAAAGGGCAGTCTCCTGTCTCAGGCATGCTTGGTTTCCTAGCCATGTGGAGAAAAATAATTTATTGGAACCTAAGTGCTGTTAGTAGAGGAAGCACTCTTTTTTCCTTCTCTATTTCAAATGATAATTGCATTCAGTTGGTTATTTACATATATATTACAGTCTCTGCCCTATTACAAACTGTGTTTCTTAAATACTTGGTAGGATGCTTCCTTTACAAAAATTTTTGAAATCTTTTATTAAGCTGTTTTTTCTAGCAAAATAGAAGTATATATTTGATAAAGGTATATGTTGAATGAAAATATAGCACATTTTCCCTGCAAGCTGTTTAATGCACAGGCATATTTCAAGCATTAGAACTTGGCAGTTTTCAGATGGATTCAGTTTTAACTCAGTCTTAAACACCATCTTGTTAAATATTTTTAGGCATTTTTAGAACTTGTTTTGGGGTAAAATCTGCCTTATCTGAAACCTGTTTCTAAGAACAGTTATTAGGGTGATCCCAATCTTAAAATTTTAGAACTGATCTGAAGATGGCATGAGACAACATGCTTCAAAAGGTCTCTGCTGGGAAGAGAAATACTTTAAACAGAATTTCTGTCATACAGAAGTTAAGATAGGACAATCCTACCTCTACCCACCTAAAATTTAGGAGGCTAAAAAGCCAAAAGGAATGGTGTGTTCACGTCTGCTAACCTTCATATCACCTGTAGTATTGCAGTATTCCATTGCCAAGGTTATCATTTAGAACCGATTTCAGAGAATAACAAGCATCCATATTTTCATCAAATTGTCAGTCTATTATGAAATCAATTGTGATCTCAGAGACTTTTATTTTTAGTCATCAGAGGATTAGATACCCATGCCAGGTACTCCAGTGTGCGTATATGGGAAAGAGGATTATGCCTTAAGTGGGTCACAATCAGAGCTGATGCTAGACATTAGAAGTAAAGGAGTGATGAGATCCAAGGATGTGGCTCTCTGGAAGCAGTTTTCTGCCCACACTGTTGCTAGTGATGCTTCAAAGAGTGTTTGGCAGTACCTATCAGCTCAGTCTTTTTCCAAGTTACTGTTTGCAGCGTAAGGCCTTATCTTAAATCTCTTCTGATGGCTCAGATATTTAGTGGTTTAAAACTTTCTGACAAACCATTATCCTTTAGGAATTTTCATAGAGGAAGGACATCTCTATCCTAAATTTCAGAGCAGGCCTAGCTCACATCTCAGCTGTGATGGATAAGTTTTACACATTTATGAACTTGTAACAATATTCATTTTAATGTATCTTCCTAAACCTTCGCAGACCTATAGGACAATTTATTCATCATCTAGGGAAATAACTGAAGACCTTCTTTCATTTGGAGCCTGGAGGCTGTAAATTGATGTTCATTTTTTCCCAATGATCTGTACCCACTTTGAAAATACTTAAAGAATAGAAAATAAAATACCACACAAAGATAAAAATGTGGTTTATGGATTGAATTTGAACTTGTGATATTGGTTGTTATGCATATATAGATTTATTTTTTTAAAAAATCTTTAGTGCTGTAATGGACTGTAGGTGCATTTGTACATTGAAGCTGTTAAAAAGAAATTGATCTCTTTTTATAATGATTTAGTGGTATTTTAATACATCTACATCTATTCTGGCTATAGTAAAGGCAAAGAAACAAAATCTGTGCTGCTCTTAGTTAATGCGTTTTTAGTACATGAAGCTGAGGAGCTAAATGCAGTTCAGATGCGAGACATTGGAAGGTTTTCACTAGGAACAACATGGAATTGGACTTAAAATTATAACTTCAGCTGTAATTAACTTTACATTTTCCTGTATATTTGAGAATTTGGCTGCAAACTAAAAAATGCTTGGATTATAGAAATGAAAGTCAAATTAAGGCAGTTAAATTTAAAGGATAAAGGTTCATAACTAAAATGTCCTTGTTTTTAAGGAGGAAATTGTTTCTGGTGCAATGTTTAGATATATTTATGGTAAAGGCACCACTTTCTAATTAAAATTCTTGAAGTTAAAAACTTCAGCAATGCCTGTATGTTCCTTACTGTGCCTAGGGACTTGTTCCACTTTCACTGAACATGTGAATTTCTGTTAGTGTCATCTGAGATTAATAATCATTCTGCACTTTAGACAGTGTTAATTGGCATTAATTTCTCCGCTTTGTTTCTTCATGTTAGTCACTTCGTGCAAGGAACAAGTAGAGTTTTCATGGATTTCGGGGTAAAAATGACAGGTTTACATTGTCCTACATCTGAAATGTAGTGAATAATTATTGGTTTGGTTTCATGGTTTAGGCATGATATAAAATTCTTTAATTTCTGGAGTAGGGAAGGGTTTTCTTTCATATTTTGAAATGAAATTGCTAGAACTTTGATCTAAAATTACTTTGTAGAATTATAATATTTTGAAAGTAAACTTTTAAACAATTTTCTTGTTTTCAGATGCAACTTATTAGTTAATTTGAGTATTTGATTAGATGAATAATTTTAATATTTTCACAATGCTGGGGTTGTTTTTTTGTGGGTTTTTTTTTTTTTTTCTGTTGGCAAACAAACTATTCATTTGAGCAACTGTGCCTATAGTATCAGGTAATTTTGGTAGTCATATTTGATTTTGCCTGCAGGTTCACGCAGGATGTCCTCATCATAGTGACATCACTATTTTACTTCTGGACCCATCTTACTACTTTAAAAATACTCCTAACATCCTGAAATGGTATTTGAAAATTCTTCTTAAACCTAATGCATTTCCCACATACATTTAGGTACTTATGTTAACTTTTGGTATACAAACTAAATTTTTAGAGGGCCTCAGATTTTATGTCAGTATCCTAATATTGTGTGAGCTTAAGTATGCCAAAACTATGAATCTGTTAAACTGAAAGGTTTTAGGGATCATCAATTATAATAGATCTGTAGCATTTTTAAGAACTCTTCATATGACTTTTGTTCCCAGCCTCTTTGTGTCTGATGAAATAATGTAGCAAAAGTATTTCCTGACAGCTACAGTTGGGAGAATGGTTGTAGTCTAAGCAGGTAGTAGAGGCCATTTGTGAGGCATGATTATAGATACATTGACACCATTTACGCCGACAAGTCTGATTGCATTCAGGAGGAATGCAGTGGCATATGGGTTTTCTAATAGATGGGACTGTTCTCTGCCAGAAGGTGTTGACTAGGCAGAATTAAAATATTTCAAGGAAAATGATAGTTTGGTGCTACAGGTTAGATGGAATTTCACCAAAGTTTTACTTTTAAAAAGTAATAAATAAAATCAGAGCAACAAATTAGTTAGGATCATTGTCTGTGATTATTCACACTAAAGCCGTGTCTCTTGGTAGTCTCAGAATGAGATAATACAACCCTTTTTTGGTAATTACAGAAATCTTTCTAACTATATGCAGCTGCCGGGCTCTTTAGTCCAAAAATTCTCTTTGCCCTTGAGTATTTTGCTTTTGTTGCTGGTGATTCTTTTCATATGGTGAATGGAGGGAAAAAAAGAAATCAAAGGTGTGGAGTTTTTCCCCCATTCATTAATGAATAATCTCTCTTGCCCAAATTAGGTGCTTTATATCCTTGAAAATGCTTGAGAATTAACATATTATTTTCATTCTGTTACTGCCTCTGAACTTTTTATCTTTGTCTAACAAAAAAGATCCAGTCTAACAGAAAGAATCCATCTTGCCCAAACTCAGAACCGAAAATAATAAGCTACTACAGTGAAGTCCTACAGTGAAGCTCTACCTTTAGGAGTAAGAGCAATTGTATTCTCTGTTGACAATCACAGGGAAGAAACTGCAGTACCTCACCATTTGCAGTCTACAGATCTCACTGGTTGGAATGATGGGGGGCTCCACGTAGCAATGTACTCTCAAGAACTAAAAATCTTAATGTTTTCAGAACCATGGATTTTTAACATGTTTTAAAAATAGTCTAGCTTTTTAAATTAAAAAGTTATTATTGACTGTGTTAATAATTCAGCTGTTCTCACTTTTGAATATAACAGGTAACTGTATAAGGTATATGAATATTGTACCACTTTTCTTGGCCATATATGTGTGAAAGTGATTTTATTAGAAGTTAGCCTGATTTAGTTACCTAATACCTGTGAAAATGGGAGGAGAGGCGAGGGAAGGGATCTTGATTTATTGTTTCACTGTATCAATTTAATTTCCCAAGCTACTCAGGGTTGCAGAGGGGATGGGTTCTAATGTAGTTTCTAATTTCTATCTACGATAAATTTGATCTTAAATCTGAACATGGGATACATGGTAAGACATTGGTGGGCTGTGTTCCTGAAACCCTGCTTCACATTCCTTCTTGTTTGCAGTGGAACCTTCTGGCCTCCAGAAGACTTGCACTAATTAGTATTTTTTAACTTTCTTGATGAGCATAATTCCTTTGGGAAATGACTTTTAGGGAATATTCTTGTGAGAATTTTTTGGCCAAATCATTTGAGCGGGCTACAGACTTCTACAAAACCGATGATGCCCTTTGGGAACATAGTTTGCAGCATTGTTTGTATCTAGCCTTGAGAAATAAAGAGGAAAAGCACAAGGAGAGGCAGTGACTCTCAGAGCTTACTTCTGTGACCATTCAACCTTCTGTGAACTTTTTAGGAGGATTTGAACCCCAACACAGAATATCACCTTCAGGGGCAATTATACAAATTCGCTTTATCATCTGAGATATTAGTTGCTAGGTCAGGTTACCACCAGCCATGCAATCTCACTGCATGGACCTCCTTTCTCTTCCTCTCTGCCTTTCTTCCCTTCCTGTACAATCCAAATAGGAACAGCCAGTTGTTTTGTATAAGATCAGTAAGGAAAACTAACTATAACTCCTTAAATGAAGATATACACTGTTTCAATAAAAGGCAAGCAGTTATGTGCTGATATTTAAAGAGTTTAAATGTAGAGAACATTGCTAGAAGAAAGCAGTGAATATAGTCCTCAGAGTCAAAGATGAGCATTGTCAAAATAGGAGACTCTGGTGGCATTTGAGATTAGTGCACCTAGAGTTCATGATGAATTTTTGTGGTCCTCTCTATTGTTCTGTCTAAATACTTTCTAAAAGAGAAAAATTATAAATGTAGTATTTTTGAGTGTGTAGCATAAAAAACCAAGGAGGCACACTGCCAGGATGGTTATCTTAGCCTATTATGGGAGAAAATATTCATAATATGCTCAAGAAAGCTCAGTAATATAATTTCTTGATTTCTATATTGCCTAGATATCAGTGGAGTTTTCTAAATGTATTTTCTGTCACACATAGTTGAGTATTGTCTTTAAGAGAAAGACAAGCTCTTGTCCTTTCAATGGGATAAACAGATTTGTGTTTCTTGAAATTCAGGATGTAAATGTTTTCTGTAATTACATTATTAATGCTCTCTTAGTGAATGCCAAAATACCCCCAGGGTATTGTGACTGAGTGGTATCATCTCTAGTGTCACTCCTATGGATTAAGGAAGATGGACTCACAAACATCCCTGAAGCCAGCCATGACTATATCCCCATGGTTTGTGAACCATATCTAGATAGTAGATAATTTTGATAGCTGGTAATAATAATAACTTTGGTAGGGTTGGCAGTCCTAAACTCTAACCTGAACAAAGTTTTTCCTTTTCACAGTTACAAGAGTAGGAAAAATACTGAATGCATTAGTAAGTTCAAATGTTTTATTACTTAAATTGTAACCTCACAGTGGGTAAATCCAATTTCAGTGCTACTTAGAAATCTACATTTAAACTGCATGATGCTATATGAGGAAAGTGGTTAGCAATCATTCTTTTCATGATAAGAAAGGGGCACATAAATAATTTGGATTCATGTTAACTGAAGGACCATTTTCAGGGTTTTTCTTGAAGGAATAGCAACAAGTGTGCCTGCTGCCTGTTCTGCAAAATTCTAATATGTTTTCTTATGGTCATTTGTTTTGATTGAAGAGGAATTGCCGGAGCTGAGAAGGCAAAATGAATGCTATTATAGAGAACGTTTTAAGCACAGAGAATAGAATAAATATTAAAGTCCTTATGTAAGCCCTTAGTACGCGAGGTCTGTCTATTACTTCTACAACAGTTGAGTGAGCATCCATGAGAGCCATTTATAATGTGTGTGGCTGTGTGTCGGCTCCGATGGCAGACTCTGATGATGGGTTAATTGAATAGTGTCAGGGAGGGCAGGCCTGGCCGTGGAAAGAGACTGACTGGATGATGGTAGCAGTCAGTACTTCATTACTTAGAAACAAAATCAGAAATTCTTCGTCTGAAAGGCAGGAACTATCAAGCGGTTCAAGAGAAAACAGTTTAGTGTGTGAGGATGTATGAGGTAAGGAGCTTTCATGTCCAAGGAGCCTCACTTAACCCTGTGACAATGTTTCTCTCTTGTTCTGTCTGTGGCATCAGAGCAGGTACACCAGTCCTACCCTCACGTGTCCAAGGATCCTTTCCGCTTTCTTTGAAAGCGACCATTTTACTCTAAGTAAGTCATTGTCTTGATGGCACAGTGTTTTGAAAGCAAACAGCCATGTGATTTGGGTGCAGGGGCCCAGGCAACAGGGGCTCAGGGACAGCTGCTGTGAGGGGGGACCAGGGCTGGCTCCAGAACAGCCACACAGCTGGGCATCGCTGAGCAGTCAGGGAAAGCTGGTGCTGCCTCTCACAAAGTGTATTTAATAAAGAGAAGAATGCCACACAGGCAATGAAGGGGGGGGGAGAGGGGGGAGTGGAAGAGTGAGCCCTGTTCTATAGGGCAATTTGGTCTTTGTGACTCTGTTTTCACCTGTAGGTCGAGTTCGCTAGCTGAGGGGTATTTTCCATAGTGCTTCTCAGAGGAGAATTGTTATCTATGGAAACTAAGAATCACAAGGTTCAAAAGTGGAATTACTTCCCCCCCCCCGAATTAGACCATTTCAGATATAACTCCATATTTTTCACTTTACAGGTATTTCATTTTTTTGGTGAAAACCATTGGTCCTCTGCAGGAAATTCCAGCAAGCTGTGAATGCTGGGAAGTGCCCAGAAAGGTGAATATGCTATCAGTTTGGAATGGGTGCTGCCACACTTGATACCCGGGTGATTGACCCCTCCACCTCAGATGTATCTATACCCACCAAATGAAAAATGCCTCCCTTTCTGATCCTCTTGGTCATGGAAGCAGGTTTGTCTGTGAGGTAAGGTCATGACAGCAGGTGGGGATTATGATCCTCATCCAACAGGTGCTCCTGGACAGAGCTGCTTATTCTGTTGATGTCCTTTGCTATCCTATTCTTTGCTTTTCTACTTCTTGTCACATTTTTTGTCACCCTTGCACCTCCCTTTCCTTGCCCTGATGTCCTTCAAAAATAGACAACCTACAACTAGATATTTCTGCCCTATTAATCTCAGTTTGCTACATCTGTCTCCAAGTTTGGTGCTTCTGATGTCATTACCTAGGTAATCTTGGCTTCATAGAGTATTACTGACATGGTAACACAGATGCTTTTTGCCATGCAAGATTTCACTCCCCAAAGCATCCCTAGTCATCTCTTTCAGTTACCTGCAAAGCTTGGCCATTTCATATATAACTCCACCTCAACCACCAGTGAAATGCTGCATCCCCATGTCACTGTCTGAATTTTGTTGGTTTCTTATGCTGCTATTTGTCATATGTAGTAATTTCTCATGGCGTGTCCAGTTTGCTCTCACATGAACCTCAGTTAGGCTCACCTCAGGCCACGGCATCGGCAGCAGCCCCAACCTGAGCACAAACCTCGCTGAACACCAGCCAGATGCTGACTATCATTACTCAGATGTGTAAGTATTACAGTTCTCTCTAACTAAGTTAGGCAAAGGTTGACTAACCTGTCTCTAACCTGTTACCCTCTTTGAATAACCATCAGCTTTCTTAGTCATATGTGCAAGCAGAGATAAAGAGAGGTCATGATAGAGTTTTAATATTTTTATTTAAATAAAATACTGGGTGCTCAGACTATAGTCACATTAAAGGATTTGGCACTCATGATAATGTGAGTAAAAACCTGAGAAAGGAGAAAATGTCTCAAATTCAGAGTTTTAAATATTCAGCAAAAGGAATAGGAAGAAATTTTCAGAAGCAATGACCCATAATTCCAGTGTATAAGTGGAAGGTCAGATTTCAAGACAGGTTTTGTCCCCTGCCACAGAGCTATTTTACAAATCTTACTACTTATTTTACTGCTTTCATACATGCTGAGTTTTTCGGAAAATATGGTTTAAATGGTCTTCGGAGCACCATCTATAATCCATAGACTGTGAAATAGGAAACTTCTAGACTGAAAGTTTGAAAAGACTGCTTTTACTATCATTTTCAGTAGTAGTGAATGTCAGTATTCAATCTTGGCTTCCTCTAGCTGGCCAGTACCAGTTTCGTTTCTTATCAGCTTTTCTATTTTTATAACTTATTGGATTTGGATGAGTATTTAAGATTACATGTGAATTTTTCCATTTTACCTTGCATTCAAGAAGCCATGCAATTTTTGTTACCTGTCCAGTTGTTAGGGATTGTTCATTGAATCAGACTTTTGGAAATTACAGCTCATGTAAAGATGAAAGTATGGCATAATTCAAATAAGAAGCAGCATGATAGATTTTGAAAAATCTAGTTTTAACTCCCAAATGCCTCTATCTGGTGGTTGGTGGTGGTGATTTTTGCTTGCCAGTTTGTTTGTTTATTTAAGATTAGATTTAATTTTAGATTTGAGGCCCAGATCCAAATGATTCTTCCCATAGTGGCCCCCAAACTTTCAGTCTGAAGAGGGTGAGACAACAAACTTCTAGTGGTACGTGCTTAGGCTGCTCTTTCCTCAACTTGCCAGCTTTTACCAGAATTTCCCACTGTTTAATTTCATTTAATTAATTGTTTTAGTGAGGGCTGAAAGACAAAAGTTATGTATAGTCTCTAAGAAATTCACTGACTGTTGCTTATTCTGTTTCTTTTGCTTTCTATAGGAAATAGTTTCAAATACTTAATGTGAATGTCTTCTCAATCCTCTGATTATGTTCTGAGCCACTTCATTTTTTCAATAACCTTCTTTGATGAAGTGACCAGAACAGTGTTTGAGGGACTAAAACAATCACTGATGTATGATAAGATGTGCATAGGTTTTGATGTTGCATTCTCTCCTACTCTTCAGACAACCTAACATTTCTTTGTTCTATGATTTCCTAACCTATTGGACAGAAACTTTCACTGAGCTCTCCACACTGGTACTTCCATCCCTTTCTTGTGTTGATTATTGTGATGAGAGAATTCTAATCGATGTAAAATAGATTTAAAGTTTTCTCTGTCTTATTCTGCATTTCCGGACTTGCAACTCTCACTTCCATTGTGTGGCCTTTTCCTGGAAAATGAGGAGTCTATTATATCAAAACATTTCTCAGAATTACGGAGATTACATCAAAACATTCAGAAGAAGCCAGGCCTGTCAGGAATGCTGGCCAGACTGTGTAGTTCTAGCCAGCCTTTTTCTGATGGGACAGTGTCAGGCTGGAGAGCAGCCATGTATCCATTCCCAGATTTTTCAGGCTCGTTTGGTCCTATGAGCCTTTCCTTTGTGAGACTGGATGTTGAAAGTTCTGCTCTCCCAGGCTGTCCCAGTTTTGGCTGTCCCAGCTGCAAGATGAGCTAACATTTCCCTTGGGGACCTTCACCGTACACTGCCATACAGAGGAAAGGGGCTGACATTGTGCCAACTGACACTCCATCTTACGGCACATCCAGCAAACAATATTGCAACTCCAGTAATTCATTCCTCCTTTTTCTCCCTTTCCACAGTAAATTGCTGACTGGTTTCTAAGAGATATTTTGAAGTAAAAGAAATCAACAAATTCAAAGTGCTAAACAAGTGACCCTTTTTAAAAATCAGGTCTTCAGCATCATTGCAGTACACATCTTCAGTTGGGGGAAGGATGTGTCATGTGGAGGTGTTTTCATGGGCTGTTTTGGGTCTGGAGTAGAAAACTTTGCAGGAATTTTAAACCACTGGTCTGGTAGTTCTGTAAAGAAATTTCCTTTTTCTTGGTTAATGAAAACTAGCTTTTTCATTAAACATATCAATCTTTCACAGGTTTCTTGGAAGCCTCAGTCTGGAAGATCACCTGGCTCTGTTTTTTGTTGTGTTTCATGTCCTGAGAAATCTAAGACTGCAGAAAATATTTTACTAGTTGCACCTTACTTGATCATGATATGCAAGGTATTTAATTTCTCTTCATCATGCTTGTAATTGTTCAATAGATTCATATGTAAAGCTGTCTCATATGTTGTATTGATGTGTGTTATGTGTCACATATAATTCCATAATTTGATGGCGTACTTGCACAGTTTTAAAAACTAGAACACATTGTTTCCCAGTCCTCTGAAAAAATGGCAGTTCAATATAGATGATGAGTGAACAAAGTTATTCTGCCAGTGAAGGAACATCTTCCAATTTTAGAATGAAAAAGAGAATTGTGGAAAAAATTTTGAAAGGTGGAGGCCTGCTGAGACTCTTGAGGCATAATTCACAGACTAGGGCTCTCAAGCAGAATGGCAGTGAAGAAAAGGTTTGCTTAGATAGAATGTTATGAGCAATATTTGTGAGCCTTATGGGAATAAGTGAACAGGACCTTAAATACCTGGGGATAAATATTCTCATGGGTTTCTTGCCTATTGCAAAGGTTTTTTATGTATTTCATTGTGTACAATGCTATGATATTCCTGGAAAACATCTATTATGGAAGAGAGGTGTTGTCATGAGCAAATGGGCCAGCTTCTGATTTCTTTCTTGCTAAGACAGGAAAGTATCATAGAAATGCATCAGTCATAGCAGACTTAGGAAGAGATCCCAAAGTAGTCACATATTCCTTAGAGTCATTGGATGTTTATCTTACTTGAATTCTAGAGCTCTAGAATCTATGTAGAACGTGCAGTTTTCAAATACCTAGGATAATATGGGAAATTATGGAATTTTTCAGGCAAAATGCTGGGGGGTTTTTGTGGTATTTTAGTCCCAGGAATGGAAAATGTTTGGTTTGGTTTGGTTTTTGGTTTTGTGGGTTTTGTTTTTTTTTGCTTTTGGGTTTTTTTAAACAATATGTCCAGACCCAAACACTCAGAAAACATCAATCTCTTCAGCAATGCATTAGGAACTGTGGGATAGAATTGATAAAGAGCTTATTTTCCACAGATTTAAAATCAATAGTGGAGACTTAAAGGAAGACAACTGCTGGTTGCTGCATGGGATGTAAGGTACACTTCTGAGTGCCTGGAGCAAGGTCATCATATTTATCAAGTGAATTCTTATTTTTCATCTTGGTTGTTTCTTTGAGGCAGTGTTAGGAGAACAGTTACAAAGCATCTCTTTAACTTAATGAAAATACATTATCTAAAAATGGTATAGCTTAGGAATCAGTAAATCATAAAAAACTAACTGAAAAAAGTAATTATTTACATATAATATAAGAATTTGAGATTTGTGTTTCAGAAAAAACTTCAATCTATACACCTAAGTAGCTGCCCGAGAGGTGCTTGGATGTGGTTGGACCATGATAAACCTTCATTCCTTTCTAAAACCTAAGTCATACAGATATAATTGAAAAATGTGCTGGTCGTCCCTTTGTAGCCTGGGCTTTCTAGTGTCAGTAGGTCACACAGTACTGTTGTACATAGATCACCAGTCCCTCAGTGTAGTCTGTGGTAACACAAACCCTAGAGTAAACTGAACTGTTGTTGGTTACTATGCTCTTGTCTCATCTTGTTCCACCTGATGATGAGGAACCATTCATTTCTTTTTAAAGACAACCTGGAAAAATCTTATAAGAAAATGAGGAAACAGATGTTGAAAACTGAAGTGGCTTTTCACAGTCCTGTAATACTCCGTCCCTTAGCACTGAACTGTGCAGGCTGGAAGGCACCTTCAGACATTTCTAGTCCAGACTCCTACACAAAGCAAGTCCAGGCTTTGTCCAGCTGGGCTTTCTGCACCTACTGGATGAGAGCTGTAGTGCCTTTCTAAACAATGTGTTCCCAGAGTTTGACCATCCTCATTATGCAAATGTTTTCTTATAACATAAATCAAGATTTTCTGTATTGTAACTCATGTCTACTGTCTCTCCTCCTAGTGAAGTGCACTTTTTGTGATGAGTCAGGATCCATCTTTTCTTCAATCACCTCTCATGAGCTGGCTGAAGACAGAAATGAGATCTCCCCATAGGTTTTTAAGACTGCACGAACCCATCTGTATCCCTCTTTCCTCATGTGTCAGGTGTTTCAGCCCTCTAATCATCAACATGGCCCTCCACAGGATTTGCTGCTGTACATCCTCCTCATCTTTGAAGAGGGGACCAAAACTGAACACAGTTCTCCAGGTTGCAGTTTTGTGAATGTAAATAGTGCCTTCCTATGATGACCTGGCTACAGTGTTGGTTGTAGAATTTGTGGTCAACCTTCTTTGCCACGGTGGCAAGCTGCCAGCTCGTATTCCACTTGCTGTCCATCAAATTTCCCATGTCCTTATGAAAAATCCCTGTCTTTCCCAGCCTATCCTCTTGCACAGAGTACTTGGTGCAGGGCTCTGCTTTTGCTCAACTTCATGAGAGTCCTGTCAGCCCATCTCCCCAGTCTGCTGAGGTCTCTGTGAATGGGTGAGCACTCCCTCAGGGAGGTGTCACCCTTCAAATTGTTCAGGGTGTATTCTGCCCCAGTGTCCAGTTGGTTATAAAGACATTATACAGTGTCCAGCTCAGGGGTGACAATCAGAAACTGACTGATGGTTGTCCATGAGCTGTTGCTTTTGAGAAAACTTCTGGATTAATAGCATGAGTAGTCCAGCTAGCATGCCTATAGTCTGATTAAGTTCTAAAGAACTGGCTTTGGTCCCATGAAGAATCAATCTCCTTCTTTGCTGCCATTTAGCTCAGTTTTGGAGTTTTTTGCAGTAGCAATAGAAATACATATTTTGTCGTTTTAAAAAAAAGTCCTATTACGTCCGGTGTTTGAATTGTGTTCTTTGCATTGACAGATATTTGGTATCACAGGTCAAAATGGAAAAACAGTCGTCAATTCTGACTTGGATACAGGGTATCTTTTAACAAATTTTCAGTGTGATCAACTCCAGACAATATTCCATGTGGCAGCATAACACACTGATACAGCCCCCTCGTGAATATTTGTAGCAGCACATATTTTATAGTTTTGTGGGATTTTTCCTTGTTTATCCCATTTTTCTGGCATTGTAAGATGTCTGGCTTACTATCATGTTAAGGCTTATTTAATGTTGTCTATTCATGGGACATGTTCAATTCTAATTCGGGGACCTGCTTCACTGGGGCTTAAAATTCCTGCAGATATTCTTAGCATCAGTATGTGGTGTTCCTAAATTAGTGACAAGAGGGAAACCATGTTTACCTCACCCCACTTTTTGTGCCGTAGCTCATATATGTCATTTGACATCTGATTCTGGTCTCAGTTGTAAATATTGGTTGTCATGCTCTCTCAGGCCTCCAGGTTGTCTTGAAGTAAGGGTTGAGGGCAGGGTGACAGGTGCACCATTATGATTGCCAATTGCTGGGGCTTAACTGAGAACTGTAGCTAAGAACGTAACTAATTCATGTTAGCTATAGCTTAATTCAGCTATAATGAGGGTTTGTGCTCATAGACAATACTGATTGGTCCCTGAATTACTAAAAGTAGGGAAGAAATGGTTTGAATCTTATAACTTTTGCCCAGCTTGTACATACAATAGCTGATAAGAGAGACTGATGCACCAGTACACTACTGTGTGTCCTTGTTTACTGTGGTAAAGTCCCAGTTCCTTCCCTTTTTGGTGAAATGTAGTTGTTATTCTCTAACCACAAGGCAGTTGCTCTCCTTTATTCTTTCAGAGTCTTCACTTCTCCAAGGCAGTGACTGCTTTTAATCTTTGGGGTTTTGCTGTTTGGGTTTTTTTTATTGCTTATTTGGGGAGGGTGGGTGGGTGTTGTTTTGGTAATCATCTATTTGAAACATGGGGTAATTTTAAATGTATAAAGTTAAATAAAATTAACTGTTTAGACCCTTACCACTCAGCTTCTCATTTTCATTGAGTTAGTTTAACTACTTGCATTCTATGAGCAGATCTGGTATTTTTTTCTCTGCTGTTTCCATTGCTCTTTTTAATTCTACTGCTTTGGGCCATGCTAAATTTGCTCTTGCTGGGAATCATCTTTGAAATCTCTCATTATTAACAGAGCATTCATTCTCTCAGTTTGTCCTGTAGGACATTTCTAAATAGGCAATATTCCATTAGTCTTTTAGGCTGTCACATGCACAGTTACAATATCATACAGCTACAATATCATATTGCCTCTTCCTATAATGAAATATTTTACAATGATGTTGGGTTTGATATGTATTACCCTTTTACAATTATTTGCACATCTTCTGAGGTTTTATCTTCTGCTTTCTGAGACTGATACAAACTGCTTGAGACAGGGTAAGTTTAACACTTAATACATTTAGGAAAATTGATTATTTGTTCTCTGTAATCTTATATGAGAAAAAACATTGGCCCAGGATTTCTATATATTGCTGCCAATCTTCATTTTCTGCATTGAACTGTTCATTTTTCTTACAAACTGCCACTCTTAATTTTTTTTTGTTTTGTTAGCATTTATATTAAATAAACATTCAGTTTAAAAAAGCAAATTGAGCTTATATCAATGAAAATAAATTCCTGCTCTATTTCAGCAACATGAAAAATGCAGCGAAGGAAAAACTCTCTGTAATTAAACAGTAAACAGAGATTAAAAAGGAGAATTGCTACCTTATGTCTTGCTTTTTTTCATTTTCTGAGACACTACCTGTTCACTCTCTGGAATATTTTATTCTGGGTGCCACCAGTTGGTTGTCCAGTGTGCCTTTGGAAGAGGTTTCCTTAAAATCATTTGTTTAATGACCCTTTTCCATCACTAATTGCAATTTGGAGGAGTCCGCATATAATTTATTTGATTTTGAAAATATTCCTCTTGTAGATCTTTTAATGGTTTATATGTATTTTTGTGTAATTTTTTCAGCACAAGCTAAAATCTTGCTCTGTAGGGCTAGTATGTCTATTTATTTTTAGTTCTGCAAAAGTAATTGAGGTAGATTTCAGCCTTTTTTTAAAGCAGTTCATGTTTTCTTTCTATTCTGAGTGCAACACATCAATTTGCTTGCAGCTATGAATGTCGGTAGTTTTATTTTATAGGACAATACCAAGCATGAGCTCTGGAATCTGCTGCCTTTAGGTCTACCAACTTGTAAGGTGTAGAGCAGATAAACCATTACCAAAGCCCCCACCTGGTGGCTAAAGGCAGTCCCATGAACAGAAGCTGAGATTCATCTACGACTCTTACAGTCTCTAGACAGCAACTAAAGACCAAGAGTGCCAAAAGGAACTTGGCACAATAAGAACTGTTATTTGCATGCAAAACTTGGCATATTATTTTCTTGTTCATCCCAAATTAACAATAGAGTATTCATTTGCTCTAAGGATATGATTTAGGAGTCTGTCCACATTCTCTGAATGTGTAAGGGAAAATCTGGACTTTGGCTGGACAATTTTTTCTGTGTCACCTTTTTAACAAATGAAATATCCAGACTTGGGGTATAAGAGAGGCTGGAGACCTATCTCAGCTCACAGTTGCTATCAAGGCCAGTGCCATCTCGGCAGGACTGCTTTCACACCCTGATCCAACTTGACTGCCCAAATCTTATGTGACTTGAAGGGATGTCTTTGGGACCAGACTACAGTCTTTGTTGGCAATGCACCAGCTTCTCTGCCCTGCTCCACTGGAGATCTCAACTAACCTGTTTGTCTCCCCACCATAAAACAGAGGCAGAGAAAAATTCTAACATCCTGATGGCAGCAGCTTGTCCTTTTGTTTCCTTAAAAGTCACTTATATTAACCTCCTCAAAACTTCAACTTAGCCCTTCCATTATCAACAGCTCTTCTGGCTCCCAGTCTGTCTTCTGTCTTATTTCTCTCTTCAGCTTATCCTTTGAGGGCTTTTTGTTCCTATTAAAAAGTAGGAGTATTTTAACTATTGCAAGGTTACCTTGTTTTAGTGGGTTTTTTTCCAAGTTTGGTCTTGCTTTGTAGCTTCAGCTTACAGAGAAGACTCTTCAGATGAAAGGTCAGGACTGAAGGTCTCTAGCCTTTGCAAAATTAAATTTCAAACCTTACCAGTGCTTATCTTGGTGGTTTTACTTTTTATACAAATGTTTTTTTTTTTACACTAATTTCCAGTATTTATAGACATCAATAGTTTATTTGCACTAACATTAAGGAGAAAAGGCATTCTGAAAACTATGTAAATTGAGGGGTACTTTCAGATCTGCCAGATATAACCTGCTTGGAACTCCAGAGAAGCACAACAGAGCCACTACATTTGGTTTTAGATAGACACATAGGTGAAGAGGAAATTTATCCTGGTATTTGTCTGAGACTTTTTCAGTAAAGCCTAATATAGTCAGGCACCAGACTACTCTTGTATTTCCGAAGAAATCAGGTTTCTGTGTCACTCAGTCTTCTTTCATCATTCTAATCCATTTTTGATGTATCTTTTATCTAGTCGTAGGTAATATATACTGCTGAATTGTGGTAAGAAACACTCAATTCATTTATTATTTATTAGAAAGAAATATTTAACTATTTAAACTATAAAATTGAAAAAGATCAAATCTAAGCCAAAGCCAGCCTGTGGTTTAGCCACTTACATGGGGAAAATCATTTAAAGTTATTTATATTCTATATTTCTTTGCTCAGCAGTTTTTGAGGGTTAAATATTTCGGTGATTTACATGCAATAAACTTGGGCTCTTTTCCAGGATTTCCCAAAGGCCTTTTTAGTGACCTTGGGCAAGTTCATGGCAAATACATAACAGGATTGAATATAGTTTCCTTTACAAAGGAAAGCAATGTGGCTATAAGTATAAATGTTTGTATACTCATTTGAGATACTGCAGTAAAAGAGTTCTGTCAACCACAAAACAGCATTATTTATTGGTGTGGACAAGACTGAATGATGAAGATGCTAACACTATCTACTCAATCTGCATACTTGTTAGTGTGACAGAAACACAACACTTCCCATCAAATACACTCTTCCTGATATGAATCAAGCTCTTTTATTACAGTGTTCTACACTGTTCATCAATCTGCCTCCCTGGCCTTGACTGCCAAATACAAAATGCTTGCTGATTTTCAGGGTTGTCACTCGATAGCAATCTGCTCTTGGTTTATCAGCAAAACCCTTGCCAAAAAATAATTACAAACATTTAGAGCTGATTTCGGGGTATTTACTTTGTACCAGAAATGCAATTCAGCTACACGCTTCTGCAGTCAGTGGGCTTACACTAGATGTTCACACAGAATTTGAATCTTCATTCATCATTAGAAATGAACTAAAACGTTCCTAGAGAATCACAACATTACACTATTAGTTTCGCTATCAGACATGGGAGGGTCTTTTGCACTTGAGCATTTTATCCACCTTTGCACACTATATGATACTTGTATTTTCTTTTTTTCTCTATTTAAAATGTAGAATATTTCATGTAGGCAGTCCATATCGATACATGAAGGTGTCATTGCTAGCAATATATAGATTAACAAGAACTTGGATTCTTAATAATCAATAAATCCTATTGAAGAGACTAATCAATCCAGTCAGCAAATACTTTTGGGACTAAAGCTCAAGACAGGCAGTTTGGAAGTTTTAGTACTGAGACTGAGACTCCTTGATAGTCTGTAAACACCACCCCCCCAAAAAACCCACAACAAAACCTAAAACCAAACCACAAAACAAACAAAAATAAATTAAAAACAAACAAACAAACAAACAAAAACCGAAGCACATTATTGTCTTGCAGAATTCTATCAGGAAACAAAAATACTCTGTTTAGTTGGCTTGATTACTGTTGTTTTAGGTTAATTAACCCATGTGTCAGTCCCGTGATGTCTTAAGGGACTATGTCCGGTGAGGTGTACCAGGAGTTGAGCAATCAATGATCTTCACCTTGTGAAACATCACAAAAACTGTGCTATGTGTGGGAGGTGCAAAAAGTCAAGGTTTGAAATACAGAACAGCTGTTAACATCACGCTTTCCTAGGTGTTTGGTGATGATAGGAAACCTGACACACTGTGAGATTGTTGGCTAGAAGGGCACAGGATCATGGAAGTTCTATTTATGTTTGTTGCAGACACATTTAATTGGATATACTGAAAAAATTTGAGACACTGAACAAATGTGAGAATTGTTGTGCATTTTGTGCTTAAATTGAAAGAAAATTATGCCAATAAAATCATTGCATTCTTTTTAAAGGAATTTCTTTTTTCTTGAATGAAATTATGATTCTTTTGAAGTCAGAGACATTAAATTCTCCTCTGGAACTAACCTTTATGTAAAATGAAAAGAGTGTTCTTTTGGCCTTGGTAGCAAAGCAGGACCTTAAATATGCGTAAATAATTTCAGAATTTCCCAGTGACTGATTGTGAGCAAATTACTTATGCTCCCTTGTGTCTGTTTTACTTGACTAGCAGGAAAATATTAACTTCTCTACATCTATTACCACAAACTTCATCTATTGAAAAAGCTCTTTGGTATTTTTTATGTTTGTAGTAAGAAGGGATCATACCCTCTCTTGGAGGGTATGGAACAGCAAAGAAGGAAGAAAGCAAATCAATGATTAGGGAAAAAATGGATAAGGTTTAATTTAAATCCCATTGTCATATTTTCTTATTCTCCTTCCCCGACTTGAACCCATGCATGTACAATAACTTCTTGATGAAGCATTTTAAGACTTCAGTGACCACAGACCAGACACTATACCCCACTGGGTGTTCAGCTCCAAAGCTGATCTATAACCATAGTAAGCTGCAATACTGCTGTTGCCAAAAAGAAATTCCAAAGTAGCTCTGTGGTTGAAATAAGCATGGTTTTGTAAGCTTTTTTTAAATGACTTATTCTGGAAAAAAGACAAAAGCATCTGAATATTTAAGTTAGTCATTCATTAGTGGTTCTCATAAGTCCATCTTTTGAATTTCACATTCCTAATGGTCAGCTTGAAAAGATTGAGAAGTAATTGTCCTCTAACTCATGTGTGCTGAAGTGTCCTTTCTTTCCACTGAGAAGTCTGGGTGATACTGGCAGAGAGTGGTAGCGAAGACAATGAAAAATCTGTATTTATATTTTCATTCCATTTCCTATTTATGTAGTCTTTATATGGTCTCCCTATGTGTGGCTCTATCATCCATTCTTATTTGAAAAACATTCAATTTCAAACTGGATTGGACTTGGTCTATATCTCTGTTTTTCTGATAATGTAGACGGAAGATTGACAAAAGAAGGATCAGTTTTGCATTTCAAACATCCTCTGAAATGAGAGGGCACAGAATGACCTGGAATATGACTGATTTTTAGGAAAAAAACCTGGTGGTAAACTTGCATAGCATCAAATTTCCTCTTAGTATGTATGAGAACGGATCTTCTCACATTGGTTTGGTAAAAGTTAAAATAATTCCGTTCCTATAAAGTATAAATTGCTGACAAAGGACCAAAATCAAGGACATCCATATCAGTACTTTAGTTGTTTTTATTCTTACCCCGATGCAAACAAAACAAAGCCATTTGCAGTCTACCCATGTGTGTCATTCCCAGTAAAACAGACACCTAAAGGGTCTGATTTTAAAACACCATTTAGGTGGGAATTATCTATTGGTTTAAGGTTGTAGCTTTTGGGTTTAGTTTTCTCCTTAGGGGAAACAGAACATGAGTGACCAATGAAAAAGGTCTGTTCAGAGAACAGAAGGTCTGTTCAGAGAAGAGCTGCTCTGCTATGCTGCCAGTTCAATGGCTTGACTGTGTTTGTTTTATTATATATATTTCTACTTAATCACTGGGTTCAGTTTTAATCTTTTATTGGTTCTTTTCCGGACAGTGCTTTGGAGCTGCTTTATTAGCTCTATCCTTATAATCCTAGATTTTTGCTATTAAACTGTTAAATGGAAATTTAGCTTTAAGACTTGTGGGAATTCATGTTGCTTACAACTGTGTTATCTGTACAGCTGGCTTTATATGATCCTTGATCCTAGTGGAGAATTGAGAGTTGAGAAAGGTGGATTAGGAGCGATGCTGGACAGAAAGTGTTGTTCACAGCTACAAAGGTGAGCATTTTATTTTGAATGCAGTCCTAATGGCAACTGGGTGCATCTGGTGTCAGGACAGCACACAGGAGAGGCAGTATACAGCACACTGTGTAACTTGATTTTGTGGATGGAATTGCAGTCATCTTGGGAATTTCTGAACTTACTGTTAATATTTCTAGCACTGAATTGAGATTCTGCCATAAATATTCTTAATTCACTTAATGTTTTAATTCAGATTGCAAGTGAAAATAATCCTGCCACCTTTTAATACAATGAAGAAAGAATTAGGTGTTAAAAATATAAAGGCATACTGGATAGATGAATTTCAGTGGGAAGGAGGAAAAATTATTCCCTGAGGTTCTTTGTCATAGGAAGCCTTTAAAAAGGAAAATAATGCATGTAAAAATAAAGTGCATCTGGGTGACTTTGAAGGTGGTTTTGCCAAGAGCTTATGGGAGACTGTGATGGGAACCTTTTCAAGGGCTGTGATCTGGAGAAGCAAAATAGTACTCTTGTGGTATTAGTCTTTATACTGTCATGTTAACTAACCAAGTTCACCTGACTAGGATAACAAGGAGCAGTTGTCTTGGGCATGGAGGGTCTGTCCTCACCACGACTTTGTAACTCTACATAAATCAGAGTCATGTTTGCCTCAGCACTGAACATAAATGTGCTGGCACCAAACCCAACACCATAATAGAGTGGGGCAGGAAGTGCTGCTGCTGTTGAGAAATGAGAAGTGAACAAGTGAAGTGACAGAGACACCACTCTGTGTACTCACGCAGAATTCAGATAGTGTTGTCTCTGTTGGCTGTGTTAAAATGTTGAGCTGATCTTTGAAGTATTTGAGCTTTTTCAGCTCAAAGAGTTAGTTAGGTAAGTTTGTTAATATGTATTTTTTTTTAACTGATGCTATTTTTTGTCTATCCCAATGAAAAAGGAACATTTGAAATGGACACCTAGAATAGGCTAAGAAGATTTTCTGCTGAGGAGATTTAAGTTGTTCTGCAGTGCAGTCATGTATGTGACTGCAGAGACTGCTAAGACAACTGGATACTACCAGTGTGATATTAGGTTGTAGAGGATGAATTTATCCTTCCTGAATTCTGTGTTGTCATGGATACATTGCCATCACTACCTGAGCTAGATACTTTTAAACAGCTCAGGTATGTCAGTTGTATTGCAGCCTCTGCGAAGTTTTGGTCTAGGCCGAGAGGGACTAGAAAAGGGATCTCGTATGGTACAGAAGTGCTGGTTCTAAAGCAGCAAAAGTTCTGCTTTCCTCCTTCTGTTACCTCTGATATTGCTGGTTTCATACTGAGAAATGCTTCAGTTGTAAAGCACTGTAAGGCACTTTTAGGCTAAGATCTTTCCTTTAGGATAGTTATTTGCATTAGATATTGGACGGTGTTCTTGACTGAAGAGTACTTTTTTGATACTTTATTTCCTATGTCTCTCTTATTCCACCAAATCTGAGCATAAACATTCTGGAGAAATATACTCTAAATATTTGTATTTATTAATCCAAATGGAAATCACAGAGCTAAATCCCCATGCACTGGACTAAATATTTACCCTTCTGTGTAGATTTTAAATGTATTCAAGGACAACAACCATTCTCAAAGTTTAGAAACAGTTAAAAGAGCCATTCAAGAACTACAAGCTTTTTCTTATTGAGTGGGAGAGTTTGAAACTAATATGAAAGATTGAAGTGATTTCTAAAATGTAAAAATTTTGTGTCTTAAAATATTTCAGCAATCACAATATAGTGCTGTTAATTGCTTGGTTATCTGTTAGTCCAGCAAACTACTGGGAAGCCCTTTATACATAGTACCACATGTTAAAAAACAGTCAGCTTACTGGAACAGCCCCTGCTTAAAGAGTTAATAGTCCAAAGGATCCAAATGAACAAAACTGGAGGATATCAAATTATTATAAAATGAAGTAAAGTTTCCTGCCAAGGTCATAGAGCTAAGTGAATCAGAAATGTGCTTACTGCTTCTGAGTCCCCATCCAGCACCTAACACACAGACCCAGACAGCCACAGCCTCAGCTGGCAGCCATGCAGGCAGACCATATTGTACTGCTTGGGAGCAGAATCACAGAGACGGGGTTTCGTGGCTCCCAGATTTCCTATGATTCTAATTCTGGCTTTGCAAACAGTTCAGGAAGGTCTGTACCTTTCATTGGCTCCATATGTCTGGGGCCTGGCTTGGACTCAACAGGCAGCACAGGGCAGAGAGACCCTGACCATCTGCCAGGAGTGGGGGGCCAGGTAACCCAACCCAGTAGGTCACCCCTGCACCTTAAAGGAGGGCCTCCAATATACATCTAACAACTTGTACTGGAACTTCTCTCCCTTTGGTGGTATTTTGAAGGTGACAGTGGAAAAACATCGGCAAACTTTCCCCACAGTGAGACTCTTAATTCCCTCTGTTATAGTCTATCCTACCTGCTCTTGACAGGCTAAATCAGTGCTATTGTGTTTAAGGATAAATTACATAGCTTTGCATAAACCTGTGCTAGCAAATGTGGCTTTTTTATAGGAAAAAAGTGACAAAGGGACAAATAATGACAAGACTGGAGTACATTAAATGTGGAACACCTTGCTGAGGTTTTAGTTCACTAAAACCAAAACCTTGCCTGTGATTTACTAAGCCAGGAAAATAACTTACAGTTTAGACTTGTTTTTCTCTTCTTTTTGAGACCCAGGCAGGCTAATACTTTTATAATAACTGTTTATTGAATGTCTGACTTCATGATCCTGACCTAAGCACTGAACAGGAGACCACTACAGGAAATTTATGCCTCAAACCAACATAGTATCTCCAACTATTATTGAATTGTAGCACTACAATATAGCTCACAATAAAGCTTGTAACAGCAGTGAGTTCTTTGCAGCTCTTTCTCTTTAAAATCTCCTGGTACACTTTTAAATCAATTTCTAACAGGGAAACATTTTTTCCCAGGGCAGTAAATAAAATGTTTATGGAGAGAAGACTCCTCTCTTGCCCCACTGTGCCTGAGCAATGCAGGAATTGTAATAGATCAGGACTCACTTGCTTCCCCTTTGAGGGAAAGGATGACTGGGGATATACTCGATGGTGGCCTTGTCCACCACACAAATCCTACTCCAGGCTACATGACCCAGACTTAGAGTCCACACAAATATTTATAATTCTCACTAGTGCCCTTAAAATCCATCCTGCCATGGACAGTAAAGCTGTATTTTGTGCTGGTGGATGATGGTTTTTTCAGTTACACTGTAAAGAGGAAAGATTATATAATTAATAGAGATTTAATTTTATGGTTACAGTGAATTTTTTTTTATTTTTTTTTTTTTTTTTAATAACAAACCAGTAGCTGTCTTAAATCAAACCAGTAGTCATAAGACCTGGGAATAGAGAGAAATTCAGATTCATCTCCAATTTGTCTGTTCTGGTACTATCTTTTAAATAAGCATTAGTTTAGTATCAGATCTGCATCTGAAGCCAAACACACAAAAAGTAATAACAGAAGACTCATCCAGCACCTGTTCATAGTAACACAGAGCTAGTTTGTTAATAATGAAAATAGCTTGAAGGGTTTGGAGAGGTAAATTGTATTGCTAGGTAAGTGAAAACTGACAGTATCTATTTTTATGACCTGATTTACTCTGAATGAGGGAAAACCTCTGATCTGTTTTCACCAGCTAGACTACAGATATAATCTAAAAAAGCTACTTTTCTTATTCATGTAAAGTTCTTTCTCTGTAAAAAATTTAAATAATATTTCTCCTATATTGTTATGTAGTGGCTGCTTACCAGGATTATAATTTTTTTTAATGCCAAAATAAAAAATGAAGAAATTAGAGATAGGCATGTTTATTAAAGGAAAGACATTGCTCGGTACAGATTAAGTTTTTAAGGGATTTTTGATGTCACCTTTTAAGAGCATACGCAGCTAATAATTCAGAACCTTGCTGTTCAGTTAGGCTTGATTGGTAGAAAGCATATTCTACTTCCAATGCAGTATCCCAAAAAACAAGTTGCTGACAAACTTCACAAAATCCTATTGCAAATCATGAAGTTCTTAAGCTTTCTTATAACCAATTGATGGTTGGTTTTTTTTTTTTTTACATTTGAAAAAAGCCCGTCTCAAAAAAAGATGAATTATTTTTCTAAAACTATTATTAAAATTACATTCAAAGGGAGAATTTAATCTCAAATATTTAAAGTGTAGTGGAACGAGAGCAACTGCAAGACAGTTACATTGAGAAGTGCTTTCTTATATTAACTATAGGTATTTCAGTGAGCTCTACCTATAGTGAAAATTATATAAATAGAAAAGTAAATGCTATTCTCCCTCTTTTTTCTTTTTTTTTCTTTTTTCTTTTCTTTTTCTTTTTTTTTTTTATTCTTTAAATGCTCCTTTAAATGGAATTAATTTAATTTTTTTTTCTAGAAGAAAACTGGGCTATCAGGCTGGTGATTTAATGGATAAATGTCTGTTTAAAAAGATTAATTTTACCCTGGGACTTCAGTAAAGACTGGTGCTTATTGTGCTCTGCAATAGTATAGTAAATTTCATAGCTGTGGGCTTTGATGGAGAGCAGCCTGCCCTGTGCTCCAGACAATGCCTCTCAGGGGAATGTTCACCGCAGTACTTGAGATGATAACCACTTCCAGAAAGTGTAATGGATGACAAAAGAAACGGCAAGATAGTTTGACCTGTGCCAGTTTTAAGGCTTTCAAATTACTGACCTTACTCTAAACTTACAGTATTTTGGCTTTTTCGTCCCCTGTGTAGAAAATGGAATACAGGTGTGCTGTGATTTCTACCAGAAAGGCTTGCAGCAGGAGGCCCTGTAGCTTCTGTGTAAGCAGAGTTTCTTACGTAGTATGTCTTGGCAAAGATAGAAATGGGGATCACTGTCATGGAGTTGTTGCCATGTGAGAGATCAAGTGGTAGAGAATTGGCTCTGGTTTTGGATGGTTATAAAGTTTTGGCTTCTGTTACCATCTGGACAACCATGAGTGACAAGTGTGAAGTGATACCCTGTGCTTTTGTACATATTTTGAAGTTGGCTTTAAACTTGCTTATCTAGACCAAGTCGTGTTGTCACAAGAACATTCGGTGACAGTCACCCTATGATGAGACCGTGCTCTGTGCTGCCATGGCTACGTTGCTCGTGTTATCTCTGGGAGCAGCTCTGACTTGTCTGCTGAGTTATAGACACAGCAGTGACTGCAGTTTTGATGTGCCTTTTGGGGTTTTCTTGGTGTACAATATGAGGACAGAATTATGTGAGATGCATACATCTGCTTTACATCAGTGCTGAGAAATTTTGCTGATCTTGATATAAAACATACTTGTTTGTTTTTTTTTTAATAAGATGCCATTACAAAACTAATATTCCACTTGTGCATAAAAATGTTATTAAAAAAGTAAAAAAGTGATGTAGACAGGTATCAGTCCATCTTGACTGGATGTATCAAATTTATTGTCATTTTTTGACTTCAGGTGTCAACATCAAGTGCAAAGGGTTACCATGAAAACACTACTAATCAAATTTATCCATTTCTGCCAAACTTTCCTAAAACGCCCTTTAGTGGCATTGTACAGGTTTTCATAGTGTGACAGACGTAATTCACTTTTGGGCTTCACCACTCAGAGTTATTGAGGTTTTTCTAAATTTGTGCTGACAAAATCTTTATACCACCTCATGCTGCAGTACATGCCTTATATAGTATGCAGAGAAGTGGATGTATATACACTTGTTCAGTTTATTTATTTGTCTTTAGACTTACAGTGCATAAAGCTTAAGATCTAGTATTTTTAATACTTCAATAGTCCTAAAATGTCCGTAACTATAAAGGTAAATGGCCTATGAAATTATATACTTAGCATCTGTAAAGGAATATGGTGGTTAGAAACCCAATGAAATAAATCTGTCAACATAAGACTACTTTAGAGAATGTGATTTCCATGAAGTTATTTTTTTCTACAGAATATCAGGAAAGCTGATTCAGTTAAACAAAAAGCCCACTGGAGAGATAGGCTGGGTTGCGGGGCGGGCGGGGAGGGCCAAATATGCATTTCAATTACTTGAATTAAACAGAAGAAGTGAAAAAAATTCCATTTGGCCAAGCCAGCCCATATTAGGTGTAATACAAATTGCCAACAAAATTCACACAGCAATGAAAAGAATTTGTGATTTCTGAATGTCTAAATATGGAAGTTATTTTCTTTTCTTTTGTGCTAGCTTTTATTACTAAGCTCAAATTTGTTTTAAAGCATTTAAAAATGCAGGAATTGGTGGGGAGAGTGGAATATTTATCCTTACACCATCTAATTGCAAAGGTTGGGGTATCTAAGAAATCAGTATGAAAGAAAGCTTTATAGTAATTTGAACAGCAATATAGTAAACAGCAACAAGACCAAAGTATATATGCTATAATTGATACGGAAAGCCAGCTAGCTCTTAAATGTAGAGTTATCATTTCTTCCTGAGGTACTTTCTGAAATGCAAAATTTGAAACTGGGGAGACACACTAGGAAAGTAACCTGTAGGTTTGCTCTGGTTTTAAAATTTTCCTGCTACAGCATTAGTTGACCACCTTCCAAGACAGGGCAGAGTATGCAGGCAACTGCCTTTTCCTGAGGAACAATGCTTCTTGCATTGCCTGGAATACCAAGTTCTAAGTTTACAAAAATTCCAGCAAAACAATTAAGCACTAGAAAATTCCGTTGCACTAAATATTGTTCTTGTACATGAAGCTGGACATGTGCCTAATGTCTTTGGAAAAAAAAAAAAGCCTCAGTAGATGAAATACAGGATTATGTTGCTTGAGTTAGAGTAATTAACCTCCTGTCTTTGTATTTTCAGTAAATGTTGATACTTTTTATATGTAAGCCTCCTTAGTGAGACATTTCGGGCCAGTCTGTGCACATTCTCCTTTCTTAAGATTAATATTTCAGAATTAAATATCAAATCCAGTTCAATAGTATATTTGGTTCCAAATACGAACATACCCTCCGAGAGTGAGAATAGAGGGAAAGGTCAGATGATATCATCGGTTGCTAAGAACAGCTACGGGGTTGGAGAAGTAGGCTGAAGAGAAGGGAATGTTACTTGGACAGGAGCCAAAAGTCTGCACTGTGGTGAAAAATTTTTAAGTTCTAAGTACAGTAAGGATCTTTGAGGATTACACCATCCAGCTTTCAGGGATTAAAAGCAACAGCAGCCTCAAGAATTTTGTTTGCCCAGATTTTTAATTGTTAGGCTTCAAAGCAAAAAACCTGATCAAATGGTTAATTAAGATATACGTTTGCTCTCATCTTTCATTAAGAGAATACAAACATTCTAATGGGATGTATTCTTGAATGGTGTAGCTATTACGATGTCACCTGCAATTATGTAACAAGATTTGATATTTCAGGTCGATTCAGATTCCTTTCAGGGTTTTTCAATACAAAAGCGGCTTAGTATCTCAATGTATCTAATAAAGTGGATTCATTGAGATGATGTGTTGAAGATTAAAGAACTAAGTCTTGCAATTATTGCAATCACAAAACATGGTGTATAATAAAACTAAAGAAAGCAGTTCACTGCAGGACATGTATCTGTATAGGAGTCTGTACTTGAGCGATGTGGACAGACCAGCCTGGACATCACCACACAGCTCTCCAGCCCGCAATGACAGCTATTCCCTTGGTTTCCAAGTTTTATGCTAACTTCCAAAGAATAAAAGATTCTATATATTCTCCACAGTGCTTATTCATTTCACATAGTAGCTTTCACTACTGTCACTGCCATTCTTCTTGGCAGCTCCTTTTAAAAATGTAACCTACTCAATTGCCATCTTTCATTATAATCCCAAATTTGTAGATAAAAGAGAATGACTGCTGAAAAAAAAAAAAATCAAACCACTTGGCTGACTATGGAGATGTGTTATTACAAATCTCTTTGTTTGCTGTGAAAGAGCTTGTCTTTTCCTTCCAAATGCTAGTCTCATTTTCATAATAATGATTTTAGCTTTGCCTTCCTTTTCTCAAAAAGCATTAAATTAAAAAATGAGTATGTTCCAGCGGTCAAATCTGTTGGTGACAAAACATACTTGTTCTAATGGGAGTATAACCTTGTTAAAGGCTGAGTGAAAACTAAATGATGTCCTTACAAGGAGAAAAATAATGTAGCTTGTTTCTAGCATAAATAGGGGGAGGTGGAAAGGGGGAAAGTGTGAGCTATAAAGAAATATGTGCAATGGAGGCCAGCTTGGTGTCTAACAGGATAACGGTCTCATGTACAGAAATGACTGCAGGAGTAGTGACTGGTAGTAGTGAATAATTGGCAGAAGAGAGGCTGCTGTGGTGACTCCTGAAAAAGCAGTTTTCTTCCATAGTCTGTGTTCTTCAGGATCCTTGGCTGAGGAAATTAATCAATGCACACTTACCAAAATGTATAGCCATGGTTTTTTTAAATGGGAACTCAGCCTTTGAATATCCCTATGCAGAGTAGGGAGAAACTTTCTCTTGGGAGTAAATCACACAGTTAAAAATTTTTGAATTTGGTATGCAGAAACCTGATTCTTAGAAGATGAACTTCCATTGCAACTACAATGATTTACATGAGCTGGCAACCAGTACTTTAACTTTGGCAGCAATAGAAAACAATAACAGATGTGTCAAAAAATACAATTTTAAAGAATCATAGTAATTTCAGATTTTCTATCTGCAATAAAGGCAAGTACATAAAATAGTAGTGGCCTAAAAATATTTATTTCCTGTAGACTTCAAAATTACCCTAGCTGTGGTGAGATTGATTTGTAATTTTAATGGAAAAGAGAAATAATGGGGGAGAATTTTTAAATTAATATTTTAACTAACATTTCTGTCTTTGCAGAAAAGAGGGAGAGTGTAAAGAAGTGTTAAAAATTAATTATGTGGACATCCAAAGAAATAACCCTAACTTTTATATACAAAGTCAAAGCTGACTGAATTGCAGATGAATTCTAGCTATGGATTTTCTTTTCAATGGGTCACTCAATGTATGGGGGTTTCGGTGGCAATTATGGTAAAAAATTTGTACTGCTTGTGCACATCTGCCCCTTATGAAAGATGTCAGATATCCAGTTTGCATACAAGGGCAATAGATGGTTTGCAATTAGTTGCACCATGAGAAGGCAGAGGCGTGAGAAGGGCTGCTGGGCCACCTGTGGTGCTGCCTCTGGCCACAGCTTGTAACCTTGCTGCTGGAACCCCCAGCAAGCAGCCCCTAAGTGTGCTTGCCCATGGGAGTGTTTGTGGTGAGGTTAGAGAGTAGAAACTGTAATGCATAAGTAAACCTCCAAAAGAAATGTGGGCTACTTTTTTTGTTTGTTTATTTTTTTAAACTATCCACAAGCATACAGAGAGACTCAATGTTTAAACAGTTATGTCAGTATGTAAGGAAATAGTAAAACCAGATGCAATCATTTCTATGACAACAATTTTTTCCAGATCAGTGGAGAAAATGCTTGTTTCAAACTTGTGTCTATAACTTGTAAGTAGATTTATTTATCCTCTGTTTTATTTCCTCCTCTATTCTCCATGTAATTAGCAATGAAGCTTGTAAAGAGCACTTCTAAAGAGCACAGTACAACAATTGGTAAGCAAGTGGGCTCAACAATTCATATATTGACACAATGAATTCAATGGAAAATTAATTAATAACAATAATAAAAAAAAAGGATAGTGGTTTGCCGTCTATGGCTTCTTTCATCAAAGAAGCTCAAAGAGCTTTGCAAATATTAATTAAGCCTCAGAACACCCTGATAAGCATCTCTCTCTTCCTCTCATTTTCTCCCTGTAACTAATATTAATTTCTGGATTACAGTGAATCAGAACTACAAATCAAGAAGCATTGGAAGGTAAAAAAATCCTCCCTTGTATTGTTTTAAGATTACCCACAGAATCAAAGCCTGCACAGGTGAAACCAAGTGCTGCATTTGATGCTGTACAGAATACTCTGTGCACCTGCCCCTGCACTCTCATTTATAAGAAATTTTTCTTTGGTCCACAGTGTGTGCAGCCATCTAATCAGATTATTTTATTAACATATAATTCTTTCCTAATCAGTAAGGTGTACTGATTGTTCTTACTACTACATTTACAGTCAAAGTAAAGTGATTTTTTTTTAATTCCTATTTTAAGAAAGTATTCCCCAAAGCTTAAAAAAGAGTTCATATATTCTACTGTGCAGGAGGCTGGTCCAGGATCTTGAAATCTAATCCTATTTGCAAATGGCTTGAATTGTAGCTTTGGAAAAATATTTTAATCTCATTACTTCAATTTCCTGCTTTGGATGAGAGATAAATAGTATTTGTTTATTTTCAGGGTTTCTAGAAGGATTATTTAAATGCTGTTTTAAAGACTGTGTAGCTGAGTGCACTGTCTCAAAACAGGAATAAGGCAATTATCTGTTTATTGAGGCATTTATTTATTATTCCCTAATTTTATGAACTTGGCCTCGCTGATCTGGGCCATTCTACAGAGGATAGCATTTTGATTATATTTTTTCTATAACCTTGTCAGAAGCTTCTACTTCCTGGTCTCACTTTAATCACCTAGAAGAATGCAATAATCTTAATTATTTTCCAGTGTAAAGTCAAACCTCGCCAGGCTTATAGCAAGTAAACAGTGTCATTTCTCAAGTACTGTTTCTTTTGTTTCTTGGAATGCCTCTTCCACATTGCTGCTTCTCACCTCATAATCCCTGTGTATTCTTGGGCCCCATACAGTTCCTCAGTCGAGTAATTTAACTGGTGGCTCTAATAGTTTGTACTGGCTTTTCAAATGCAAAAATAAGTTGGTGTGAGCTCTGCAGTCTGACCCAGTGGAAGGAAGAATGTCTAGATTGAAGCTATTCACAGAAAGCTATTTCATCTGGTTTATAAAATTATTTCAGACAAGCAAATGATTTCTGCTCAAGTAAAGACAATAGTGTGGTGCCACTGGACAAGGTGCATGTGCTTGTTCAGAGCTGTGGGAAAGTCACTGGTTTGGCAAACAGTCTCCCTGGCGCCAGTCACATTCGTTCTCATCTTCTGAGCTTTACGCAGAATTTCATTTTGAGATTGAACAGGAGGATCTTAAACTAAAACTCCCCTGAACAGGAAAGCAAATGTGAGAGAGGGGAGGAGAGGTGAAGCGATCTTTAGGTAGCCTATTTCTCTGACAAGTATTTCTCACTCATTGGAAAGCTGCGGCACAGGTTCTGACGCAGCAGCTCTTGTCAAGAAGTCAAGGGTGTAAACGTGTTTGTCCTAGTTCTCCTGGGGACAGTTTTAGAGAAACACGGTATTGCTTAATTCTAATTAAATATATACAAATACTTGATTAGTTATTGCAGAATAAAATTGCAGGTGGTTTCTTTAGATAAAGGAAAACTTTCAAAGTTCTTTTGCTACCTGTTCACAAGCCCAGAATGGAGAGACTGGTCAGGACAAATTCTCTTCCGGTGCCTGAGTGTGTACCTTTAGCCTCCTAAAATTTTTATCTTCTCAGGGCAGATAGGCATCTGACTTTGAGAAATGCGGTTTAATAAGACCTGCTCTAGTGTAAGCCCAAGTTACTTGGGTATTTACCACCTGGGAGTACTCCTACTGTCTCACCCAGGGCACTCAAAACTCTATCCTGAAGAAATCTCTCTTTCCAGTAATATTTTGAGAAACTAGGCTCCTTGACAATGCTCTGAACTGCACACAAACTGGTTGTTTAAAGCAGATGGTCTAAATATGACTTTTGCATCTAATTCTCTGTGTCATGCTAGCAAGGGGGAAATGTGGTATAGGGAAAATCTAAAATGAAATCTATTCTGGTGTCTATCAAGGACAAAGAAATGGTAAGTAAAAACAGTCAGAATAGATTTTCTAAAATACTAAGATTAATAAGGTAGACATTGTCTGTTGCATTAGGTCTCCAAATAAGAATAATTATCTTCTAAGGTGGACATTTGCATTTGCTGAGGTTTCTCATTTGTGCAAAATTAGGTACCTTAGTAATTGTCTCTAAGTTTGTGGCCCAAATCTGTGCTATGAAGAATTTTAAGCATATATGCATGTATTTGAAACTGTATTTCACAAAAAGTGTATAACAAATAGTTCCAACAATTATTCACTGCTACATGTGATCGAAGAGCAAATTTACAATTCCGTTTGCTCAGAATTTGTGTACTTCTTTGTAAAGCTGTGAATCAAAAATAGAACCTCATATGAGGACTGTGTTCTCTTGAAATGGCTCTTGCAATTTAGAAGTATTTTTAAAGAATCTTTTGACTTTCAGGATAAGATAAAAAAAATTTCTTCATCGATTTAATTTACCTTAAAAAAATCCTGCTTAGCTCTTGTGGACTGTTGCATCTTATACAGAATTCAGTGTTGTAACACAAGCACCATGCCAAAAGTGGCACATTCAGCTGCCACTTATCAATATAATACCCAACTAATGATTTAGTCATCCATTCCTCATAATTTTGCTGATCCCATAGGATAACTTATTTATAGCATACATATAAAATTTACTGCTTTGACTGAAGCACCTTAGCAGAGCCATCTTTCAGCATTTCCTTCAGGTTTCATCCCTGTGCTATTACTGTGGACTAATTAGCCTTTCCCAACTGAGTGCTGGTGTTAGAATATGAATGAAGTCCTGCAGCGATCCCTTTCAAGTATGGGATCACTGGGTTAATCTCTACATGAAACAGTTTGGTTACTGAATGGAAGAGCTGCCATGTGGGCTAAAGCTGGCAAAGTCAATATATTTTAAGAGATTTAGTAAGACACAGTCTTCAGAAGTATCTTCACAAGAGCTGTGTGGTCTACAATAATTTAATAAATTGGAATTACTTTTATATCTAATTGGAGTGCAGCTTTAATTTCCATCCTTTCCATTTGCTGTATAACAAAGACCTAAAGTAATTGAGTGTAATCCTGGGCTGTCAACCCAGAAGCTGGCAGAGCAGGGAGGGTGCTGTTTCAAGAGTTTTCCTGACACATTCCAGCTACTACAGAAACATTAAATGAACCCTATTTATTAGCCTGTGGGTTTGTTATCTTTTCTCTGACAGAGAATGGCAACCTGACACAGGAGGCTGTACGCAGTGCCCACACAGGGATCAAGTTTGGCATCAGTAGGGCCCAGCTGTGGCTTGGGAGTTGAAGTTAACCTGAGGATCCCCTCCCTACCACTTGAATTTTCAGTGAAGGCTACACACTTGGCTTCCCTTGTCTGCTCTCTGTCATGCTTGTCACATTTGCTTACTGTTAATATTTTGGGCATCCTACAAAGTGCTAGTAACTGAATTCTTCCCACAAATGCCATATGTCAAAGTCCTCTAATGCTCAGATTCTCACTTGAGTGATTTTGCTTTGCTGACTGTCCCAGGCTGGCAAAAAGGGGCTTGCACACCTGTGCGGGGCACCTGGGGAGCTGTAACAGGGGAAAAATCACATCAATTTTATGAGCATTTTCCTCAGAGAGAGCAGTCCTAAACTGGAGCTCGATGTGTGACTTGTGGCTGGAATGAAAGCAGAGGGAATGTGGGTCTTGCATCAGAAACAACATGGACATTTCTTAGTGGACAAGTATTCTCAGTGGCAGCTCGTTAGATGTTCTGTCGCAGAGAAGTTGGTTTTGTATTTATTTTTCCATTAAATGGTCATTGTCCTGCCCAACTATACACCCTTCTTATTATCAGAAGGAGAAAACTGAAAAGGGATTACTTCATTTTAAGTAAATATTCTTTGCTCTTATGTTTGTCCTCACAGTTCAACAGCAGTGGCTAAAGTGGGTCAAACTTGTTTTGCCTGATTTCCAAGTAAATTTAACAGAGTGGATTCAAACATCTAATTCAAACATTATTTAGTTTACCTTCCACTTAGAAAGGGCTGTGAAAGAAGCAGAGAGAGAAAATGGAAAACCTGTGGAAAATATGAAAAAGAAATGAGGGTGGAGGAAAAGGAGGATTGCTTAGTACCTGCATGCAACTTTCCATAGGCACACAGGTTGAGAGCAATCATTAGCTATCAGTTAAGTAGCCTAGTGAGTAGTTTTTCACCAGAAAGTATATTTCAGTTTCTAGATGATATTTATTATTCAAGATATCAAAATTTTTTTTTTTCACCCTCCGTACAGACTAAAAAGAAGCATTAGCTGGAAAAGTTCCCAATTAGTTATAAATCTTGCTATGAGTCTTAGCACCAAATTTTCATATGCTCATGTCCTGCTTGTTGTCTCACATTTTCTTTCTGTACTATTGCAGTTGTGGGCTGCTTCCTCAAGGGCACCTGCCTTCATTTGCATGAGGGGATAGATGAGGAATTCAAATGGAATACCTTTCTCATACAGTGGACAAAAGCAAGTAGAATTATGAGCCTTCAGTGCCTGAAGCTGCAAGAAGGTGGGTAGGGGGCACATCCTTGTGGTGAAGCACCCCCAGTCTTTCAAATGACTCCTTTTCCCTGCTCGCTTATCTTTGCTCCTTTCTGATAAAGTAGGGGAAAGTGAGATGGCAGCCTGCTCTTTAGGAAGTGTGTCTACCAGGGAGGGCTAAACTTGAAAGGCTGACAGCATGTGCATAGCCAAGATACACAATTTCTACAGTTTTTACTAAAAGAACCCAAAAATTATTTATTTGTTACAGTGCAGCAGACACCAAAAATATAATTTTCTTCTTTTTGGAATTGCCTCCTGTTACAGCTAATTTCACTATACCTAAAGCATTGCCATCACATTTTCTTTTAGAATGTTTTTTTACTGTATAGTTTCATGTTACACTTTTTTTTTATCTTTATGGTTTTCTCTAGCACAGAATGAAAACTTACTTCATGGAACTAAGTACACAGGAAGAATTAGTCTCCCTATTCAGCATGCAACATAATTTAGTGCTTGTTTTACCTATTCTGCAATTGTGTGTGTGTTTGTATACAGCTAAATAGGTACTTCTCAGTAGGGATTAACCTTCTATCAACATATCATACTGTAAGTCTACATTGTTTGCATAATGTTTAGCCAAATTGCTAAAATTCTAAAATCTGGTGATATAGAAAATTGAATGTGTCTTTTAAGATGGTAAGTGTGCATAGAGGGGATCATGAGATCAGCTGGAGTTCTGTTTCTCTTGGCTCCTGTGGATGCTTTGAAGTGCAGCTGAACAGGAGTGACAGTGCTGCTTTGTGGTACTGCTGCCAGTTCTAATGCTGCTTTCCTCCACCATCCTAAACACTGTATTTTGAAAAGTGGCAGATCTCTGTTAAGTAGTTTTAGCCCTGCTAGATCTTGTAAAAGAGTAGTGGTATTAGTATGGTCTTTACATTTTGTCTTCAGTTTCTTGATTATTGTACCGTGCGCAGCCTCCAGATGGTAAATTGGAGCTGATGGATAAAATTGTGCAGCTGAAGAGGCACAAGAGATGTGACAGGTTGGTGGCTTGCAATAGGTTTGGTCAGCTTCCTGTGCTTAATGACTGAACATCAGCTATAGTGAAATGGCATTACAGGGTTAGGTCTAGTGAGCTGGGGCAAACGGATGCTCCCTGAGATATTAAGAGATGGGAGTTTTTCGGTAGGAAATACTACTGTACTAGTAATCTTTGGATGTTGTGGCAATAGATCTGGTGTCTGTTCTTTGTGCATTTAAATAGGATGATTTCGTTGTTCCATTTTAGTTTGTTTCATGCTTTGGTCTAACGTAGAATTTGAAGAGAATAAGACAAGATTAATCAAGTTTTATTATCTTCTACACTGGCAGGTTTCCTATGATGGATTTTTTTTTTTTTTTATGTTGTCAATGGCCTCAAATGTAAACTTCAGTTTTTTACACATTCATTGGGTGAAAATGCGACTGACAGTGAGAATACTGTCTGAAGGAAAGGGAAAAATTTCTTTGGGGGGAAAAAAGTAATGCTATAAGCAGAAGGAAAAAGCAGTAAAACACTAGTTGGACTACTTGTTAAAGACAACGTTATCACACATTTAAAGGAAAGAAAAATCTTCAAACATTTAATTTCCATGTAGTGACTTAACCCAAGAAAAGAAGAAAAATTTCAAAACTTTCACCTCCAACTTCATCAGCTGTTTACCATTTTTGACCTTTAAAATTATATTTTTAATTTTTGTCCTGAAACACCATAAGAACCATAAACAGACCCAACTTATATATCACTTTTCCTTTAATTTTTATCACAAGTCACTGTTACAATGAGCTTGAAAGAATGGAAAAACACTGTCCACGCACCGTGCTATGTGCTGTTTGTTGCAAGTGATTTATGAATTATGGTGCAGCATGAAATGAAAATGAATGAATTCTGGACGCAAATAGCAGGCATTTGCTGTTATGCAAAGGATAGGTGGTGTCCAAGAGCTCTTATTTGAACCCTGGAATTCTGGCAGGCTGATATGCTAAAAGAGATTCGAAGCATAGGCATTGCAGAGACAATAGTCTTGTGCTCAGTTCCTTGCATGGTGTGCTGAGAGAATAATTTGGCTAAATATTGGAAATATATGATGTAAGGAATAAACTCAGTTGACTTCAAGGGATCTCTGTCAGCCTATAGAAGCAATGCATCTGGTTGTAGTGGGGCTTTTCTCAATTCTTTAGGCATGCATTCTGTGTCATCCAGGTCTAGAGTCTGTGTTTAGGACCAGATGAAGTTCCTGACCACAGAAGAATAAAAAGACCCTTCAGACACCTGCTTAAGACCCTAATTAGGTCTTATGCTTTGCAGATTTCAGTACCATTTTCTCCAGAGAGTTCTAGTTCAATAATGAGATCATCAGCAGTACCTCTGTCTCCCACTGATGCTATAAAATCAGTTATAGGATCCAGATGATCAGTTGTGCATTCAAAAATGTGTAATATAGAAAACAATGTTAACTCACAGTGCTTCATTAAATAAGTGTTGCTGAATTTTCTTAAAAAAAGAAACCCATTCAATGAATATTCAGACACCTCTGTTTAAAAGAAAATATCAGGGTAACTTATCATGAGGAGTCACTAGAGTCTTGTGTTATAGAAATAGTAAAAGTGAGAAAACTCGTGGGTTGAGATAAAGGCAGTTTAACTGGTAAAGCAAAAGGCACACACACAGGCAAAGCAAAACAGGGAATTAATTCACCACTTCCCGTGGGCAGGCGGGTGTTCAGCCTTCCCCAGGAAAGCAGGGTTCCATCATGCCTAACAGTGACTTGAGAAGACAAAGGCCTTTGTGTGCTCAGCATGACTTCATATGGGCTGGGATATCCCTTTGGTCAGTTTGGGTTAGTTCTGCTGGCTGTGTCTCCTCCCAGCTACTCACACACCTCCAGCCTCCTACTGGTGGGGTGTTACAAGAAACAGAGAGGCCTTGGCTCTGTGTAAGCACTGCTCAGCAATAACAAAAATATCTCTATATTATCAACATTTTGTTCAGCACAAATGTAAAATGTAGCCCCATACCCACTACTGTGAAGACAGCTAACTCTATTGCGGCCAAAACCAGCACACTCAAGGCACTGCTGAAAAGAGTATTATTGAAAAACAGAAGGAAGTCCTTGCATGCTCATACATAATGCAGAGGATTCCTTGCCTCATGAAACTGAATAGTATGGAAAAACACAGTGTGACAGGAGAGAGGAAATCACAGAGAAACAAGAAAGCAATTATATTTGCTACAGTGTGGGCCATTTATAATTTAATATAAATATATACTTTTAAAAGAATATCTAATATTGATACGTTCTTTGGCTTTCTGTCTGAACAGGCACCTCTCATCTGACTTCTGGTGTATTTTGGTTGATACTTAAATTTTCCAGTCTGTAGCAAGGAAAACTATAGCACAATGATTTTATGGAGGCTGTAATATATGTATTTGATTCTTTCTTTTGAAAGACTGCTCATCATTAAAGCCCTTCTTAGGGTTTTAAAGCAGATTGCTCAGGACATGAAACATGAGGTTTTAAGATGACATTGCTGCGCTGTAGAAAGTCTTTATAAAAGTGCAGGTGTAAGAAAAATTTGATCTCTGATTACCCTATCAAGTCACATTTGTCTGCTAGCTTTAAAGCTTCTTTTAATCACAGGTCATAGTCTTTGATGTGCATGGCTACCTTTCATCCCTTTTCCAAAATTCTCTTCTCTGCTTTCCTTACATGCCAAAATTATAATTCTCAGTGCTGCTAAATCCATACATGAGACGCTTTTATTTGTGTACTCAGAAATAGTTTTACAATTTTAACTTTAAATTATTTCAATTCTAACCTTAGTATAAATAGTGATGGGAGTTTTGATTTTAACCTTTATCTTTAAAATATTTTTATATATATGCCTAAGTTTTGTTTTTGTTGCTTAATGGTAGTTTTGTTTTATCTACTCATTACATTCCTAAAAGAGCTAGCAAAAGTTTATAATGAATTGTTAATTAAAGATTAACTCATCCAAAACTTTATAAAGGACCTGTATGTGGGCTAAATTCTGCCCTTGGGACTAGAGTGCTAGCAACATCTCCTCCATGGTGCTCATGCTTTCTCTTCTCCTTGTCAAGTTTCCATCTGTCATACCTGGCAGCTCTTAACTCATGCATGTTGCTCTGATTTCACTGGGATTACTTTTAGAGCAAATTGCAGTCGCTAGCTTAAGGTAGGCCAATATCATCTCACTTCTCCCTCACTCTCAAAGGATCCATTCAGGCAACAAATGAAGCACATTCACAATGAATCAGCATTAGGGGACTAGAATAATGTGTCACAAACCTGGGGCTTGTGGTCAAAGCATTTGCTTGGCTTGATTTTGGAGCATGTGGTGTAAACAGCAACACACTAGACAGCCAATATATATATAGAAAGCCACAATGCTGTGACTTCATGACTATTTTTCATCTGAATTTGTCTTTTCTTGTAAGATGTGAACCTGTTGAGGGACTAATATAGCATTTTAAAAAACTGACTCCTTTAATCCTTCTGTTATAATCATCCCTAACAACAGGAGCCTTGGAAAGTAACTGTGCATTAAGTGTTTGTTGCAGCAGAGCAGAAGTTATGCATTTCATTACAACTGTTCAAACCTGGGCCTAAATCTGGGAAATGTACTGGCTTCAGAGATCTCAGATTCAGTCAGTCAGAAGTCTTTGGCACCAGGAATCAACTGATGAAAATTAGAGAAACAACAGGTGGCTCTGAGCTTTTTCGTTTCCTTTTTTCTACCCAGTTGACACCAAAATCCTACAATAATAGAGTAAGCTACAATGGCATCTAATGATTTTCTGGGAAGCAGGGAGTACACTTCAGCAGGGAACCAGAAGTCATGTCATACTGATGCTTAATATGCTAAAGTTTAAAACCTGAAGTCCCAGTGGCTGGCAACTGAGACATGCTGAGGAAGAAACAAGTAACCCTGCATTTATTCACCAGCTTCTACTTTACTAAAATTTATAACATCCTAATTTCAAAACAGTGACTAAGCATAGAGAAATGGGGAGAGATTAATGCTGATTTTAATCCAAATGAAGATTACAGCCTGCAGAAAGGTATTTCTTGGACAGTGTGTCAGACATCTCTGGCTATTCAATTAAAGCAAATTTCCTAGGCTGTCATTTTCCATAATTTAAAATGAAGAAGACCTATTTAGTCTTTTTTATACAAAAAAACTCTATTATAAATTAATAATAATTAATCAAAAAGTAATAATTACAAAACAAGCTATGGAGCAATAGAGTGGCAGAAATGCCAGCCTTTTCTGCCAAGCTGCATTTCCCGGGGCAGCCGGAGGCAGGGTCAGGCTGCACTCTCAGCTCTGCCAGCTGCAGCTGCAGGGAGTCACTCCTGATGGCATGGACTGCTTTCCATGAGCCATCCGTCCAGGATAGGAGTCACTTGCTTAGACTCGGGGCTAGTACCTCGTTGGATGGCTTTGGCATCCGGGTTGCCTGCAGAGGGCTGGCAAATACATCACAGGACACTGTTCCCCTGGGGAGGGAGTGTAGATCTGATCTACAGCATTCAAAATTGTCCTAG
>JAWWEW010000006.1:20592653-20641782 GCA_035583185.1 Anabacerthia variegaticeps | reverse complement strand
TGGCAAATACATCACAGGACACTGTTCCCCTGGGGAGGGAGTGTAGATCTGATCTACAGCATTCAAAATTGTCCTAGATACCTAGGTTTTGTGTACCTTCCTCTGGTTGTAGGGGACAACCATGTAACACTGTGAAAAACAGAAAAAGAAAAGTCTACTTTGGACAGTACTACTAAGTTAGCTCACCTGTTATAAGTCTGGGCTTAATTCTATTACCTTCAGTTAGAAAGAAGTCAGGCCCAGAATATTTACCAATAAGCTCATGTATTTACTTATTTCTTACAGAAAAAAAAATCACCTTTCCTATCTAACTATTTATATGCATGTGGAAAATGTCACTTTTCCCCAGAGTATTCTTCTATTTATTCACACCAAGGTTCTCCATCTGTATAACAATAACATTACAAGGAGATACATTTGTCTGAGTACAACAATATCATTACAAGGAGATACATTTCTCTGAGTAGAAACCAGACATATTTGAATGATACTGTAAATGTGGAGTGGGGTTTTTGGACTTTTTTTTTGTACCTCTTGGGCTTAAATAACGCACACAACTATTAAAAATATGTTATCCCTATGCAACACCTGCAAATAATGCTTGCTGTTGTATTAGGATGGAATGCTATGTTGAATTATTAAGATATATTTATGCATATTCTGATACATATGGATATAAAGAAAACTGAGTACATATTTCCTCTATATATAAAAGCTTAGAGTGTTTTTTATTACCAAATATGAGTTTTAAGTGTTTTATGAGAACCAGTCTGCAGCAAGAGCTTGTACTCTTAAAACAGATCGTTTTGTTCCTGCTGTCATAGACATTTGTATTAATTACCTGATGAAACAGGTTTTGGATGTGGGAATGGCAGTCACAGTTTTGTGCTGGGGAAAAAAAAAGAAACAAACCCTGTGTGTTTTTAATTTGTTTGGCCACTCCGTGAAATGTATCTTAGTTCCTATTTCTCGAGCTTTGAGGGAAACATCTGGGAGGTCTGTGGAACATTAGATACGTGAGACTGCCATATTGAGTATAAAGCTTAATATTTTAATATTGTTATGGGTATTTAATCATTTTGAATTGCAGGAATCTGCCTGCATAACTGCTTATACATGATGTTGATACTTTAGTCCTAAATTTTAGCGACAAATGGATTGATACAGTTTGGATAAATATGTGCTAATTTGATTAAAATTACAGGTGTAACTTTACCCCTGATGCAGAAAGAGTATGTTACGTTTGTTACTAGAAAGGAAAGAATCACGTAGTATCTCAAATACATTTCTTACACAAAAGTATACTTTGTGAGGTGAAAATCTGTAGGAGTGCCAAATTGGTAAGAGTTGTGTTAATAACTCTTTCGCAGCTCTTATTGTGTATCGTGGAAAAGCAAACAGTTTGTCTCAATTTTTTCTTTACAAAAAATATACCTAATTATCTGGTTAGACTTAACAGAGAGGAAATGCAAAACAAATTTAAATACCTTGTAATTAAACAAAGCACAGAATTTTGGTGTGGATACTGATAAAAAGGATAAATCATGTAATCAACAGTTCTGTATTTTTCTAACTGAATTTATTTGATTTCTGGATAGATTTTTGAAACTTTTTGTAAGCAGTGAAGTGCTCCATTAGCATGAAGATTTATTGTATTTCTTAACTCTTAAACATCTAGCAACACAGAGGAATGAACCTTAGGTACTTAGCTCACATGCGTGAGCCCTGTGTCTGTAACTTTTGTCTTCCCCTGCATTCCCAGAGAGCACGCTGCCCATCAGCCGCTCATATCCTTGAAGCTATTCAACTTCCCCGGTTAACCCCAATCTCCCAGGTGTCACACAGCTCTCTCAACCACGGCTGCATGGGACTTTGTTACAGTAAGAATGCCCTTTCCCTGAAAACGTGGGGAAGATACTGCAGACCCTTAAAAAAAAATAGTCATAAAGCTCTAATTCCTTGGATAGAATTAGACCTGACTCCTTTTTTTCATGACTGGTGCTTGTGATCCGGGAACAATAGCTTTTTTGTGCTAAGTCTGGGTTAGATGTTTCTTGGGCCACAGTTAGAAACATCTGTAGGTCAGGGAATAAAGCTAACCATACAGTATCTGTGCACACATCAGAAGCACCCGTTAGCACCACTTGGAACATTAATGAAGTGTAAAATTGAGGATGTGAATGTTTCTTAATTGAGAGGTCAATAAAGTTTTTATAGTGACAGCTTTTATTCTGCTGTCTTTTTCTTGGAAGGTAGAAAGGGAACAGTAAAATGCATTTAAGCTTTAAGAATGAAGATAAATATATAGTAAATATGAGGTGCAAATAACTATTAAAAAAAAACTGAAATAGAAATGCAATGAAAAATCAAGGCATACCTACCTTAGATCACTTATAAGTGGTGATCTAGAAAAAACAACCTTTTTGAAATCTAAGTATTACACATCCTTAAGTTTCTCCTTTTTAATTTTCTTTAAAAGCTTATGGGGAGATCTCAGTTAATCTGAAAGATCTTAACACTGTGCTTTAATGTTAAATTGCAGACACAGTAAAACTAAATTTAACTACTATGCCTTTTCTAATAGTTGTCTTTTGTCGTCTGGTGTTTTCTGTCAGGAAACAGTAGATTTCAACAGATCAATGAAATGTTTTGAAATGTTTTAAAATATCTACTTTTAAAAAATCCCAACATGTAAAAAAAAATATATATATATATATAATTATGTGTGTATGGAGTCCATTTCAAGTTACTGAAATTCAGATAGTAGCAGAGGTGGGAGCAGGGAAGGCTGGGGAGAAAATGGGAAACCTACTTCTCACTTTTGCATGAGCTCAGCTTCTTAAGTTGTTAATACATTGGTTTCCCATTGCAAACATGTGAATTACAATCCTGTTTCTGTTGACAAGTAGAAATTTTATGCTGATGATATCAGTCTTCTTTGCTCATCTATGGAAATCAAATTTGTTTTACCTGCTGGTATGGGCAAGTGATTACAACAAAAGTGTGGCATGGAGTGTGTTTTCTGAGCTGTATGGAAGACTCTGCCTCTGCTTACAATCTAGTGTTTGCAAACTTTGCTGATGGCTGACTGATGTATTTGTTCATGGGGGGGAAATAATGAAAAGACAGTCTCCTTCAATTGAATCAGAAAAGCGAAGCTGGCAAGATCATACCTCTTCTTCTCACTGAGGATGATGCTTTAGGCTCAATTGCAAAGAGGGAAGGTTAATGATTGGAAACCAAAGGAAATGTAGCAGCAGCTTTGATTGATCTTCATTTGCATTACATCTTTTTTGGTTTTCAGAAGTTGTTCTATGCAGATTGAATGATTTTGTCCTGAAATAGAAAGGCTATTTCATGCATGGGCTTGATGGCTCCAAAAGGTGGAGAAGAGAGTCTTGTTTCCTGAGAGTGTGTTTCCCAGTGGAAGAGTGCCTATGATCCTATTTAAATGAATGACACGCTTCACTTGGTGTGGTAGAAATCATGTTCTTGAGTTGTATGGGCTGCCCTGTGCCTGTAGCAGGCAATGGTATGATTTTAATAGTTATTACTTTGAGCTTAAAGAGTTGCTTTCAAAATTAATTAGATTCTCTGATCATCCATCCATCCTTTGAAAATCTTGGGACTAAACAAAAGACCTAATTCAGTTCTAATTCAGACTAAATTTAGTACCTTAACATCTGTTTTCTGGAAGCCAGTATTTTCACTTAGCAAATTCTTTTGATCAGGATATGTAACCTATGTAAATAAACACAAAATAGGGAAAATAATTATATTCAAAATAGTGATAGTCTCAAGTAATTAACATGTCAGTTTTTTAGTAACTACAGTGGGAAGTGTCAGTAAAACCAAGCATCTACATAGAAGTCAGCAGATGTCCATACCAACCACAGCAGTTTTTCTAAGCTTTATCTTTTTCCATTGTATTTAAGTATCAGACATATTGTTCAATATGTTATACAATTAAGATCAAAAGAATGTTGCCCTCTATTACAGTGAATAGAGAAAGAACTAATTAATTTTATATTAGTAATACACAAGTCTCATTTTTAGGATCAGTTCTCTAAATAGATCTAAAACAGAACAAACAAGCCTAGTATAACTCCTGAAACAATTTCACCTTATCATTCTCAAATTATCCATAACCTTATACTCTCTGCTTTATGACTGCTGTGCACAATTACTGTTGTAACTGAAGACTATTTTTTTCGTTTCAATTCTACAATAAAAAAAAATTAAAATTATACGATTAATCAAAATGCATTGGTCAATACCTGCAGTTTTAAAAGTGTTTTAAGCTTTTCATTAAGTTACCCCATCAGAGTGTTGCTGTGTTTAGGGTTTCAGCAACAGCACTGTGTCAATACATGGTCAAGCACTGAGGCTTTGTTGTTTGAACTAGCAACAGAACTGCTATAGAAATTTATTTTCCTGTAATTGGCAAGTGCGTGAAGAAGGACTGGAATTATTAACTAAACCTCTTAAGCAGCAGTTAACTCACCTACAGGATGATTTTGGTTTTTCTCAGATCTCTCGGACTTCAATAGCAAAGTATTTTCTATTGCACTTGAAAGAAAGGCTGGCTGGTAGACATGACACGGTCAGATGCCTGAAGGAACACTAATTATCCCTCTAGTATTGTGTTGCACATGATAGCAGGAGGCAAAATCTGTTCTCATTATGTTTTCATCACTACAATTTGAAAAGCATATCTCTTGTGCTTCTCCACATAAAGCCATCAAGTATTTTAAAATGTTAATGAATCTTAATGAGGATAATTTAATATAGCCTTTTTGTGGTTTCTTTGAAAATTAACTGTTGTTGTGTTCTTTAGATCATTTGTATCATTCATTTTGGAGACTGACTTCCAATGAGCATACTACTACTAATACCACTTTATTTATTCATATTGTTACAAGCAGGTTTTCAGATATTGGCATAAATCTGCATCCTTTCCAGGTGGTGAAAATTACCCTGTTTGTCTCCCTCGCTTGAGATCTTAGAATCTGAGTTTGGTAAAGTAGCACATTCCTCTTTTATTCCTTTGATATTTGATGGCTTGATCACCTTTCAGATAGAGGAGGAATAGGCAATTTCCCTGAATGTATTTGCTATTCTATTAGATTAGGCTCTTATGAATATCTGATCTTCTGTGCTTTCCTCCCTTTGACATGATTCTAAGCAAGCATGTCAGATTCCTCATCTCTGTTTTCCGGTGCTAAGACAAACTTGTGTTTTCCATCAAGGAAAATACTATACATTGAATACCAAACTCTCATCACCTGTCTCTTCCAGTGCAAAATGTTTTTTCAAGGAAAAGAGAAAAGCTACTCCAAATCATGATGAAAAGGCTTTTGATTTTTTTTTTTCCACCTGCTGTTATGTCTCTGGCAGTGTGTCTTTGCTGTCTACTTTGGATGCGTGTTTTTGAGCATAAAATATCACACAAAGTGTTAACATTTGGTAGAATCTTGTAAATTTAATCTGGTTTTCATGTGGGATGTGGAAATCAATAGAAAAATATATCTGTGTTTACCTAAAATGTTTTAACATCAAATAACAAAGGTCTATTGATATGGCAAATGCAGGACAAATTCAATAGGAAATACAAAAGGGTAGCGTAGGGACTTGAAAACATTCTCATGTTGCGCAGTGTCGTGTTAAATCATATTTCCTAATGGGAGGATAATGCAATGATGACTGCAGATGATGTCCCAGAGGTAAGTGATTTAGGAACAAGCATTGGCAGGACTGTCTTGTCAATACTATTTTGTCCTACTGCCAATTCTGAGAAGAAAATATGAGCCATGCTAAGGTGTATGCATGAGTGTTATTTGGTAAAAGAATCTTTTTCTGTAAATCAGATATAACTCTTATTCCATGCTACCAAGCTTGGAGTTGTTTCATTTCTGGGTCTGATAGAATTGCTGTAGAAAATGACAAATTGTTGTTGTTATACTGCAACAGCTTCGTTTTCCCTGTTGATTAGAATGACTGAAGTTGTTGCTTATATGCATCCTAAGGATTCATAGATATGAAAGGTGAAGATAAGAAGTACAACAGGGGCAAATAAGACTCTATCACATGCTATTTTTTCTGATTTAAATAGTTGCCAGCAATGTCTATTTGATTACTTTAACTTGTTTTGTGTTTTTTTTTCTGTGAAATTCCTTTAACCATTTTCTTCTCCCAGCCACTTCCATTAATTTATTGAGTATCATATTTGAACTTTGTTAATGCCTAAATCTTCCTTCTTCAGTCTTTGAATGTCTTCTTGCAGATATATTTGCCTGTTCAGATACACACTTGGGCAGAGAGGGTTTATGAAACTGCAACTTCTTTATAAAAGGAAGTAAAATTATTTTGTGAAAATGCTTGGAATTAGCATGGTCCACTTAGATCCAAGCTGGGAACAAAACAATACATAATTTGTGACATTCTTTTGCTCTTTTATTTGCCTTTTTTTTTTTTTTTTTTTTGCTTCAGTCTTTTGTTTGACTATGCTGAACTGTGCTGCAAAAAGAGAATATGAGATTCAATATTGAGCAGCTATGTTTCTAGCAGTCAGTACTACAACATCAATAATTAGAATCTCATATTATGAAATACCATGAATTTCACATGTTCCCAAAGTGCTTTAGTAACTTAAACTTTAGATTTGGATTAGTTCAGCTCTTCCAGGATAAAACTTTCACTAAGATCAAATAACCCTTACTTGCTTAAGACAAAAAATGGAACGCATATTTATTCAGATGGGAACTTAGAGGGGAATTTAGGAAAGGGGAGTTTATTTCCTCATTTAAAATTCAAGTATGATATTGCTTCTACTGCACATACTCTGAAAATGTCACAGGCAATTTTTAATCTTCATGGAAGTGCACACTCTGATGTGATGCCTTTTCCAATAGCAGTGTTTTTACCATCCCAAATGTCTGTCCTACCTGCAGTGCAGCCATCTTCTTGGCTCTTGGGAGCACAGAGGACTGCAGTCCCCGTGATTGAGATGCAATATCTTCTGCTGCTGTTTAGTCTTTTAAATGAGTGACATAAAAATTTAGAAAGAGGTCGAGCATCAACTTGAAAATATAGATGTGCAAGCTGATATGGATTGGGCTGAGAAGGGTAATAGCAGCGAGAAGACAATGTATTAGAGAAAGTGCTAATAGGTATATAGAGGAGATGCCAACCTAAAATTAGGCTGAATAAAAAAAAAAGTAATCAAGATTTTCTAAAGGTCTAAATAGATTATTTTTCAATTTCTAACTCTGTCAGAGTTGGAGACTGTACAACAGCCTGATCCACAGCTTGACCTGCTATTATTTCCTTAGGAGCCTTTTATTTGAACACAGCATCCTTCAAACATTCAAGAGAAGACCTTGAACTCTGCTTCTACTCATAGCAGAGGTTATGCTGAGAATACTTTTGATAACACTTCTTTTCTTCTAGGGATGCTTCTAGAATATATATGCTACTAGTTTCCTTGGAGACTGACATGCAGTCAGCACAATGGTTCTACAGCACCGGTAAATCAAACTTCAAAAGGAGACACTGTCCTTGTTAGTGGAAATGGTATGTATGATGGTGAATGAAGAGAGTTTTGCTTTCTGCTTGTCTTCCAGAGAATGATGGCTGTAGTGCTGTAGAGAGACTGATATTGTGTCAGATGGTGAGGGCTTGGTAGACTGTGTAGCAGACTTCAGACTGCCTGGAGATTTAATCAAAATATAGGACTGCATTTAATTTATAGAGAATAAGACCTTGTTTTGCAAAGGGTTTTGTGAATGCAGTCATTACTAATTGTATATGTATCATTAACTGTTCAGATATGAAAAGATATATTAGTAATTGTGATAAGCTTGAGCATCTCTGTAGCAACTTCTTTTATCACAGATCCTGTAATCTTCATGTATCCCTTCTATGTACCCTTCCTGCATGAAGAGATATGGCCAATACACTGTGAGGAGATGAGTTTGGATCTGTTTTCTGCAAGTCAAACACTTTATCTTTCTCCTCTGTCATTTGCAACGTGGTTAAGGGATATGTCCTAATGGTTTCCTACTCCTTTTCCTTACGTCAATGTTTTAAGATGTTTTGGCAGTTAGAAACTTGGCCGACATTTAGCCTCTCAGCTCTCACACAGAAACAAAATTAAAGGACTTATTTGCTTTTAGATTAGCTACCAATTCAAAATGGTCTAAAAATAAATAATTGGAGATTCAACTTGGAAAGAGGTGATACACTCTAAGTGAGGCAAAAAGGCTTCCCATTGGAACAGACATGTGGGAATTCAGTCAAACAACACTTATTCAAATAACAATGTGATATATAGTCCTTATTATTCACCCTTTAGAATGACTGCTGCTACTGCCAATGTCAACATCCAAATTTCCTGTGATTTCACTTTTAGTGTCAAGTTTCTTGAGTAAATCCACCGCTAAAAATTGCAAGCAGTAGAAACAAACAATTTAACAAACTTATCAAATGTCCTTCACAGTCTGAGCAAATTTTAAGAGCATGATGCTCAGATGTTTGATTTAATAGTGCTGAGCCTGCTGACCAAGGAGATCCTTTGACTGCTTACCCTTTGCTTTGTAAGGGGAGTGGGCAAGGGAACCCCCACAGTGAGAGTAAATGGTTATTACAGCTTACCAAGCGAAAATAGAGGGGCAAAGTCAACTACTCTGTGATTTTACAATCCACAGCTTCAGAATCCAGTATATTAACATCTACAACAATGAGTAAAGCTACAGTTGAATGACATTTGATCACATATGATGTGTAGCTATAGGGCAGTCCTAATCTGTGTGTTTTCTGCAGTCTCTGATTGTTCTTTGATGCTCTTAGGACATGGCCATATTTTCTTCTCTGCTCTCAGACCGCCATGAGCCACTCGTTAAAGTCTTCTAGGAGTGATGCAGAATGAATCACTGAGAGACTTTATCATGTCTGCATGATGAAGTTGCGTATCTACAAGGTTAGTTAACCCTCACTTTGCATTTCCTCCCACATGCTGCGGTCTTCAAAATGCCTCATTGCAGTTTATGTTATCACTGAGTGGGTGCAGGTATCAGACCTTTTGTTGGCAGGTCAGTTTTGCCTCAATTCCTAGGCCAGCAACTTTTCAGCTGGATTGTTTTGGACAGTAAAACTATCCAAACAGCAATGTCTCCTGTCAGTTCTGTGAAGTGCATTGTCATTTGTAATGTACTGCCAAAGAATGTCCATGGCTCTCTTCTGCATGAAGGACTTCACAGCCACTCCACCAATTCATATTCTGCAACACCTTTGCTAACATGGTTTGGGACACCTGGACATAGATCACATTGCAGGTAAACATCTGAGATCTGTTAATGTCCTTTGGATGAAAGCAGTAAGTTAAAAATCCAGGACTCCAGAAAACCTCAAACATCTTATAACCTTTCAGCCCAAAAATGAGGCAGTAGCAGGTGGTGTGCTATAGTCAGAGGAATTGTTTCTCAGACTGAACTTGGCATGATTAACAGTGACCATTCCAGCCTCACAAAAACAATGCACAAAGGACAACTCAGCTCCAAATGAATAATCAAGCTGTCCCTTCTTAATTACCTTCTGGGTGTCATTCAGTCCTGCATACTTATTTCTACTTTATTTATATCATTGTTTGCTAGAGAACTCAGTGCAAGTGCACGCACTGTTGCTAAGACCTCTGGCATGTGACACTTATCAGGACGTAGCATTCTACAAAAGGTGCTCATCACAAAATATGTAGCTTGTAAGTGACTGATAAGGGCTGAAAACATAAAGCCACAAACTCAGCTTGTCTTTTAGATTCAAATAAGACATAACTGATGGCTTGGAGAACTTACTATGAGTGTTGCCTTGATGAAATGCAAAAAAGCTTTCTAGAAATTAATTACATCACCCTCAGTGCCCTGATTTTGTAGCTACATGAATCTGGGATATTTGTGAACTTACATGCACGCTCTTAGTGTTTTTATTTTCTAGTCAGAATGACAACTTCTCTTATTCCCCTCCAAGTTTTTAAGTTGTTAGGTATGAAAATCATTAGCACATTACAGCACACATGAAACTCTTTAAAGAATTTTAATTAAATGTTCAACATAAGAGGGTTTTGTCTTCCCTTGATGTACAGGCTAAACTCCCATTAGCGTTAATAGATCTTACATGTGTTCAATGAAAAGAAAATGAGACCACAGTTTGTAAGGGGAAAACTTGAAAGAAAATTAGTTTCTTAATTATAAATAAAATTTGCATTAATAAATGTTTACAGATATTCCACAAAAAAAAATCTGAAACTCACAGCTTATACTAAGTAAACAAATCATTTTAAATTAACTACTTAGGTAATAGCAACTTGTTTCTAATTCTTTTATTTTTCATATATATTTTGTAGTGCCCACAGATCTTATCTAGATGAAGTCTTTATTATTGGTGTTGTATAAATATGTAATGAAATTACTGACCCAAAGGTGTCTCAGTATTAATTTTATTTATAACCCAAGCAAACCCTATTGTCTACAATACTGAGTTCCTACATAAGTGAACCATTTTCTGTCAATTACTGATAAGCTTCAGTGAAACATTAAATAAACTAATTTTCCTTACTAGGTCTGGTTATGTGAGTTAACCACTAACATTTGTCCCTGTTTATTAATTAGTATCCCTAATATGTCCTTGGATAATCATGTATAGAGGGAACAGTATCTGTCACTTAGCTCAAGTCAAAGTTGGCAGAACAAGTCCAGTTATTTTAATTGATAATTAAATAAGCATTTGGATTCTTGCAATTTTTGAATTCTATCCTACCACAAAAAAAGGCATTTTATCTCATCTGACTGAAAACTAGATGAGCAGGACTAATTCACAACTCATTTCAAGAATAAAAAAAAAAAAAAAGTGGAATATTTTCCAGGATATAGCAAAATACAGTTCTGGCCCTGAATTAGGAATTGCTATAATTTGAAAAGATTCTTCTGTGATTAGAATCAAAATCTTGTAATGATGGAACATTTTAAAAAAATAATTTATTTAAAATCTAATAGTTTAATAATTTAAAGTTATTATTTAAAAATTATTTTCAATAGGTGATGAATAAAATGAGAGTTTACTGCTATGGTAAGGAATCCTTTTAATTTTTAATATTTTATATGACAGCAATTCTTTAATTTTTCAAATGCAAATGTTTTATTTCTGCTATGGTTATTATTGTCACTTGTGTGTGTGTACATGCTGATTTGCATAATCCATGGAAGGATGTCAAACCTGGACCCATAATCTGTCTGAAATAATATATCTGTTGGCGACACAATTCACCACAATGGGAAATAAATATATGACTCCACTTTGATTTTTTGTATCAAAGGATGGTTGGGTGGGTTGATCCTCTTGGTGTGGCTCACTAGTTAACATCAAGCAAGTGGAATGCAAAACAGTGTGATGTCTAACTAGGAAGCATTGACTGGATGCTCTGAGGAGGCACCAGTATTCTTGGGGAGAACTTTCAGGGGTAGCCTGAGCTCCTGGTCTTTGTCACGTGTGGCAGACAGAGGGGTATGGAGCAGTGAAAGACTGGTAGTAGCAGCAGCAAAGGGGAAGCTTTAGCACTTTTTCTCCAGTGATTATGCCCTATTGCAAGGTTGGAACTCATCTGCATAACTACTGGACTAGATCCAAAGAAAGAGGAAGCCTTCAGAGGCCATATGGTCCATTTAAAAAACATACCGGGTCAACAATTGCTAAGTCCTTTCCGTTTATAACTCAGGGACTTCTGGGGAGCTTGACATGTCTGGGTGATCCACGCAGGACTTCATTTATCACGTTTGATTTGCCAAAAAGAACTTCATATTTAAAATTTCCCTTTTTGCAATGCAGCCACTTTGTGCTTTTTGTGGGACTCTGTTGGGACACACTTTCTATTAAGCTCTTTTGTAGCTTCTGCAATTTGCTGGCAGGATGGTTGTATGAGGCTGATGCTGATGGCACACACCAGCTATTACATTCCTTCAGTTATCCTCCACATCCATCCCTGTTTCCATTCACTCCTTACAGCAAGAAGTTGTAAAAGTAGCAACAGAGGGTCATTGTAGCAATTCTGCTCTACTGTGCAAGCCCTATTAAATCAGCAATGTGATACACCTTAGACTCTCTTGTTTCTTTATGGATTATAGAGCTGGGACAGAACACCAGAACAACAAAACACATTTCTTTACAGCCAGCCACCTGCTCAGTTGGTAACAGTGATGGGTTTCGCTGGGTCATTGCAGCCAGCAATGACTGGGGTCCATTTCTGAGCAACTGTCCTGTATAAAACCCATTCCTGTTTTTCAAAAGCTTTCAATATTGTACATGAAAAAAATGGTCAGCAAGACAGAAAAAGAAAAGAGTTCCCTTTAAAAGTGCTCATAGAACTGAGCTTCTGAAATATTTGTATTAGCATCCTCCTTACTACTGGTTGTTCTCAAGAATCAGGGTGAGCTGATTTGCCCACAATTTGCTGGAGACTGAAAGTAATATAAGAAAAGCAGGAAGGTTCAAAGCACATGGCTGACTTGCAACCAGGGTAGATAGTTTGTGCAAATTGTTTATGCTATTATTCCCAATGCCAGCTAATTGAACTGCAAAATTCTTGTTGTGCTGTTGTAACTAAGGTTTTCTCCTCCAGGTATGTGTATCTCAGTGTTGGGAGCCTTGGCTGTTGTATTTTTGGGTCTTATTTCGTTGGATGACTCGCATATTTATTTAACATCTTTTTGGAATTTTTTCTTACACTGTGAACAAGTTTGTCTTAAACAGATGTATAGATGGTGAAGTGCAAGTTTTATTTTAACAAATTTGGCATAAGTACTTGGGATTTAAAGATTTCAGTACCACGTTGTTAATGAATCTATCTAGCTGTCAGTTTTCAGTATAGCTATTGAAATTAACCCTCACTTCCTTATAAAAGAGAAAACTTAAAAAAATGCATCAGACGTTGACAAAAAAAAAATGTTTCAAAAACATTTTTCTGGTGAGTGGATTCATGGCCACAGAGAATCAGAACACAGAGAACTTATATTTTTACAAAAGGCAGTACTTAAATCATGGTTACAGACAGAAGAAGCTGAAATTAGGAATAAATAAAAATGAAGTAAGAAAAGAGAAATAAAAAGAAATGGGGGGGGGGGGTGACAGTGAAGCCAGAGTATTACTTAATCTTCTTGATTTTCTGCAATAGCTGCTGAAACAGGCAGTGTGGTTTTTACCCTCTTCACTAGGCAGCAATTGCAGAGTTAATTAGTCTCCAGTGTTAGCAAGTCGATGGCATTTACTTTTATAATAATAGTTCTGTCTCTAAAAAGGAGATAGCACAGATCATGATTGTGTACCTTATCTTTTGAGGCTGGGACAGTAAAGACTCTGTAAATGGGTTTAAGCAGAAAGTTAACTAAAAGCATTTTGCTCTGTCCCAAGAATGTCGTTTGTTCTAATTATAGAAGGGCAAATAGAAATGATGCTGTGCTGGGGTGGTTGTGGTGACTCACTGTTCACTACTCACTCTAGAGCAGGCTGTCAGAAAGTGCTGCTTTCTGACTCACTGCCTTTTGTAAATGAAGAGAGAAACATGAGCTATATTCATATTATATTCATACATGCCATGTTATTTACTTCTAATGCTGTTTGGAGTTTTTGCTCAGTCACTGAGTTTTGGAAGTGTTAGACCCTTAGTAGTAATGCATAATGAAGTTACTAGTGCTTTAGATATGGCTGTGGGATCAAGTGCCACACAAGCAATAATAACAATAATAGCAAAGGTAACATCTTTTAATAACAGAAATGAAATTGTATCTATGGGTCTTTTACATGAGTTTCAAACGAATACAGAAGCACATACACAACATTAAAGAGGTTTAATAGAAGGCTTGCCAAAAAAATAATTTTGTTCTGCTTCCATTGTGAATGCTTGGCTAGTTGAACAAAGAAACAACTAGACACCCAGTGGAAAAAAATTAATTTTTTTTTTTTTTGAGGCCTGCCTTTTACTAAAGAAACTTTGTTGTCATCTCATTTCCTTTTTACATCAGAAAGAGTTGTAGTTCGGTCACAGTAATTTGTCATGATGTAATATAAACTACTAACATGTATTTTAGGCTTTATACAAGAAAAGTTGTGTAGAATTTTACTTAACCCCACTTTTGAAAACTGGCTAGTTTCTTACATTGATGTTTTAAACAAGACAGCCTTGCTAACTAACTGTCCATTATGTTGAAGAGACAGTAGCTGAGTTGTAACTGATATATATTTCTTTAAAACTTTCACTCAAGAGCCTTATCAGCTCCTCTTAAAAGTATTTTCCTTCCCTCCCTCCCCCTCCGACCCCCCGCAATGCTTTATTACTTTTGTCCAAATTTTAGAGTATTGTCCATAATAGCCAATATGCTGGAAGACCTCTTTGGAAGAGGTCTTTGGAACAAATGTGTTAGCGGTCCATTTCGTTTTGTAAATGGAGTGTGTAGAAGGAAACTGCAGAGCAGATGGAAGAAATGCTATTGCAGATTTGCAAACAGTGCCATCAAAGACATAGCTAGTGAGTGCCTGGCAATATTTTGGCTATGTTTTTTTGTTTTTTGAGAGATCTCTTGCTAAGGACGGGTGAACTGGTTTTAAAAGTGAGATAAGAACTAACACATGTGAATTATTTTCTTGTTTTATTGTTTACTGTCCATTAGATCCTATTGAAGTTGAGTGTAGTGGTTTGGTAACCACAGCTTGTTAAAACACAGACCAACTTAGTGAATGAAGTAATGTAGCAGACTCTGTTTACTACTACTGAAGATGGAGCCCTGAGGACCTTTGGTCTATTTTCTGTTTGCTTTATTATTCCTCTGGTTGTGAACTGACAGAGGCTGATCTTCAGAGCCTTCATTTCTGCACTATGCAGGGTTGGATTTAAATGTGGGTAATGCACATATATATATGTATATATCCATAGCTATTTATCTATAAAAAGAAATTTGGGAATGGTATTTTAGTCTAAGACAAGACTAGCATGTTGAAAAGAACCTGAAATATAATATAAATTCATCTTAAATTTGTTTTAATCTCACTAAGACTGAATGCACATTCTTGAAAGTGCTTTTGAACTTTCAAAACTCAATTCTCAACCAGTAACTCTCATATACAATGTACTTACTCTACACTTAAGGCATTTTCAGTTTCTAGCTTCCAGATTCTTTAAAGCTACTTTAGAACATGAACAATTCACTTTGTATTATTTTGTTTTTACTATTATCAGTAATCATCATGTGCCTTTTTAGCTGTGGAGCAACATTGTCTCAGTCACCTCTTATCAATCTATTCTCTTTAATGAAAAAGCACAGATATAATAACAGCAGTTCAGGAAAAACAGTTATACAGATCACCTATGCAGACACACAGACACACACACACAATAATCCAGCTCTCAGAAAAGCTGGTTGCACAGACATAAAAGCAGTAATACGTAGCAACAATCAGCAATTTCAGGCTTACCAAGCAAATATGGCAGATAAGTAGACCCTAATTTCTAACAGAACTGGGAATGGTTAACAATTATTTTGATGGTGGTGGATCAGGGCAGAAAGAAAATTCTCTACATGTGAGCAGGTAACTTCTGTGTATTTTGATTTTCAGAGATTTGATTATTAATCATATAATAATTTAATGTTTTGAAATACTGTACTGTATCTACTATGCTATCACCTTAACAGGCAGTTCACAGTGCTGTGTAGTGTTTTGTCTATGATAAAGTTATGGTATATTTGTTGTGTATTTTGATGTTCCAATGGTGTGTGGTAAGCACTAAGGTTTGAATGTATAATAGCATAAATAGGCTTTATTTTTCTTTCTAGCAGTAATATAAATTCCTTTTTCCCTGCTGTGCTTAAGATTATTCTACTGAAAAGAATGACAGACTGGTGGCACCACAGTATGATGATAGACTGGAGGCTGCTAATATAAAATGCCTGAAAAATTACTTTTTGAGCTGGGGTAGCTGAACAAATTCAGAAACAAGCTGCTGGTCAAGGACATTTACAGATGTACAACCTGTGAGTCTGATTTTGTCCAAAATGAACTGTGACTATAGTACATGTTAAGTGAATATGTGCTTGTGGGTGAAATCTGTTCTTAGACAATTAGAATAAAAGCTGTTGTTCAGAAAAGCTGATTTTTATGTATGGTTTCAAGACCATAGGGGCTTGAAGTATTCCACTGGCGGAAAGCTGCAGAGCGGTGGTTTTTTTCTGATCTATGCTCTGGACTCTTAACCATAGTCTGGAGCTTTACTGCATAACCTGAGATCTTTCCCCATTTGGAATGGAACGTCTTCATGGAGAAATGAAGATGATATGGCAGACTAAGAAGAAATTCAGATCAGGAAAGTGGTTGTTTTTACAGTTTACCTTTTTGGGTTATTTTTACAGTGTTAGTAACTATAAATTGAAAATAGGCTCAAAATTTGTCCTAGATCTTAGGCTATTGAAAAGGTTGGGGTTTGTCTTGGTTCTGGCCCTGTTTGGGCTGAAGGCTAAAGTCGCATTGGTGCGCTATTAGATTTATTTTCTGAGGGAAGAATTTTGATGTTAAGCTTGGCATTCCCTGAAGCAGATAGAGAAAGCACTTAAGCCACCAGAGGTCAAGGGATTCAGACAGGGTCTTCTCCTCAAGTTCAAGTGAGTCTTCTCCTCACTTGGCAATGTCTCTGTGCAACCCTGCCTGCAGAGCTGTAATATGGTCAAACCTCTGTCCTCAATCTTCAATTTATCTTTCCACAAAAACCCCAAATCTCTTATGATTTGACCTGAACAGGAAGTGGCACAGTGAACTTAAGGAATCCTGCACTATTCACTCTTCTTGATGTCCAGTATATATTTGACTTGGTTCTTTCATGTTTAGTTTTTGAGAGCAGCAACTCTGTGTGTTTTTGTGCTGTTCCAAAACACCAAGAATGCAGCATTTTCTCTTGTATGTAATACAAATGCTTTTTTAAAATTGTAGTGCCTCAAGTGGTTCTTGTTATGGGTATATTCTCTTCTTGTCTTATGCCCAATCCCCTCATAATAAAAACATGTTAGTAAGAACCTATTCCCTCAGAGAAAGAGAAAACATCAGCAGTTCTGTGAATTTTTCTGTCATGCTGGGGTTTGGGTGTTTTTGTGAAAGTGTCCGGACATTGCGGTAACAGGATAAACCCCTCAGAGACAATAAAATTATACAAAATTGATGTAAGAGTTTTGTACAACATGCTTCCAACATGTCCATCGTATCAATTTTTTTTTCTTGTACTTCCTTGTAGGAGAAGCATTTTTATGGTCTTGGCTCCGGTATTGATGTGTGTTGCTTAGCAAAGAGCTCTGACACTTGAACCCAGAGACTGGCAGTGCTGAAGGGGAAAGCACAGGGCAGAGTATGTGAATGTGCTTCTGCGTTCAGCAAAATGACCAAGAGTATGAAAAGGAACTCAAACAGCAGATCTTTACAAAGAGGTGAGCATTGAAATCCAATGCCAGCTTGGCCCTACAGCTGACTCAACACAGGCATGGCAACAACACACTCCTGGGGAGCGCAGCCTGAGACCCAGACACTGCAAGTGCTGCAGCACATCTGTGGATCCCCTCCCTGCTGCCCGGGCTGTGGGTTTTAGCAGCTTCACTCCTAAAACACTTGGGGCAAGGGCTGTGGGTGGTATCACCTCCCTTACCTTTATTGCACATGATGGCTTGGACCAATTCGCCCCCGTTAAACCTCAAGCTGAAGGAGTGCCTCCATTTCCTGGGAAAGCCTGCAAAGCAATTTGCCCAAACAATGACAGTTCTTCCGCTTTCCATACTGCCCCCACCCCCATTTTTACACGGAAGAAACACATTTAAATGTGTTTTTTATAAACATCAGTGGTATAAATCACATGCATATGCTGACTGATTCTGTTACCTAATTTTCAATACAAATCTCTTCAACAGAATCCCAGAGGATGCATTTCTGCTTTAATCTCTCAGCAAACAAGCACAAATATGTATTTTGCAAGTTTTCACAGACAAATGCTTAGATTGCACTATAATTTGTGTGTTAGTACCTGACTGTGTTGTTTCTGACTTTAATGACTTAACAGTTTTATATTATTATTCTAATTGTATTTGGAGCCTTTTATCAATATTTTTCCATCAATATTTTTTATCAATATTATATTGACATGGATGGGACCTTGCTGATATTGTCTTGTGTTACTTTGGCAATGCAGTTTTTCCACTTTATGGTGGAACCTATGAATTCCTGAGAGGAAAAGGAAAAGAATATAAGCTTTACTAGAGTTTTGTCAACAGATCTTGTAGGGGCTTTGGACTAGATCATCTGGTCTGATCATTATTGCTCTAACAAGTTTAGTTGTGCTGTTCTGATTTGGGTGGTTTGGTTTTTTTTAAAATGTGTTTTTCCTGAATAAAAACCTTCCAGTGATATCTTAAACAGGTGGATTTTTATTACCCTTATGGCGATGCTAAGAGCCTCCAGGAGGTCTGCTGCCAGAACAGTGGACCGCTCAGTTAGAGGCAGCAGAATTCACTTCCACAGCTGTTTGCAGCTAGCATGGAGAAATAAGTGATTTTAGCCAAAGGTAATGAAAGACAGAAGGTTAATGGTTATCTATTCCTCACCACGAGTATTGAAAGTGTGTATTATTGTGCACATTGCTAAAAAAAATTCCCTGGCTTAAGTAAAACAATAGGAATTTTGAATTAACTTTGTTAGAGTTTGGTTTATTGACCTATGGCTTTGGAAACTTTTTCTGCCTTTTCTGTCTTTTTAGAAATTCTCAAAGGAAAAGTCTTTATCTGCAACAGATATAATATAAATTTTAAATAACTATTAGAACACAATTCTCTGCAACTGCAGACATGAATTTCAATGCTAATCTCTGAATATAATGAACTTGTGTCTGTTATTTCACTCTCAGATTGATGCTTAGTTCCAGGTATCCAGTAGGGCAGAAAAATAACTTATCAGCATTCATTAGATACATGAAACTCTCTGGAATATTTCCTGTTGCCTGTGAAAGTTGCTTTCTAAACTAGACAAGGATGTATGAAAGGAGAGAAGGCAAAACAGAATTGAAACTGGATAAGGAGCCTTTCACATAGGGGTTATTAGTTATCAAGAGCTATTCTTACAGGATGGCTCACTGGTATTCTAAATTTAATACCATATGTGGGTGATCTCACCATTGCTTCTTACTTTATAATTTAACATCTGTCACATCTCTTAGTTTTGAAACAGCTACTAGTGTTGGGACCTGGGTTTCTTGGTGTGGTGGTTTGGGGGTTTTTTGGTCAAATATTTCAGCAAACAAAAGAAACATTGCAGAGGACAAACAACATCTCATTGGAAAGGGTGAACAAAAACTCTCTTCTATGCTCTTTGTCTCCTAGACCTAATGGCAGTGTCACATCAATCTCTGGTTTGCTTCAGTGCTGTTCCTAAGCAGAGGTGAGCTGCTAGTTCTCTTCCTGTTCTACAATTGCAGCTTGTGATAATTTGTTTTCATTTAGGGTAATTTGGTTGATCTAAGTCAGAACAGATTTTTTTGGTCTCAATGGAAGGAGCTCTCTGCCTTTTTTCCTACATTTCCTCATAATAACACCAAGGCAAAGTTAGAATCAACAGCTGCAGCAATATAAAACTCAAAATTGTTTAGAATTGAGAACAACTGAAAACCTGAAAATCAGATGCCAGAACTGTGCCAGGCTTGTGATTTCACTTTCAGACCTTCACCCATGATCCACATATTCTTAAAGGTTGAAAACAAGGATTTTGTGTGCAAAGATTATTTTGGAGGGGAGGATGTTGTTTCAAAACTGCAATATCTTGCAGATATCCAGCGAGTAACATCTAAATTTCCTATAACAAATCTAAATTCTCTTCCTTAACAACTGAGCAATACCATCCTGACCTCCAAGCACCCTTCACCCCTGTGTCTATCGTTGAAGAGCACAAGGCTGGCAGATTTAAAGAAGAAGTATATTATTATTTTTCAGGATACTACTTCAGTAATAGTTAAACAAGCTCCCCTGTATTGATCTGGACATGAAAACAAACACTGAGATGGCTTTGTTAACTTAATGTACTAATTTAGTGTGTGAATTCAATTAACAGAGTCATAAACAACCAGGAAAAGATTAGCTCACCCTCATTTCTAGGTTACAGATGTAAAGAATGAAGACAAAAGACTTAAAAGGGATCTGATTTTTGCCCTTACTCTACTTAAGTCAGGGTAGAGGACTGCCATGAACTTTAGACATTTCACTGTATCTGGACTTCTGAGATACCAATATGTGTAAGGGATTTTAAAGTTCTGCATTTCTTAGAGGGCCTGAAAATTAAGTACGAAAGGCTTCATGTTCTTCCTTACTGCTAAAGTGACTTTCTAAACTGCTATTTGTTTAAATTGCAAAAATATACCTATCATAAACCTGATCCACCAGACATGTTAAACTGATATTGATTCCTAAGGTAAATTCTGTAATTTAAACCAATTATCTTAATTAGATTTTAAGTGTTAGAAATTAATTCAAATCTGTTTAATTGTAAATGTTAAATATTATTTATGTAAGAAATACTGTGAAATTATAGCTATAATTTAAAAACTATAGTAGGAGTTTTAGAATTAATTTGACTCCCTGGACTAAAATCATGATTGAAGGATGCAGTGTGCTGTTTCAGGCAGTTTTAGCAAGGGACATGGAATTTTCTCCTCATGATATTTCACATATACAAGGGAAAGTCTAGTCAGTGAATACTATTTTTAAAGGACACCTTCAGTTTAAAAGAGCCCAGGTCTACCATTGTTCTACAGACTTTATTGTAGATTCACTGCCACTAATTATTCTTGCAAAATACATATTTGTAAAAATATGTTTCACTAGAACAACATGTATATAACATAGAACATTTTTTTTTATAATACGTGTTTTTAATCTAGAAGTTTTCTTTGGTGTTTTAAAAAAAAAATTTTGGTTTATGTGAATTTTTAATGCAACGGAGCAGAACAAAATGAAACATCAGAATATTTTTGCTTTAAGGGTAAACAAATTTGATATTCCTGTATGAATTTCCTGTAAAAACAAGTGACATGAATGAGCATGCAATTTTCACAAAAAGAAGGGTTTCCAGACCTCTTTTAGTACATATAAACCTCAGTAGAGCATATTAGTTATGTTTCTATGGCTCCAGTGCCCTGCATTCAGGGGGGTTATTTCAGGGGACAAATCCTATCTGAAGTGTCTTCTGATGACAGGGATCATTGTCTAGTTAACTTGCTATTGAAGAAAGCATTGCCAGGAATTCCATTCTCATCCAAGAATTAGAATTTTAGCCTAATGAGTCACAAAATAAGAAATTTTAGTTTTGTTATTATTTTGCACTGATATGTTTGTGGGTGATTTTAGCAGAACAAAATTTTGTCTAATGCACAAGTCTAAATAAACTACTAAGGTGTACATTTGGATATAGTTACTATACAGGAAACTAAAATAACCCTACATATGAAAGAAAATATAATTAGGTTTACATTACTCTTGATTTTGAACTGCAAATAATGAAGCTCAAGAATCTTGATCAGTATATCTGGGTCTAACCAGGTATCAATATAAGGGAGAAAAAATTCTGAAGAAGAGATGAAGAGGAAGAAAAAAGGATCCACAGGTAACCAAGAGCTATCCAGGTAAGAAAGAGCTATCTGAAAAAAAAAACAACTTTAAATTTCTTTCACATTATAGCATTTCTGCTTAGGAAAATTTAAACCTCATTATCAGGGTACTTGGTTTATCTCCCTCATCCACTCCTGTTAGTGTCTTTCTGGTTTATAGTATTCAAAATTTTGGTGTTTTAGGACACTGAAATAGTTGTTGCCATGGGTGAGGCAAAGATTGGCTCAACAGAAAATCAAGTGCTGTAAAAGTTCTTTGGGGTTTGGGTTCTTTGTCCTTTTTTACACTTGGAGACTCATTCTTCTATTTTATTGCTCTTTAGAGAGTTGTTTGTATTGTAAATTCACTCTTCCTAAATCATTGAGCAGGTAGCATCTCATCATTGAGATGCATAATCCGAATGAAATTATTCCTGTTTACCTATTTGCCTGACCTCTAAACTGAAGTAAGAGAAACTTCATTCACTCACTGGGGCTACTTCAAAATCATACCTGAGATATTGATGACTGACAAAAATAAATAGGAGAGAGTGAGCAAAGGAAAGTATACACTTGCCCTTCTAAAGATACCTTGAAGATATGGCTTTGATTGACTAAATGTCATCAACTAGAAGTATTCCCATGGCTTTGTTTCCAGTGTTGATATCTTTCTACTTTGTTGGCTCTTACTGTTCTTACCTCCATTCATAAGATAGGTGCAACTTAGAAAAACATGCACATTTTTTTGCCTAGTAGTCTACTTTTTTAATTTTTGTTGCACATTGAATGGGGCTTTTCAATAAGCCATCCACAACAGCATTCACCTTTCTTGTCTAAGTGGTTACAGCACAGTTTGTTTGGGACATAGCAATGTGTAAAAGTAAATGGCATTATTGCTTCCCAGATGCAGTTATTGCTTTGCAGATGGATTATCTGCCACCTACAAACTTCAGCCAGACTAATTCTAGTTTTCTGACTCTTAGGCAGCATTTATTTCATAACAAAATATTAGCTTTTATCTAAAGTTGAGTCACAACTGCTTATTAACAGGAGAAGAATTGCATATTACAGTGCCAAAGGAAGTCAAGCTACTTTTATCAAGCCACCGTCTGTGTTGGTCCCTTCTTCTGCATTCACAATAAGCAGTGCAGCAATGAGAACAGTCAACCATCTCTTCAAAGTAAGTGATGGAGTCTGTGAATGTCTGTTCTAGTCACTGGACTGAAAATGTATCCGAGTAGAATCCCTCCTCTAATCTTGTCTGGGTTTTCTTCTGCAGCCATCTAATCACTCTTAGCACAGAGATCCACCCAAATCTAGCTGTCTGTTGTACTCCTGTGTTTAAACCTCACAGTTGTCTGTGACAAATGCACAGAGAGGTATTTATACCTGAAGTAAATACCTTCACTTCAGCTGACTGAATAGCTGTTTGCTCTTAGGCTGATAGGTTTTTGGCACAAACCTAAAGTCAGGTTGATTTCGGGATCCATAGCAAGATGCTTTTAAGTGTCCTTTCCTCATTCTCTGACACTTTCTTGTACTTGGTGTACTTAAAAACATATACCTGGCTACTTCAAACTGCTTAAGCAGTTATTTAAAAGAAACTTCCTTTTCATGCTGAATTATAATGGTTCTTAATTCCCTCTACCTTTAAACAATTTGCACATCGACAGTTAAAAATGCTCCCCCAACAATACAGGTACTATTTATTACTCCAGAGGAGCAATTCTAGATTTTCTCTTTTTCAGATCCAATTCCTTTATCTAATACTGTGTTATTTCAAAAGGTTATTTCATGAAGTTGCTCTGTTGGTTATATGTTTTCAACCAAATGATGTAGGGAAATACTATACATAGGGTCAGACTATGCCCATAGCTGGGGAAAAAAAAAAAATCACAGTGCTGACATCCCACTGTTTATATTTATGATCAGGCAATCTTAATAGTTCAGTGTTGAATACACTTTCATCTTTTAATGCTTTGGACATTGTGTATGAGAATTCTGCTCTGCTTCCTGTTTTCAGTAAAGGTCAGACCATAACCGTGGAAGAAAGCTCAGGATTCTTTGGTCCTGCTCAGAGATTTCTCAGGTCTTCAATTTCTAAAGATCTGTGGTTAATTGACAGTCTTTGAAACTGAAGTTCTGCAAATTGCAAACTAGAAGCTTGTGTTTAAAAATGTAAAATAGAACTCCATAAACTTTAGAAGAGAAAAAAAGCTAGTGATTGTACCATCAACATCCAGGAATCTGCAAAAAATATGATGTAAATGGGAGTCTGACTTAATCAGACATTAAGGATTCTTTAATTGAAATTCATCTGAGAATCAAGGATCTGCAGTGAGCAGACTGATGCTATTTCCATGTTACCACCTGAAGTTTTTTTATGAGGAATCTGAGAATCTTTGAGACTTTCTAGTTGCACTGATTTAAGGTAAAGTGACTCTGAAAACCATGGTGTACTTTTGTATGTCTGGCTGTTTTGCGTGATTTTAAAATAGTTGTTACAATAAACTAACCACTGCAAAGTACAGAATGCAAACTCAAATGGTACATGTGTTGGCTTGTTTTTTGTTGTAGACAATCGTGCCTATCTGTCAGTGCTCTATCTGTTGTCAACCACAGGTTGACAGAGCAAGACTTCATCTAAAACTTGCTTATTTAGTTGCTTTTAGTTGCTCTTCTGACCTGCAGCTGAATAGCCCAGTCACACAGCAGAGATAGTTTATGTGGTGCCTTCATCCTATTCCAGTAGGCTGAAGATTTTATGCTTAATGCATAAATCCTGAATGGATTTTTAAAAATATAATCTACAGTTCTTACATTTGCCTGGTTTTGTTCTTTGCATTTTACCTCTGTTTCTGTTAATCATTCTTTCTTCTGCACACCGTTTGCATCTCTCTTTGGCTGCTGAAGAGTGGGATTCATTCTCCCTGAACCCACAGGACCTGCAGGCACGAAGAGAGTCATTTTGCAGCATTTCTGCAAAAAATGGAGATGGAAATACTATGCTCCCTGTAACCAAAAAAATACATACAATTATAACAAAAGAAGATATGAAGGCATTACAGTAGAGAGAGTGATGCAACCCTAAAGTTTCCAGAAAGGGAGAACTAAAAACCTAGTCTAAACCAGGCTATTCCAGGGCACATGAGAATACAGATTTGTGTGGGGGTGTCTCTTATCATTTTATGCTATTCATAAAATCTTCCAGGCCACCACAGAACTTCAGTTTGGTATTCTCTACCCTGATTTGTTCAAACAAGTGGAAGGGTGAAACAACATAAAGACGCTGCTGCCCATCTTACCTCATATTTGTAATAAAAAAACCTTCACAGCAAATGTGGAAAACTATCAGCTGTCTTCTGGACCTGTTCCACATTGAATGTAACACTTCCATTCACGTTCCAAAGATTATTATTTAGTGCAGCCTATGTCTTCCAGCTGTCACACTCTTTGCATCAATTCCTACTTCAGAGAAGCTCCTGTGGCTGCTTAATGATGGGCTGGGAGAGAAAATCTCAACTAGAAAGTAGCAATAAAAGTAATTCCATTTGTTCTATTTTGTCTTTCACTAAACAACCTCTTTCTCCAACAAGCCAGTGTGGAGGGGTGAAATTTAATATCTGATATGAAAACAAGCATTGGTAATCTTATGACAGCACATGAGATTAGGAACAATGAAGAGATTAATTTGATGAGGTTTGTTTATATCTTCCCTCTAAAACCTTTTCGGGGAAATTCTAAAGGTTTTTTTGTAATCTGTGATTAAATTTCAATATATCTCCCACTGAGTTCCTCTTTTCTGTTTACTTAAATAACATGTGTTTTATGTAAGAGCTGTATTTTCATTTAACCTAGAATGTTTCTGTTGGGTTTTCACTGGAGAGAGAAAACTTATTTTGGTAATATTGACGCTACCTTCATCAACACATACTGCCTAATAATTTGACTTTCTAGATGTTTTACATATGAAGAGCTTGAGAATACTCTGACATTGAGTCCCAACAACCTTCCTGTGTCATCACTGCAAACTGTGACCAAGAGCTCAGCAGCCCCGTGTCCGTCAGCAGAACTGGGTTGTGGTGCCCACAGCTGGACGATGCACTGGGACTGTGTGCCCTCTGTATGCCCTTCCATTTGTGTGCCAAGATCTTAGGTCCCCCAAAGGCTCCCTACACAACTGTAAGGCATCTCTCTCCCTGGAATGTGTCCATATAACTGCATTGCCATGAGCACTGGAGCAGCTGAGCTATCCTACATGTGAGCTCTATTTAACCCTTGGGCATGCAACTGTGGAAATGTTTCCCCACAAGATGACTGCTCTGGAATACCTTCACTTCTGGTTCATCTCATAAAGTCTTGCTCTTTGCTCAGCTGTATTCAGAGGTTGATAGGCGTCCACAACTACTAAAATAAATGCAAAAAAAAAGAAAATGAGGATAAGATGAGACAAGGGCTAATAAAATAGAAGAGGAGAGCATAAACTGATTTTTTTTTTTTTTTCTCAAGAGTTTGGTCTAAGAAAGACATTTGGGTAATCAATTAAAAAAAAAAAAAAGATAATTTTGTGAAATTCCATTGCTCTTGTAGTAGATCAGATTTATATAGGAAATACTTAATGATCAGATCTGCATTATACCCAATTAGATACCTCTCTTGAATAACCATATTAATACAAAAATAATTCTAAAATATGCATCTCCTGGTATGTTACATTTGATTTTTCCACTTATATCTTTAATGTGAAATAATAATAAAAAAAAAAAGGACAACAGAAGAACAAAAAAAACCTCCACAGTTTTTTGTTTTTGACTTCTGCTGTCAATGAGAAAAAGCTATGGCTAGTAACACTAAGTGAATCTTTTCAGTCCAGTGAAACAGGGAACAGGATGTGACATTCATTAAAATCATGAATTTTTAAAGAATGAGTTGATTCAAACATCAGTTTGCAGAATGACATAGTGAAAGAGTCCAAAAACTCTTCCCTGAAGGGGAACACCCCGTGGAGATGGGCTCTGTGCTTCCTAGAGACAGAGAAAGGAAGGGGATGATGGGCCAGGGGAGTAGGGCTGGTGTAATAGATGTTAAATGAAGTGTGACTTTCACGTGCTTGTGGCCTCTGGTCCTTTAATGTTTGAATGCAATACGTTTTTCTAGATGATGAATATTGAAAGTTGTTTATTGCCCAGGGTGATTTAGGTGCCAAAAGGCTTGCATGTGAAGGATGGAAAAGAAAACATCAGAGCGAACATGAAACTATTAAAGGAACGTCAGTCCACATATACAAGGTCAGAAATAAAAACAAAATTATGTTAATATCTTCCTCATTATTTTCCCTGGAAATAGACCTTTACTCATGTGTCCTTTCTTTTATATCCTTTAATTAAATGTGTTTAAATAAATAAAGAAGCCCTAAGCATATGGTATGACTAATGATATTACTCTAATGCCAGTTCTTCAATAGCAATCATAGCTGAATTGTTAGTACATTTTCAAGGAGGCCATAGTTCTTATTCACCAGTTCTGATGAAAAAGGGTAGCACTGAATCACCACGTTGATTAAATGATTATTACAGCATTTTCTAGGTTATAAAAGTGCATGTCAGGAGGGTGAATACTCTTTCTTTTAATTAAAAAAAAAAAAAGGAAGGAAACAAGTGTTTTGCAAAGTAATACTTTGTGTGATATTTTGTAACATATAAATGATGATAAATATATATAATGAAATGAATAGCAGAGTTTTCATCTGTATATATCAAGGTCAACACTAATATTGATATTTTAAGTTATTTTCTCTGTCTCTGCTAAAATGTGTCCGCCTGTGTTTATGATTCTATGAAATAAGGTTGTCTAGCTCTGAGAAAAAGAAATAGTGGAGTAGTCTGCCCATTGGAACAAAATAGACACAATTTCATCTTTGTGTACCCTACCTCATAATTCTGGGGGGAAAAAAAAAATTAGTTAAATGTTACATTTAAGATATTAAGGTACAACAAAAACTAGGTTTTATAAAATCACCACTTCCTGCACTCTGATTCTCCATAATACTCAAGGCTAAAAGCTTTTATACAAAAGTATAACAAATGGTGCCTTATATTTGTATTAAGTGGGGGAAAGAGAAAGAAAAAAGAGGAGAAGAAGGAGTCCTTTGAACTACTGGTGAACTGCTTATTGTTACTCTACCAACTTTCTTGTGAGTCTATTAGCACTGGCATAGTCCCCAGCAGGACGTTTTATGACTTTATTATAGATACTCATTTACTTTAATGCAGAGCCAGAATGTAGATGGTTTCCTCCAGATTTAGCAGGTTAACTATTAATTGTCATGGCTCTCACCCTGTCCAAGTGTGTAACAATGAGCGCATTCAATAATACACTAAGAAATCTCCATTAGCTGGCATAAGGGTCATTAACATAGCACAAGAAGTTTAACTGATAAAGTTGAAAACAACTAATAAATCTACCTGTTTTTATTGTCAATTAAAATCTGCATACATACTATGACGTTCATTAAAAATTAAGTAGATAGATACAATCAGAGATAATCATGCATGCCACTTATTACTGAGAACATGATGCATTGTTAATTCATAGAAACTGAAAGCCTAATTACTTCTATCACTGTAATTGATGGGCTTTGTATGTACTGCTTCATCATATAAATTAATGTGAAACAAAAGTTCCTCTAATTTATTGGCACTTCTGAAATAAAAGAATGCTAGTTAAATATGCAGAATTCTGCATATGTGTGCTATTGGAAATTTCAGTATTAATTTTTACAATCTTTCATAAGCTTTTTTTTAGCATAGCATTTAAGTATATGGTAATTAGTTCATTACCTAATTGCCTAATATGTTATTGACCATGTAGTAGAATTAATTTTTCATTAGTGAATATGTCCACTGACCATACAATCCTTTGTTTGAGATATGAAGTAGCTCGTGGTATTAAATCATCCTATACAAACCAAAATACTTTATAAAACACACAGCCAAGGATATATTAATATTCAAATATTATATTTTTCTGCATCTATGATGGTTTTGCCATTTCTTTCTTTACTGTCTGTGAAGTACATTGAAGGTAGGAATGTTACCTTCCATGTCTACCTTGTTTTCTCATATTCCTGTAAATTCAGCAACAGTGGCCAGGTTAACCTGATGGTTGCATGACCAGTAAAATTCTGCTCTCTTGATACTATAGACATGGAATGCAATTCAGATTCTGGAGTGAGTCTGTTCTAAAATTATGTTGTGGGGTTTTCCACTCTTAGCTCACTGTTGTGGATTTTTTTTGATATCTTTTTTATATATTGAGCCAAATACCTTCTCTGTTCTTTGAGGTTTTGTTTCTAGGATAAATGAACCATTTGCTGGAGAGATCACTGTAAGGTGCAGAGTCTTGGCATTGTGCTGTGTAGCAAGGATTGTGTGGGTATTTTGATTTCTGTTGTAACCAAAACTTTAAAATAATGGTGGTGTTTAAGCTTTTAGGCAAGACTGATTAGGCTTATCTTCTGAATAACTTGGGAAGTGTCTCTCTTTTCCTTTCTCTCACTCTCTCTGGCCTCCAGTGTGGTAATTCAGAAAATTAATATCTCTGTATTCAGGTTTTAGGGTACTCTTAGAGGTTCTATACTTTACAGCTCACAAAATGGACAGCTGTAAATAAAACACCTTGTTGAAGTCAAGAAAGAAACAATTTTTTATATGTAGGGTTTGAGGGCAAAATTATTTCCCATATTCAAGCTAGCCAGATGTCTTTGTGTTTGTGATATGTAGGGTGGACTGAATTATGGCATGTGGGTTAGGATTGGTTTTGTTGTTTTAATGCCTATTTTCAGACCTATAAAGATGTGCTTTTGATGAGATAGAGTTGCTTTCCTCACCCTTCTAGTTGTGCTATCTAATCTGCTTTCTATCTTCACTTACTATGACTGTCTTCCAGGAAGAACAAAAATCACAGTTTCTTTTATAGTTTTACTTATTCTTCAGACAGAAAGAGTTGAAGGACTGTGTACTTAATTGTTTAATGACCTGGTTGGCTGGTTTTATATAAATAAAAGACCCTGATGATAAATGGAGACCTGTCCCACACATTTTGTAGGTGGTTGATGAGTCCTGTAGTTCTATATTACAGGATAACAGTGCAGGATGTTTGATACCCTGGTGTCATTTTTTGAGCCCTTTTAGAGCAATGGAAGCAGCTTAGAGTATTTACAGAAAAAATGATTGACTCTTTCTACACCTTAAGTAACTTTTCTTCTCCCAGAGCTGCAGAAGAGAAAGAGGTGGGGGCAGCAGCTCATTCTCAGATGCTGCAAGAATAAAACTGAGTATTAAAAGTAGAAAAAACAGATGTCTCTAGGTTCAGGGGAGGGGACAGAGGTTTGATTTTGGTTTGTTTCTTTGTTTCTTTGGTTTTTAATATTGTTTAAAAACCCCCAGTTTTTATTACTTAAATAATTCTTTCAGAAGGAAGTGCAGAAATGCAATCCCTTCCCTGGTTTTATTTATACTGTAAAAATTAGTCATGTTTGTATACCTAGATAAGCCAGAAAACTTGTCTAAGAATATACTCTAATTCGGTTGACAGTTTCACAGATAATTGACAAGACAATAATAAGGAAAGGAGATATTTTCTCTTAGTAATATTTAATAACTGCCTTTGATCTGTGGGGTTTTATCATTAGAACAAATAAGCAAGAAGATATTCCTGTGAGTAGGTGTTTATTCAGATTTAACAAATACTGATTTAAAATGTAAAAGATCTGACATTACCCTCTAGAAAAATGATCAAAAGGATTTACACTAAAAGCTCATAAATGCAACAGAAACATCTTTAAGAGGCAATGCTGTAATTATAGGGAGAATGTGGATGACATACCTGTGCAGAGACCTACTGATATCTTAATTTTCTAAAACATGAAATGACTTTAGAATTTGAGCAAAGATATTATTCAGTTTTGAGGGGGCAAAAAATAAAATAAAATAGACTGTTCGGGAAAAAAACTTCCAGTATTTCACTTGTCAAAGATTTGTACTAGCCCAGGTTATGATCTCAACAGAAAAATTTTGAGGAAAAAGAGATAGAAAAAAAGTTTTGTGGAGGTATTAATGATTTGTTGGTTTTATTCAGATTGCTTTATCTAAAATAAATACATATGAAAATTCAAATTAAGAATTTGCAATGAGCTAGACTTATTATTAGGCAATAATAATAAAGTATAGAAATATCAAAGGATGAGGAAAACCTACAGGCTGTGACAGTTGACTATTCCTTTTTTAATCAAATTCATTTAAACAAATATAGATGGCAAGAGATGTGAATGAGAAGGACTGGGTGCTCAGTAATGGCAGGGAAGAAATGAGATTTATTTGCTGGATTTGCTATTGACTCCTCCTCTAACCATGAGCAGATAATTGAATTCCCGTGTCCCAATTTCCCTTTGTTGTGGTCACATTTCCATGTTACCAAACCACAGTTCTTTTATCTGCCTCTTCTGTTTTGTTTCATTTTCTAGTTTGCAAGTTTCTGTGGGGAGAGAATATGCTGTAGGAATATGCTTGGTTAATGGAGCTTTGGGGTTTCTAAAGGTTATTCTGATGCCAACAAATAATTAGAGTTTCAATAATATTTGAAAAATATTTAACAAAATTTAGTCCTTTAGATTTCCCTATAATTAGTTTTACTCCAGTGTTTCTGTGAAAAGAACCACATAATAAGTGATTAACTAAGACATTTAGCACTGAATTACTTTTTCATGGTTCCTTGCTTTCATCAGAGAAAAAATATGAGATTTCTTTGGCTTCTTTACACTGGATTCAAAATGGATAAACTATATAATTCTTCATAGCTTGTACTGGTTGGCTCTCAGCAATTGCATGGTCATTAGCCATCGTAACTACATTGGTAATACAAAAGTAAAGGTCCTTCTATTTTGTTCCTAGAATATCTTTATTACACAATCCAGTGTCAGAATAGGTTTGTTTCCTACAAGCTGTGAATATTTTAGCTAGAGAGCAGGAAGTTTTTTGAAATTATTATATCACTTCTTCATATCCCTTGAATGCTTCAGTAAGTCAGATTCAGGCTTCCTCTATTGGCACTACATTCAGTTTGCTGTTATCTACGAAAAATAATGTTATTTATGAATAGAATTTCTTGGTGAAAGCAGACTCAGCACTTTTTACTAAGCCCACAAGCTGACCAGAGAACACTTTAATTCCACTGTAGATCAAACTAATTCAAGACAGCGCAGTGTTGGAAACGAGCATATTTCTAAAAATGAGCATGTCTCTAAAAGTACTATACGTTTGTAAGAAAAATCTTTTAAATGGGATTTTCTAATCTTGCAGCCTCAATCAGAGATTTGACAGATAGCAATAAAACTCTTCCAGCTACTCCGAAAGATGCTAAAATTCTGGTGGATCTTACAGCTATTGTTAGAATGAAAAAAGTAACATTATGTTGATAAATATGCATTTCAACATAGCAAAAAATTTTCCTGAAGCCAAAACAAAGGCAAAACTTCTATTGCTATGATGACTGAAAAATCTAAAAAAAAAAAAAAAGGTAGTTGCTCTGAAGGGCAGAAGGTAGTCACGAGAATCTCTGCTCCTCACTTCCTGCATTAAGACCCTGGAACGTTAGTCTTTGTTGCCCTACGTTCCAGTCTGGCTGGACTCAGAACTTAAAAATCACACCACGAAGATCTATTTCACCAGCATCTCTGACTCCCCATTGCAGTAATATCACTACTTTTTTTCCTTTCTTTTTTTAAAAGAAAAAGGAAAAAAAAAAAAAACCCACCACCAAAACCCAAACAAAAAACAAAACCAAAAAACTAAAAAGCTATAAAAATTATATCTGTATCACAGACTGAGTTTTCTCTTGTGCTGTCAAAGCCTTTTCCAGGCCATCTGAGTGTGCCCTGGGATAACATTTATTTAAACTTCATAGCCTATTATTTAATACAGCCTAGTGCCAGACAATTTTTCCTGTTTTCACAACTCTCTTCTAACAGTTTCCCATCTCAGAGCTCTGCTTGGGCCTTAGCTGATGAGATCCACAAGTCTGTACGTAGTTGTGTGACAGAGACTTTGGTCTTCGGGCCTCTGGATCTTCAAAGTATTACCCAAGTAAGAGTAATTTATTTGCATTTACTTAGAACATCACTTTCCCTTGACAAGAATACCAAGCAGGCTAAATGACTGCAGTTTTATGTGCAAAACAGTGATTATATGCTAATTTCTGTCCCTTTACTAAAGTCACTATCTTCAAAGTCGAGGTTAAAGAGTAAGAGAATCCTGAGAGTCCCCTACCTCTTCCTACAGTGCTCCTATTATTCTCTATTATTTATCTTCTTTATTTTCATTCTAGAATATTAATCTAAACAACTAACAATTGCGTCTGATGTATGTTTCTAAAAATATATTTAAGAATTAATAGTAGGCTTTAAACTGTAACTTACAGGATTTTATTTTCTCTTAATTGTCATTGATAATTGGATATATTTGGACGAAGATCAGGTCCAGCCACAGCTGTAGCTGTAAAAAGAGGTATAATTTAAAGGGAGGTATAATTTACCTGAGGATACAGTTTCAGAAATGTTTGCTGGGTGAGGTTTTTTTATGTGTTGGCATAACAGTTCTAATAATCCTGAATTGGTAAATGCCCTCCCGCTCTGCCGCACAATGGTCATGAAAGGGAGCAGACCTTGATCAAAATGAGACATAAAGAGCGATGGAGGAGCAGAATCAAACCCAGATTTTTCCCCTGGAAGGAATGATAGAATAAGCTTGAATCTGTATTACGAGGCAGTGCCTGCACTTTGCTGATTACCAGGAACTGCACGGCTCTATCATATGCAAATGCAGGAGATTTTGCCTGATAAGGGTTTGACCTGATTAGGATGCAGGAAAAGAAATCAGCAACGCAGGAGTCATCAGTGTGAATTACAGCTGGAATGAAAAATCAGGCTGGCATTGGAGAGGGCAGAATACAGGGCTGCTCATCTCTACCATGTGCCTTTGCACTCCAGACTGAGCATAGAGCAGTGCAAACTGTGGCACGTGCTGTGCATAGAGCTAGTCAGGAGACAAGCTCCATACTGAAGGCAAATTGTACAGCGTGTTAATGGATGGCTTCTCAGTGACATTGATATTTGCCATCTGTTAGCTGAGGGCTGACAAAAATAAGGTTCAACCTATGGAACAATTATCCAACAGAGCAAGGTAAAAATGCAGATTGAGATTGAAGTGTTTTTCAAAGAAAATATTGTAGTGCCGAGATATTTACAGAAATGAAGTATTTATATTGATTTGCCTATTGGACGTCTTCCTAAATTTCCCTCCCATACCTTGTAAGACTTAAAAAGCTACTCAGGCCAAGGGGGGGAAGTTGTGAGGCTAAAAAAAAATATATATATTTTAAATAATGTTGACTTATTCAAACAAAAACAATCAAAAAAAAGAAAAGAAAAACAATCACTTCAGAAACACAGTATTGATCTGACCCGAAACATCAATTTGATGCACTTTGGTTAAAAGAACACAAAGGAAGAATCCAAGAAAAGGATTCCAGAAAAAGGTGTTGCATGTGGAATAGTGATATGTAACTTGCAAGTAAGAACCTCAAATAACTTAAACTATGTTTTTATGATCAACAGAAAAGCAGAAATGCGAAAAATATTTGCCCCATTGGGTAATATTGATGAGTTAGAAGGTTATGAAAATGTTTAGAGCATTGATTCAAATCAGGTGTTGGAGACAGAATTTATAATGCGTTGTGTCTTAACTCTTTTCATTTAAGGTGCTTTTATTCATAGTGTTCAATGTCTGATTTAAAATGCTAACAAGAATCAGTTATAAAGGGGGCAAAACTGGAAAAAATGGCCTTTTTGAATTCCAGTGCAAGATTGGACTTGTTAGGGTAAAAAAACAGCATTTCAGGAAATGTTGATTTTGTTTCATATCATTATGAGATTTATCCTCCTTTAAAGTCAGAGGAATCTGTTAATAGCTCCTAATAATCCTGATATTTTCCATCACAAATTAACAGAGACCTTGAATTTAAAGGAAATGTTTCTGCAACAACTCAGCAGGAAACTATAACAACCTACCTTAGAATTCCGGGCTTACAGGGAGTAAAGCACCGCCTACACAGTCTGTTCATGTTTCAAATGTGTTTTTGAGGAACTAATTGGAAATACATCCAATGTCCAATAATGAAAAAAATTGCAACTTAACAGCTCCTTTCATATTTGGAAGCCACGTTAAATGCTTGCTTCTCTTTCCAATGTGAAGTACTGTTGCATTTTGCCCTTAAAACCAGTGGAGCTGAGGTTCTTTGCCATTTTTTGAAATGTAACCAGTACAGACTATTGCTCTGTGATATCGTAGGAATTTTACTGATGTTAAGCCTGATATCATGATTCATCAGTGGGAATCGTGTACAGTTACATCAGTGCAAATGAGACCAGAATAAAGCCCTGACAGCATCTTTGAATACAGCAAAATGGCACCATGAAACACCTAAAGAGCTTCAGAAATGTTTCTGGAGTTCCTCTAACATGGGTCAGTCTCCTCAATACTAAGATGAGTACAGAAAACCAGGAGAGATTGTTTTCTTTGTGCTGCATGCGTTTTTCCCTTTAATCTTATGTTAATGCTAATACCTGTGATAGTGACCAAATTAGACATAGTGGAGGCAATCTGTGTTTTTCTTCAGAAGGTTCTGTAATTGTGGCACGTTTCTCAGTGTCACTAAATGAAGCTGATACATCAAAGTACTATTTTTGCATCTAATAATGGTGCTTACAATGTAAAAACTAAAACAAAAACCAAACAACAACAACAGCAAAATAAAAGAGATGAAGGAAACCCCAGCAGTGGGGTTACAAATGAATAACAAATGTATTACTTTTCTAACATATAAGTAATACAAGTAGACTGATAATCTAAAATGTTGCTCCCAGAAAGTCTTGTTAAAGGCAAGGAGACATGTTATACCAAGGGTGAGCATGTCCATAATCTTTGCAAACCTGGGGTTAAGGCACAAGGGATCATCAAACTGTTTTGGTCAATTCACATTCTAATGTTGACAAGCTAATACATAATCTGCACCCTTGAAAAGCTACAAACAGAAAAGTTTTCATAGCAGACTCCATTGGAAATATCTTCCTTGCATATATTAAGTAGGACCTAATTTTTAACCTTCTTATCTTATTGAATATTAGTGTTCAAATTGACGGCTTTTCCTTTTTTTCAAATAATCAAACAGTGGTATCTATCTTCTAAATAAAATAATAGATATATTCTTAAAAAAGATATTACTTTTCACTTAATTTTAAATTGAACTAATTTTACATTTGATTCACCAACATTTGCACGTTGTCAGTACTTAGACTGTTGATACTACACGAGCAGGAAATAAAACGCAGAGGGGTTTTTTGTTTTGCTGGTTTCTGCCCTTCCAAGCAGTCTGCCTCTTGCATGAAAAAAGACTACAGTTTCCTTGGCAATATTCTTAGGAAGCTCTTTCCCTCAGCAATAGGAGAGCATTTAAGCATATTTTTAGCCAACTCACATTTTGCAGATTGGAAATTTATCTCTGATAAATGAAGGTCAGTATTTGGCCTACAGGGGAGCAGAGGAAAGAGCTTCTGTAGCTGAATGGCTGTCTTTAATGAGGTTGGTTTGTTTCTGGAAATGCTTTGTCTATTGCTACGCTTTCCAAGGTCTCGCCGTGCTGGCAGGTGCCCCCAGGGGAGGCAGAAGTCACTTCTTCCATCCTTCTGGCACGGGTGAGGAGGGATGCCCAAGGTCAGCTGTACCCACTCCACATCTGTCTCGGAAAGAGCTCGTATGAAGGTGCCCTGCTGAGAGAAGATGAAAGGGCTGCTTCTTCCCACTGATCCTGAATGGACACAGAGGGAAAACTGGCTCCGTCCGTACAGTTTCTGGCCTGTTCAAAGGGAAAAATGTCAGTGCTGCAGTTTAAAGCAGATTATAAAGCAACAATCTGCTTCAAAATCAGAGGGACTACACAGCTGACTTCTCACACTTCCTTCCCATGTGGCCTTTAGTGGGCAAAATGTACTTTAATTTTAGGTCTGACGCGCAGCCTTAATACAGAAGCAGAGGTCTGTGAAGTATTTCTGGCAAATGCAGCACCGGATCAGTTTCACACATGCACATGCTTTGTTGCAGTGTGCGCAAAATAGATACGAATCTCGCAGGGATAAATGTATCTATTTAAATCTACAACTTTGTCAGTTATGGATATCAAACTAGGGGCTATGGGGTATTTTAAGTGCTTGTTATTCCATAATGTTTACAGATTGGACACCAACACGTGTGGTGGATGCCATACTAATGAGACTATGGAAATGATCGTTTGTACTTTGCTTTTCTCTTAAAATTTGTAGTCAGTCCCTTTTGCTTTGAGGCATCAAACCAATTTGATGTGATAGTAATTTGAACAGGAATTCAATTTGCAAAATCCTGCATTAAACGTAAGTCATGGTGCTATTCCGTCTTAAAACCCAGACACATGATTTCCTCTTTCTTTCAAATCTGCACTAGTTGCATGTTAGCTATACTTAAAAAGTAGTAATAGTTTGGCAAGCTAATTCTATTCAACAAAATAAAGATCGGTCCACTTTTTATTATCTCTCATTTATGCAGAAGGCAAAATCCATATGGCAGTAGAATGAAATTCCAGGATATAAAACCAAATTAAATATGCTTACTGTATTTAACTATCCAGTGATTCAGCATGGCTTGCATTGACTTTGGTCTGGGCCTGCCAGGGAAAAATGTGATGTATCGAAATAGTAGAAATTGTAATTATTATTATCATCATGACTGATATTTATCTATCTCCAGGTCTTGTAGATAGTGAATCATATTTCAATTTTTTGAGTGTAGATAATTTTACTATTCATATGTTAATATAATTTTTCTTCTACTATTTTAATACAGATTTAGTCTATGACAATATGTAGGAAATTTTTAATATCAAAACATCGGTTAGGGAAAAAAAAACTCAGAAAAAGATAAGATTTTTTTTTAATTGTTGTTGCTTAGACTGGGACAATTGTTATTTTGTTGTTTATTAGTTCAGACTGGGCCAGTTGGGTTTTTTCCCTTTGGACAGTTAACTATAAAAGTTCTGTATCTTTTGAATTATGATTACACAAGGATTTTAGTAATTGGAAACATGTTACTTTTCACTTAATTTTAAATTGAACTAATTCAATGTATGGAAACATACATTAGGCATGGGGACTATAAACATTTAGAAAAAGAAGAAAACAAAAGCAGCTTTACAAGATGCAGAGAAGAGTTTGCAAAATTGCCTGTGATGGATTTTTTTCCCCCCTTTCTTCTAACAATTTAGGGAAAATAAATAAGGTGTCATCAAGAACAATTGAAGTGTAATTATTAGCTGGATCATATGTCAGGAAACATACTGATTCCTAATTTTTGGTTGGACCTCATTTTTCTACTGCTTAAGCTGAAAGGAGTGTTCCCATTTTCTTCAGTGGAAACTAGATCAAGCCAGGAATTTTAGGAATTAAACACATTCAGAAAAAAAGAAAGCATTGAGGGTGAGGCATCAGGTGCCATCTGTGCTATTCACCACTGAGAAGTAATATAAGATAAAGATTCAGGGGTGCAAACCATTTTCATCTATGAAGTTCGTATAAACACTACTGGAAGCACACAGTCAAGCACTTCACAGCTTGGGAATGTCTAAACAAATCTGCCACTTTAAAATTCCCCCATATTTCTACCTGCTTTGTATGTCTACATAGTGATGATGCCCCTATTTACATGATTACTTACAATTCCCCCCAACAAGACATCTGATGTGATCAGTATTTTATTATATGACGAAGATCTAAAAAGACACATTTTAGAATTGTAGTTGAGAGATCTGAGGTTTTACCAGGAACTCAGTTATACTCATTGACATACAGTTTAATTGAAAATATGGATTTTTTAATCTCCAAACCCTAATTCTGAAAGCATATTGTATATTAATAACTACTTTAGCGTTCAAAAGTACATATGAACAGAGGTGTTTCAAAGTCAAAAATACAATTATTTTCAGTAGACTAAAAATTTGTAAACTGTCAGTGTAATGTTGCAGAATTTTCTTGGATGGACTGGATTGTTTCTTATGATATTTCCATTTAATTTTACTTTAAACATAGTTGTAGTCTTTCAACATTCATAATATATTTTTGCGATAGTATCTTTATGTGAGCAGAGAGAAGCATCCAATGTAAAAACCATAGATGTTTTTAGTGTCACAAAAAAAGTTAGAAATTAAGTCATTGAAGTTGAGAAATAAAACCACACTCCACATCCCCCTCCAAAGTCCCACTGTCATTTCCAAAAACATATTACTCCTTTAAAAGAAAATAAGAAAAAGAAGCTGTATTTACAACAAATTCATTCAATTCCTTATTATTTTTCTCCTGTGGAAACAGTTTGACAAAAAAAATCTAACAAAAAGGGATTGCTTTTGTGTGAGCAATGTTTTATGTTTTTCAGACATCTTTATGAATTGTTTTTTGAATCTAGAACTGCCGTTTAGCACAGTCTCTAAGTAATTAAGATTTTCTTGCTTGGAAATGAGTGCTGAATCACAAGTCAAGTACAGCGAGCTTCTAACCAGTGAATAGGAGCCTGACCTCTGAGCAGAATCTCTTTTGATCTCTTTTTCAGGGAACTACTTACCCCATTTTATTATTTAAAATACTTTTAAATGGTCTTCCTGAAAAAAAAAATGTTTTGGCATTATTTGTGACTGAGAATTTAGCTGAAAGCAGAGGTGTGTTTAGAACAAAACTGACTATGTTACCTAAAGCAGCAGTGAGAGGTTTTAGTACTGGTGATATGACAGAAACACTCACATTGAGATGACTGGATGTTGTACAGGAAGGTTGATCTATTTGCTGGTCAGGGCACATAACCAATACCAACAAATATTTGTTATTTTTTTTTTGACTGTTTTATGACAGTAACATGGAAATATCCAAAGAGGATTGTGAGGTAATTAACAGGAATAGGCTTTGCTATGCATTCACATTGTAGCATAGTTAAGTAGCATAAAGATTGATTCTGTTACTTGATTTCATAGTCTGTTCCTGATCTTTGTTCTCTCTCTTTTTTTTTTTTTTTTTTTTTTTAATTTAATTTTCCCTAGAACAGTCCTTAAAGAGAGTCTGCCAAACTTTGGATGAAAAGTTCCCTGAATTGTCCTTAATTTGAATACCTTCCTACAATGAAAGGTAATTCTTGGGACTACCAGATCAGTTCTAGACCTTTAACAAGACAATGTAGAACATTATCTGACCCTAAATCTATGGTAAATTCTTTTTCCTTCCTCCCCACTGCTAAGTTTTCAAGTTGAGATGATGCCTGAAAGATCTACTTGAGAAGACACATCACTGTGAAACCCCGTCCTACCATATCAGTAGAGAAATATGCACTTGTGAAGAGTTTCAGAGAGATTCATTCTGCAGATCCTTCTTACCTGGTTCAACAAAAAACAAGTTCTAGACTGTTACTGTAGCATAGGCTGTAAGGAGGCTTTTATGATGAAATTATTTTGATATATAGTAATCTTTAACAGTGTGGAATTTTTTGAACAAAGAGATAAGTAAGAAATAATAATAATAATAATAAATTGGAGACAGATTTCATTGAATGCTCACAAATGCATTATACAGAATGAAAGCATCTCATCCTATTTAGTTTTCTCAGAAGATTAAGAAGCTAGAGTCACTTGGAAAGATCTTTTAAAATTTCACTTAAAATTAGCCTACTACTAAAATGAAGGTTTCTTCTGGTGAACTACGAAGGAATGCAGTACTTGGAATCCATAGAGCAGGAAGCCAGGGCTGAAAGGTCAGCTGCACAAAACTTCATGCAAAGACTACAGTGAAGCAAAGCTGGGAAGTCACTGACTATTGATTGACTTCCCTCCAGTTGCTCACAGTCAGTCAGTGGACTAACTCATTCGATCAATTTGATTTTCCTACTTCTTGCCCCATCATTCCCTGCCACTGGCAGGGCAGAAGAGAACACAGCTTATGCTCCAGATCCCTCAACAGGTTGTCCCTCTTGATCATCTGTATCCATTCTGTAGCTGTTGCAATGAACTACACAGTTTTTATTTTGTTAGTAAGTTGTCCACTTGTTAGCTTAGACAGCATAATATTGTAATACTTTAAAACTATATTCTAAAGCTTATTCACAGTGGGTTGATTTGTTATGCCATATTAAGATTTAATTTATGGAAGTATGGTTAGGTATACAGGCTTGCTTTCCTCAGTTTGTGGCTGGAAAAAAAGATAACAAAAAGATGGTTGGAAGTAGGAAAAAACCAATATTCACACGTGCTGGATTTTTCTTCTTATCTACCTTTGCACCCCAAATTCAGTAGTATGGTAATTCTGAAGTCATTATACAAGCCTACTGAAATGTCTCTTTCCTCTCTTTATTGTTTATAGGTATGCACATATGTCTACATGAAAAATATAACCACAGAAAAACATGAATGAATTTACCAAACTTTTGGCTTTATTTTAACAATGTAGGGAAGTATTAATTTATTTTAATGGTTACTTTTTTCCATTTCTTTTGTTTAAGTATCTTTTGCTGCACTTTATTTTTCTTTTAGTTGCATACTACATCCTTCTAGGTTTTTTCCATCAGCCTCTTCATCCAGTTAGTAAGTGCCTTGCCTACTCTTTAAAACCAGACTGACAAAATATAACAGTTTTATTCCCATCTATTTTTTCACAGCTCTGTTTGAAGACACTCTGGCCCCGATTTACTACAGTGTGTAGGCTCTTATGCCTATTCAGCAAAAAACTTGGATATTAACATAGACATTAAATAATGTCTCTGTGTTTTGTATCTGGTTGAGTGTAGGCAGAAGAAAGGTGAACCGTTCCTGTTTGTATAGTGCTTCTTCTATTTGCATAATAGTAATATAAAAAAGACAGTAAGAGCAAAACCTGTTGGTTTATGAAATAAACCTAGATATTCTAAAAATACAGTATGACAAGACATAACCTACCATCTGCAGGCTTTTTCTGTCTAGCTGCTTATGTCTGAATACTACATATCTGGGTTGTATTGACATCTGTGGCTTGGAACCAGCTTCACTGTAGATTATGACTTTCAGAGTTATGATGACTATCAATTGATTTCATCCTGCTTGTGCAATAGTGAGTGTAATAAATAATTAATGCAAATAGTACCATCAGAAGGGGCTAATACCATATATTTTTTTTACCTGCAGAACCGATTTCTCTTACAAGTTGCCTAAAATAGTGTATTTGTACACAAATGTTTACACATGACAAGGCGCAGTGAGAAATATCTTTCTGTATAAGGAGAGCTACTACCAAAATGAATGAAATTCAGTCTTGACATTTCTGACAGTCAGAACAGGATTCAGTTCTTTCACAACATTTTTATCCTATAACGACCTGCCACCATTGTTCTTCCAAGACTGACAAAAAATTCTCTCCTTTGGAAAAATAGCCTGTATATGTGAAGTCCCTATTTAGACATCCCACGCACCTCTGAGGCATTTGAAGTGTTTGATTTCTTGTCATAGATATTTTACATGTAACAAACCTTACACTGCAGTAAGGTGCCTCTACCAACTGCACCATGGCAAGGAAAATATTAAGATTTCTAATGATATTGTGAGGTATTTGGCATGCAGAATCTATGGTGATGAGTGAAACAGAGAGGGGGTGTGATTTTCTGTCAATATCCATGCCATGATATACTGCTACAGCAGAATTTCAATAAAACTATTTGACAATAAGCAAGGCTAGTGAATGTTCTAGAATCCACATAGCTAAAATTATTATTGTGACAGGTACTTCCTAGGATTTGGATTACAAATAACCTTTTAAGAGACAATAGCTTCCTAAAAAAGTTTTGGTTTTCAAGGTCATTCCAAACTCATTTTTATCATCTTTTTTTTTTTTTTGAATATCAGCTAATATTTAGTTAATGAAGTTTAAGCTAAGAGAACAAGAAATTTCATAAATGCCTTTGTCTCAAATGCCAACTTTTTCCAACACAACATGGTAGTTATTTGATTTGACCCTTTTCTGGAAGCCTTGTACTTCTCCTCCAGCTGTTTCTGAGAGTGCTTTAACCCAATACAGATGTAAATCTACACTTCCTTCCTCCGAAATATTTTGTATTCCATTTTGTAAGGGGACAATTTGAAATTAGTTTACTGTAAGTTGATCATACAAATCCTGTTAAAGGTACCTATTTTTAACCTCATAAGCAAGAAAGTCCAATCTCTGCAGCCATTAAGGGGTGATTCAGTAATGCCGACTGTACTAACAGTGAGGTTCTTTTTCCGTGCACCCTCTCTGGGTCCTGATACATTTCACCTGTGTCAAATATGGTGCAGACCGATTTTTTGTTGTTGTTGTTTAGTAAACACGTAATAATAATTTTAAAACCATGGGTTTTTTACTTATGATGATTTTGTGAGTTTAAAAGAATCACGTCTGGAGCCCTCTGCTCAAGTTGTGGTTTGTGACAACTGAACAATTATTTGACCTAATCAGTCTTCTCTTTGCTCTGAAATATTTGTTTGAGGCCATTTTTTTCCTGATGGAATATTAAAGTAACTGTTCACAGATCTGGTTTGCTGTAAAAATTTATTTGCACTTGTTTTCTTATCTATTCCATTCTAACTAGTAACTTCAATGCCTTTGACAATCTGATCACTCAAGGTGCAGATATCAGAGTCATTTGTAAAGTGCACCAGATAAATTAATGTATTTCAATCTTGACAGATGTTGAGTTTGTACCAACATCCTTTTGCTGGCATATGTCCACACTGGCCATTCTATTAATCAATTTCCAGTAACTATTCTTTGATTCAGAACTGAAATCTATTTTCAGTACATTACTACACGTATTGAAGCTCTTTTACAAGAGAAGAAAAATGTCATAATCATGCACCAGCATCTGCATTTTCAAGTAGAAAATAAAAATTGAATAAAATAAAGCAAGTAATATTCCATAGGTCTCACTGAAATGTAAAGTTATCTAAAAAACAATATGATCTTCATGTTGTGTCTTCTACAGTCGGGACAGGAAATCTCAATGAGATGCTACTGGAAAAAAAAAAAAGAAAGAAATTCTTTGACATGTAAACTCTGCTAATATATTGAAGGCTCCTTTATGTAATATTCGTTTCATACAACACATAAAATTAATTGTCATACTACAACTAGAAAGGGAAAACTCATGACATGTACTCTGAGAATAAGTGTTGTGCTCAGGTGAGCATGTAAGAGGTTACGACAAACCCTCTCAAAGATCTGGAAGGATAGAGCATTTCCTGGCTGGACTATATATTAAAAACTACTTTAGTGCAACTTAGGATATACCTGCTTTCCCATATATTCACTTGGCCTGTCTTATCCTATATCATTAAAGTACTAAAAAATTGACTTCAAGAGACATTAGCTGTACTTTTTCATGTTGTACGTTTTAGTTAAGTATTCTTTCTTGTGGCCTTCCTTGGGAAAGGGCATAATGAGTGCTTTTACTTTAGATTAATTCATAGCTTTTGTCTGATGGTGTTCCTGACTCTAGTTTAAAAGTGAAGCAATGTTATTTACAATCTCATTAATACAATATTTTAAATTGTTTCTTGTCTAGAGATTAGAGTCCTTTATTAAAGCAGCCTAGGGATTTATCTACCCATCTAACACAGGGAACACTGTATATTGATGTGTATGATGCATGCTTCTGTTGTATGAGGAGCTCATAACAGCAGTAATTTTAACCATCTGAAAAGCATACAAACCTTCAAAAAATGTGTTGACAATGATGTCTTATGACCATTAGCAAAGAGATTTTACTCATCTATAGATCCACGCGTTATGGATGCATATGGATGGAATATTATGTGGAGGATATCCCACCAGCAGGGCTGAAAAGAAACCTTTAGTTATATCACAGAAGGATGAAGCCATTTCATAATTTAAGGAATCTCACCACTATATGTTTCTTCTAAAATATGTTTTTCTAAGTGAAGATGGCTTATTTCTTCCTCTGCATGTCTTTTGTATTCCTAAGATTTTATGCTTATTTACTTGTGTACATTGATACTTTTTATTACACTTCTCCCTGGTTTTAACATTTTTAACAATCAATTACTTCCATTATAACTAGAAGAAGAAAGCATTCTCCCTTTTACCTACAACTTGTATGTATTTGTAATGTATTTTGTTGCTATCTGACTGGTTCAGATACAGAAATTTGTAAATAAACGTTTGTCCTTAGTATATTAACACATGAACAGCAATGTTTGTGATATTTGAGTGTGATTAGCTCTTGAAAAATTCATCAAATGTCCTGAGATCTGCATTGCTTTTTAAAAATTCATACAAAGTTTTGAAGAGTGAAAATGGTTTGACAAGTAGGCAGGCCACAAAGAAAGTGACACATCAAGGGAGGCAGATCAAACAGGAATATAGCAGGCATATTCATACTGTAGGCTGTAGAGCCTGGCTGCTCTCCAAGAAGGTTGAAAGAACAAGTAGACATGAAATATGGAGAAAGAATAGAGACAGGAATCTCAAGGTGGGGAAATGAAAGACCATTTGACATTCAAAAAGGATTTTTTTAAACATCTTTGACATGCAGTCAATAAATTCACCTCTGCGTATTTAACTAGATGCAAAAGTTTTCTCACAATGGAAATGTACACTGTATGAAATTTCCAGGAAAATGTCTCCTATTTAGGAAGGAAATATTCAAAGGATTTGGGAAGGGTCTCATTGTGGCTTTGATGTGGGGTTGTGAGTCGAATAGGTTCTACAATGAAGCCATCCCTGTTACCTGACAGCTGTGATGTAATCTTCAATCTATAATGACTTATGTCTGCTACATTAAAAATGAACTGTATCTGTTAAGTACTGGTTACTAAAAGATCCCATTATTTTTATTTTAAGTACTTTATTATAGGTGCTGTCATATTCATGCAGAGAAAGTCTATTACTTACATGTGTATGAGTACTCCTAAACTTGAAATGAATGGCAAACCAGAAAGAAAATGTTTCATTAGTAACATTTATTTCTTTTGTATTAAGCAAGCATTTAGCAACATGTCATGAAAGAGATATCTAGGTAGGTGTCAGTGTAAAATACGTTTAACAGTGTTTAACCATGCTTTAATCAATGACAATACCCGCCAAGCTACAGGGATACTCATCCATTCATAATATTTACCCATATGTGGTATGGGAATAGGACAGAAAATGGTTCTTTTGCCTTCCATACTTGTTTGTCACGTATCTGTTATGCCACTGCTGCCAAGAGGACTGATTCTGTTTTATTAGATTCTCCCTAGGTTTTTCCCGTGCTTTGAAGCAGAGGTAGCAGCAAGGGATCAAGCAGTAAAAGCCTTTTAAAACTTCAACCTTTTCTCCAGCTGAGTTTCAAATCAATTCTTCTTTTACTGGGCCAGCAGTAGAGCTGTATGAGCGTAGGATGCACTGCAGTATTAAAAACCAGACAAAACTTAGCTCACCCTTTCTTATTCTAGGGGAATTTTACTTTGCCAAAACAGTGGACAAAGCACCTGTGAGATCACAAATATCAGAATATCTGATTTGTTTTGGTTTCCCGAATTTTTTGTCTGAATCTAGAGGAATAATCAAAATGTTTTCTTCTTGAAGGTGAATCTCCCTCATGTTCTTGTCGATTCTCATGCACTGGTGGCCACATACAGATGTGCTGGGCAGTTCTCTGAGTACTCGAGGATGGCAATAAATAATTTTATCCCCATGATAACTCTGAGAATCCTGTTATGAAATGTTTTTGAAGTTCATTTTTATAGAAGATCTAAATGAGTCAGAAAATTTACAAGACTCTTACAAATCTGGAATGAGGCATGGTAATTTTGTCTTCTTTCTCTTGTAAATCTCCGTGGTACTGCCACAGCAAACATGCCAGCCTGCAGTCCCAGCAGCTATGTACGTAAGAAATGTACTCTGCGGTTCTGACAATAACAAAACAATTAAGTGACATATCTCGAAATATTTAAAAAAAATCTGTTTTGGTGTATTGTTTAAAGGAGAAAACATCAGAAGACAGAAGCCTTTTATTTGGCTTTCTAATTGTTTGGGTTTGTTGCTTTCCTTTGTGCGGTGGGTGGCTCGGCCCGGCGGTGCAGGCGGGAGGTTTGGGGACCCGACCGGGGCGGGCTGCGCTGGGTGCCGCGGGTGCGGGGCTGGGTGCCGCGGGGCTGGGTGCCCACAGCTGCCCCGCCTTCGGGGGCGCCCCCCGCGGACACCCCTGGGCGCAATTAATGCCTGATTAATTGGCTGCAGCTGGAGCGGGGAGGGGACCTGCCCGGGCTCGTGCACAAGGGCTCGTGCCGCCCCTCTGGCCCTGCTGCTCTGGAGACGCTGAGGGAAGTTTTTGGTGTCTGTAGGAGAGTTGCTTAATTTTCATCCTAGTGAAGGATAATTCTCCGTAGCTTTCGGGCCTCACTGCCGGAGCTGTCGGCTTTGCCTCTCCGATTTCGGACGGTCCCCGTGGTGGGTGAGTAGGCTGTGACTGCTTTGTCGCGCCACTAATGGCCCTTCGTACCCCTGTTTGGGGAGGCCAATGGCTCTTGTGACTGGTCGTTATTTCCGTGATCCTTACGATTCCCGTCTCTTTGGGCTTTTATCCTAAAAGGTGTTTTCCGGCAAATCACCTCTTTGCTAATCTGTCATTGGTAGCCACTCGGGAGAGCCGAGTCACGGCAGGTTAGCTGAACCCTTGGGAGCCCTTTCTTTGCAATTAACTCAGCTGTGTGCCAGGTTTTCATTAGAACGCAATAATTGGTAAGCTGAGGTATTGCAGGACGCTGCAATATTTTCATTGCTTATGATTTATTTTCCTCTGAAGGGGTGGTCATGTTGTGTAGGTCGTTTCTGGCTGGAATGACAGAGAAGCTGTGCTACAGTGAAGTGATTTACCACAGTTATAACCACGTGTGTAATATATTTCTAGTCTCATTGTCATGTGTGGTACACGTCATGAAATATTACTGTTGAGTGTTTAATATACCAGAGCACAGCAGGAGATGATATCAGATTAATTACACTCTTGGAGTATATCAGTCATGACTTTGGAGCTGCAGTTGTTCAAGTGCACACGCGACTTTCTTTATATGCTGCCTCGAAGGGTGTCAGGTGAGCTGCTGCCTGCGCTGCTCAGGTTTGTTGCTTTCCATAGAGGCCAAGTACTCACATTTCCCAGTTTTACTGAGGCTTCTCATCTTTACCATCTTGGGGATAAAAGCAGTACAAGAAAAATGTATTGTTAGGCCACAGTAAAACTTAAACCAAGACTGTTAACATGCAGTTATGGAAGTTCACGTGTTGGGGTGACTGTGAAGTGTGTGTGCTATTGTCTTCTCTTCCAATGAGTTACAGTTCTCACTGTTACAGCCTTCCATTTAGAACAGTTTTTGTTCTAGTTGCTTTCTCCATATTTTCCATCTGACCTGCACCTTCCAAGTCTTGAGGGATGCTGTGTGCTCAGCTGTACTTTTCCACCAGCGTTTGCTGATCATTGTAATCTGTTCTTTCTACCGAGGGCCTTGAGGTAAGCATCTCCTACTGCAGTTCCTTAGGTTTCTTTTCTCTTTTCCATTCCTTAAGACTTTGAACAAAGCTGGGTTCCTATAAGCTGTGAGCTTCAAAGTACCTCTGTATCCCTCTTTCCCTTCTTGTTTTATCCCTTCAAGAATTGCATTAATATTCCAAACATTCTAGTCCTCCTTTGATACTGAATTTAGACTACTCAAAGGGCCAAATAATGGGATTTAGGTCTGAGCTAGTGTCTGCTAAAAATCTGGAGAAGAACATTTTGGAAGTGAGAAAGAAGTCAGGCCCTTTCCTTAGTGCATTGTTGCATTTGTTAGTTGGTCTCAGGGATGTGCCAGAAATTGATACACATGTCAGTTTGCTTCCTAACAGCAACTCAGTTTTGTTACCAACTACATAAAACTGTCATATTTAGAAGAATTTGCATGTATAATATGTTTCACATTTAATGCAGGGAGTGCATGCTGCTCTACTCGCAGCTTCCTCTTGCTAGCAAATTTTAACCTATTTTTACATGAGCTGTTACACTGGCCCCTTTATTAGCAAAATAGGAAATTTCAGGTATACATACCTAACCCGTATGCTTAGCCTTGCAAGCAGCAAACATTTGCAAGTCAGTGTTTGGTTAAATCTAGTCACATGTTACAGCAGGCAAGATTTTGGCCATTCTGTGATCTGTGTGTTCCTGCTAAGCCACTTCTCTGCCTCTGTTTGCAACTCATTTTCTTCTTCATAATTTTTTTCTCCCCCCC
>JAWWEW010000006.1:20249631-20592636 GCA_035583185.1 Anabacerthia variegaticeps | reverse complement strand
TTTTTTTTTTAATATTTTTTTTGTCCCCCCCCCCCCCCCCCCCCGCCCCAAAGACATCTATTTATGATACTTTTTACATTTCTATGGCCCAGTCATGGTCTGCTCTGTAACTACCAGTGGCTCCTTTAGAGGAAGATTAAAAATTAATAACAGCCTGTAGGTATCATGAGACTCTGTTGAAGTCCTTATGGCCTAGACCATTAATACCAGAATTGTTTTTCTTGTCAGACTTGGTAACATCATATCTGAATTTTGTTAAATCAAAGTTGGTTCTTTCAGAAACCATTGTGTAATACTTCCTTAGAATTCAGCTAGTATCAACCATCAGACTCAATGCAGTTGTTTTCTGTTAAGTTCAGAAAACAAAGCTTACACAAATGCATCAACGAAATCCGAACAAAGGAAAGCTATTCATGCAATCAATATGAATGACACTGGCATGTTCAGGAGAATCTTGAAATTCCAAGGTTAGCTACCTGTCAAGCAGGATGGGAGCTGACTACTCGCTATGTGTACCTAGAACTTCTCCTTAAAACTGTTTAATAATAATCTCTACCCACTTCTGTGAACTTAAATTCTTAATGCACTGAAATAGAAGCTTCACAAATGTCAAAACTGAGTCTCTCTGTAGATGTTCCTTTGTTCTTGAATAAATAAAAGAGTACAACAAAAGCTTGTGACAATTGCTCGGTATGATTTGGTTCACACTCAGACCTGTGATTTCTTTTGGCTGGTATACAGTGAGTTTTACAGTGTGTTAAAAGAAAGGCTATCACACTCCTCAGAATTACTTACAGTTTGGAAATATTTGGACTACTTTAAGGGTCGTCTGGGATCCTTCTGGTATACAGTATGATTTTCCAGTTACCTGTGAATTTCTTGATGACACTTGTGAAACTCTTCCCTGAGAGAGATACCGTGTAATGTTAGTGGCACAATCTGATTCAAATTGACCTGTGTACAGTCTCTGTGAAACTCCATCCAAAAATAAGATAGGCACAACTACTGTATTAGGAGAGTAATAATTTTTGCAGAGTTTTTTGGGCATCTTATGTGAACAGAAGGCAACAGAACAGCTTGTTCTGGTCTTTTTTTAATGAATAATGAAGTGTTGAATTTTTATACTCTTTAAAAGAAATTCAGCGAAAAATGGCATTAGAGGTCTTGGAAGTTAGAACTGTTTGTGTGGTGTTTCAGATACGTGTAAGAGATTCTAATGTTTGTTCTTAGTTGTGGTGAGCTGATCCTGGCTCGCCAGCATGAGGACGCACTGGTGTTTTGTGCCTGGGATACTTGATGTTGTAAATGCTTGCCTTTGGCCTTAATTCCCATAACCCTACATATCAACCTGCCACTATGAGTGTCCTTTAGAGATTGGGATACCCCTTGCCACTTTTTTTTTTTTATTCCAAACTATTTTTACTTTCATGTGAAATGTTATTCTTTTCCCACCCCATACAGAGGAATAAATACGTTAATGAGAATGCAAAACAATTGTTTCTTGAAAGATGGTTATATTATTAAATCAACATTATTCCTTGCTACTTGTTTTTCCATTTCCCAACCTGAACATGCTGAATGCCTTGTAGCCTTTTGTCCCAAAATTGCCTTTTGGTTTACGTGTTTTGGTCTCCTATTAGTGTTTGGTTTTTTTTTTTTTTATTTGACAGGATGGTGTTTGGTACTTTTGTGCAAGATCATGTTTAACTGCTTTGTTTTGGATTTTTCCAGATAAAATTCCTTTCTTCTTTGTTGTGACCTTTTCTGTTTCTTCTACTTTGCTTGCTTTCCAATTTCCATACTTCTTGTGGAAGTGTCTGTTTTCCACTGCTTTTGCTTCATTTCAGTGTCACTGATTACTGAAGTCCTTTCATCTGTCAACATACACTGTATCCATTCTATCCCTCTGACTTTTGCCTCCTATTTTTTTTTCTATTGCTGATGACTTTATCTTTGTAATGATGTTACTTGATTTACTCTTGTTAGCTGTTACTCAGGCTTCAAACTATTTCAAATCTGTCTTTTTTCTTTGAAGTCAGAAACTGACTGTTCGGGGGAGTTTGTGTGTTTTTAAGGGTAGGGTATAAAAATGAACATGCTTAACCTGCAATCAGTGCAGTAAAGTGCGGGTTTTGGGGAGTTTACTGGTTTTATACATTTTCTCTCGTTTATTGTTGCTGTAGTATGCTAATATTTTGCAATACAGGATTGCCTTGTGTCTCTAATTTTGAATCTTCATACATGGAGACAAAAGCCAGCTGTTCTTTTCTCATGAAGATATAGCACCTGATATTGGACTAGTAAGTTGGTGCCACTAGAGTCAACCAGTAATGATAAAAGTTGAATAGCAGTTTCTCATCTAGAGGAAGCACAGTAATTTGACTGTTGCTAGGCTTGGTTATATGTATGTTCTTAGCAGAATACGAGCATTTCCTGAGGACAGCTGATGTGGAGCTGCTGAGGAATTAGTTTTCTTCAAAGATGCAAGACAAATCTAAAATTCTTGGAGGTAAAATACTCCTCTGCAGAGAGTCTGTCCAACATGTTCATAAGGCATTGTTTGCTCTTTAAAGTTCCTTTAGCTTAACATTGGAGGCTGCTTTATTTCCTTAATATTACTTTTGAGATTAAATAAATACTTCTTTTAGAGAGTGGGGTTTTTTATACCTGAGTAGTACAGGATCAGAAGTTTTGCTTATACACTTACATAATGCAGAAGCAAAGTTAGGCTTATGCTTTACTTCTCCCTAAACCTTTCTTTGCCTACTTGAGTTTCTATTAAAAATATATGCAAATGGAGCATATCTGGGACTTTTTTTATGAGTCTCATTGGTGCAAATCTCTTCTTTACTGGATGCAAATTATGATCTAACCATAATTTACATAAACAGTATTTTAAAGAAAAGTTTTAGTGCTATTGTGGAATTTAGCAAAAACTGTTCTGTTGGTTTGAGAACCGATGCCTGTTTTTGTGGAGTGTGGTTTAAAGTATTCATCTAGTGCTTAAAGAATTTTAGCTTTTTTTGCCTATAAATTACATGCTCTTGCTCTAAATTTCCCAATATTTCATAGAATCCTAGAATAATTTGGCTTGGAAGGGACCGTAAAGGTCATCTAGTTAAAACTCCCTGTGCCATGGGCAGGAATACCTTCCATTGCATCATGCTGCTGTGAGCCCCATCCAACCTGGCCCTGAGCACTACCAGAGATGGGGTATCTATCACTCCTCTGGGCAACCTGCTCGTGCCTTAACACCTCACAGGAAAGAATTTCTTCCTAATGTCTAATCTAAACCTACCCCTTTCAGTTTAGGTCCTACCACTGCATGTTCTTGGAAAAAGTCCCTCTCCAGCCCTCTTAGTTCCCTTTAGGTACTGGAAGGTGCTATAAAGGTCCCTAGAGATCTTTATAGGCCTGCTTTTCTCCAGGCTGAACAACCCAATCTCCCTCAGTCTGTCTTCACGGCAGAGGTGCTCCTGCCCTCTGGGCATATTTGTTGCCTCTTCTGGACTTGTTCCAACAGTATTCCAAAGTCTTTCTTGCATTGGAGGCTCCAGAGCTGGTTGCAGTAGTCCAGGTGGGATCTCATGATGAACTGCTGTTTTCCAGCCTTAGTGATTCTATGGCTCTATTGTTCAAAGTGATGAAGAATAGAAACATCGCTGCTGGGAAACATCACTGGAAAGGGCGATCACATTTAAAATTAATACAAATAGGCATTTTTTGGAAATGAGGAGTCTTAACTGTTCTGTGTTTGGTAGGCATCTCTAAAACATCAGAATGGAATAACTGTCACAGGGTCATTGTTGGACTTAGGATATGAAGGTTGAAAATAATTTTGAGATCTAAAAATGACTTAATATAGTAATTTTAGTATTTTCAGCATTTATGTTCGGCATAGTTACAAGGAATTATACCAAGTAAGAAATTAAAATCCATAACTAATAGGAAAGAACTTTCAAAAGCAGGAGCAGGGCTGAGAGATGCAAGAAGCTTAGAGAGAATCATGTACTAGGACAGTACTGGTCCTGATGGCAGTTCTGTACTCTCTGGGATGGAAATAGAGCTAAAAATGGTTGACTAGGGACAGGTGATAGAACTAATCAAGGACAGAAAGAAAGGTCAGACAGAATTATTCAAGAATGTAAAAATTTTAATAGCCAGGGGAAGCATCACTGTTTCTCTGAATAATTACTCTTTGGTCACTGAGCTGTATTGCCAATTATCCGGCACCAGGGGTATGCGGATTACTTTTTTGTTTGTCTTTGGAATTAGATGAAGGAACTAACAGCAAAAAATGCCTTTGTGTTGGAAACAATAATACTCTTTCCTCATAACCTCCCTTCATCAATGCTCCATACATCCCATATATCACACAGATTTTTATCATCATCAGTACTATTACTACTTTTTGGCCAGCTTTTCATAATTTGTGCTACAGTGGACACTGAACAGCTCAAATTGCTGTCCATAAGACAAAGCTAGATCAGCTCAAGGTCAGAAGTTGTTTACTCAGCATTTAAATTTAGAAGTGTCATTGGCACCAAGAGAATATGAAGGTACTTAGAAAACTCAGACTCTTCTTTTATTATTAAGTTTTTCTTATCCTTCAAAGTGTTAGAATTTTTACAGGGACAAACCAACAGATAAGATTCCTGCTTGTCTACTGGCTGCAAACATACGCCCTGTGCTTTAAGGATGATGTGCAAAAAGATGACTGGCAAAATGTATTTACTTCTTGAGCTGAGGACTAGTTTGGGAATGAAACATGTTTTTCACTGTCAATATTTATGGGTTTTTAAATGCACTAGGGATGATTATTTTCTTCTCGGTGAATATTTAGTGAGAATGGGTGGCAAGTAAGACAAAGTAAAATATTTGTGTGGAACAAAGCCACAAGTGTGTATTTGTATATATGTTAAGACTTCTGCAATTTGAGATCAGTGGTTCTTGTGTTTTTTGCAGAGTAAACCTGTGTCACGTTAGGGGTCTGAGGCTATCAGAAGAGAATTCTAATGGATGATTTTTCTCTCTCTCTCTTTTTTTGGTTCTCTAATAGTAATTGCAGTAACTTTTATATTCTGCAGCCACAAAAGAAATACTATATTGTATACTGGGAAAATGTACTATGTTTATAAGAGCTATCTTTCAATGTCCTTGGAATTTTTTTCTCATATTTTCTTACTACTTGTGCTGGAAATTCTGCAGTATCTCTTCAAAGACATTTATATCATAATTCTCTTCTGTTAAGAGAGATGACATTGGTACCATTTGTGGTTAGGTGACAATCAGCAGTCAGTGAACCTGGTAACATTACCAACCCAATGTCATTCTGCAGAGATAATTCTCACAGAGACAAGTTGAGGTTTTAGAGGTGTTTTACAGAGAATGCTTTAGTTGTATGCTGTGAATGAATGATGTAAACACATAGCTAAAATTTGTGAGTAACAACAATTGACATGGTGATAAATAATGAGAAAAATCACTGTTGCAGAATTCTATATAATTTGGTAATATTTTGTTGTAGTCATGTGTGTGGTAATGTGCATTCATTTCTAGTACTGTCAGTGCATTCATGGGAATACTTAAGAACCAGTCTTAGTGTTGAGGTTTATCAATACCCTCATTCTTCTTCATAAGTGTGCATTCCTTGCAGATATCCATTTTAAGATGCAGTACAAAACAATTTTACACTGAGATTTTTAAGCCCCTCTGTGTTGTATTATCAGTATTTTTTTAGTTTTGAGGATTTTATTTCAGGCCAAAGATCTCGCTCCTCTGTCTCAGTCAGTGGTTAGCTACTAAATTTTGTACAGCAAAAATGATTATGCAGACTGGAGGTCAATAGTACACAAGTAGTATAGATCGCATTGCCCTGTCCTAATCAATTGAACTATATTAGACAATTCAAGGTTGTAATAATATTTTACTCAAGCATGTTTAGGATGTAAAGAAAGTAGTCTTTGGGACTTAAGCTACATAACTGTGATGGGATAGATTATTGTGTGTTTTATTCAGGAGTATCAAGAATGTATAAGTAGATTGCCATTGTGTCCTGCTGAAGCTGCAATTGCACCAAGACTGATAATCCTGCCAATGTGTCAGTTTGTTACCACCGACTGCAGCGAAACCCCTACTGCTTTGCACTGGCATGAGTAAAGGGGAGTTTGACCACATTTCTTGGTTACTGAACCAGCCTGCTACTTAAATGCACTTGGCTACCTTGTTGCTGCTGCACAACAGTAAGAATGCCTGTTATATTTTGGTAGAAAGTTCCTTGAAATATTGTAAGAATATTGATTGTTCCCACTGTTCTGAGCTTTAAGAACAGTGTTTCAAAAAGCTCTCTAAACTTTCTAATCTCCTTACATGGACAGACTTCATAGCACTTTGTTACCTGACTTTAGTGCATAAAAGTCCTTTAATAAGCAGAAAAATAGAGAGGTTTAATTTTTAAAAAATAGTAATTTTTTTTCAGAATCCTTTGTTTCCATAGTTTTAATACAGTCTATCAACACTGTTTATCTCTTACAGATAGCTTGCTGCAGACATATGTAGATTGTCTAAGCTCTTCTCAGCCAGCATTTTCATACAGTATTTTATGTTTACTGCAGAGTCTGACTTGATTCAAATCTAGTAATCACCAGAGTCAAGAAAGTCATCAGCTAACTGTCAGTTTTACATATGTGTTTGCTAAGGCTCACTTTCAAAACGAAAACTACATTCTTTTCCAGATATCTTGCTTGGCAGTAATTTGCAGAGAATTAAAAATAGATGCCCTGTTTAGAAATGAAATAGCTCCTGCAACTGCTCTGGCTTTACAGACCAACTTGCACTGAAAATTCTTAAAGCAAACAGAACATTTTATGTACATGTGACTTCTTTTGAATGGGTAAATTTTACAAAATCCAATTCATTATAACCAGAAATGTGATTTTTGTTGTTAAAATACTTGTTATTCACATCTTAAACACATACTGGCTCTGAACTCTTACTGTGTTTGCTGTTACTCAGGGGCCAACTTAATTGTGTTGCTTTGTCAGGTGTTTTCCCCCAGCTGGTACTTTAAATCAAACCTCAAGTGTGTACTCTTGCTTCTCTCTGTAGTAACTTTGTGGCCAATATGAGACATGTTCTTTATGTTATACTCTTCTTCTCACTGAAAAATGGCATCTATGAGAACTAAAGCTGATGCAAACTTTGGCCTTTCATGGGTTAGCTGAGATGTTTGAAGTGTGCAAGGGGAGGTAATAAACCAAATGGCCAAGCAGCCAGTTACCCTGTTCTTTTTTGGCAGCCGTGTTCCTGGATTTTAGTACCCATCAGAAAAATCAGAGGTCTCCTAATCACACCTACGCTATGTGCAAGAAATGGGTAATGTTTGCTGACATGTTTGATATGAGAGGCATGTATCTTCAAATATTTTGATTTGTGTAGAAACATAGTAAAGGGAATAATTACGTGTGAAATGAGTGAGTGTTAAACCTCAGTCACCATAGTTCAGAGGATCCCTGTTTTCTTGGTTTGGGTTTACTTCAATATGGACTGGAGGTGAAGTGATGAATGTGAACCCATCTGTTATTGGGGATGGTAATATGTTTCCTTGAAATGACGTAACTTTCTTCTGTAACTGAAGTTATAAGCAGATATATTTCTGCCCTTTGCTCTCCTTACTCCTCTGGGTTCAGCATGTGAAGACACTGAATCTCCCTGAAAAATACCAATATAGATCATACTTTTGCTTCTTGATACCTTCCATACAGATTTGCGTAATATTTAGCCATTTTTCCTCAATATTTTGGTGGGGGTTATGATTTTTGGTACTGCGAAAGATTCCAGCACACTTTCTGGCCAACAGTGAAACTGTGTAACTTAATTAGCAAGGAGTTCTTTTGGGTGCTTGGATTTGGGTATAGTTACTGTACAGGTGTAAGCATAAAAGTTTTAAACCTGACATTCCTGTAAAAAAAAAAGGTCTGATTTAAATAATATTTTCAAGAATTGCAGAAAACTCTTTTCTGTTCTAATATATATATATATTTTTTTTTTTTGTGAAAGAGTTAAGATGTAATCATGCAGGCAAATGCAGAGTATGCTGGCATATACATAAGGAACCCATTTACTGAGTCACTGTCATTTTAACAGCAGGGAACTTGACTCCCTGAGGTGTTTCTAAAGCATTTCAGGCTCACTGAGTCAGGACTAAATAACACCCAGCTGGGTAAGAACAAACACCTGTCAGATAATCCAGGTAATAGCTGGTTTAGTTATCAGTGCCCTTTTTTGCCTGCTTCCTCTTCCCTGCCTTTCGGAATGTATGATGTATTTCCTACAACATCATGTTTAAAAGCTTCAATAATCCTGTAATGACAGCTGATGGAGGCCTTTTATATGTTGATTCCCTTTTTTCCTTGGTTTTGGAAAGATGGCAAAAGTTTGCATGATGAAATCCTCTTTAGAATGTCTCTTTTTGTGTGCAAATGTGTTTCAGATGGGTTTTCCCCTCTTTGGAGAAGCATAATTCTGTCAGTAACTGCTTCTGGAATATGTGTCATCTTTTTCCCCAGTGAGAATACACCTATGTAAACTGAATTCTTCTGTGAGTATGCTGATTTCGTAAATGTGGCTTTACATTATACATTTAATGTCAATGATACAAAAGTGGTATGTGAAAGTTGTAGATAATGTGAATAACAAGACTTCTAAGTCTGCCTTTGCAATTGGGGTGGCTCCCCATCCTTGCCCATGAAACAGGACAAACAATTTATGATCAGCTCTTTTAAAAGTTGTTTCAAGTATGTTTCCTGTTTTCTATGTATATAGGAAGCCCTTGTTAAGTCTTGAGTTAGTTTACAATCTTCCTGCTATCCTAGCATAGTTCTGTGTAAGCCATATTTCTGTTTTAATTCAGAATATTTTACATCCTGCTGTATCTGGGTGCAACATGGTACTGTCAGCTTTGACAGTTTGATCTTCAGTGTTGCTGTAATGCACATAATTCTTAGCTAATCTGATTGCTTAATTAGCTGAATATTATTAACCTCATAAATTCAAATAGGGTTTTTTTCTGTTACAAACTGCCCTGTGTAACTGTACTTCAGAAACCTGGCTTAACTATTTTTAGGGTTTTTTTATAAAAACTTTATCTAGGCTGAAAATCTATCAAGGTTCAGTCTGAATCAAATCAACCTAGTTAATGCTTAGGCTAGGCTATTTCTCTGCTTTCTTGTGCTAAAATGTGGCATGCAGTCCTTGAGTTTGGCCTCTGATTTGCAGTGCAGGAAGTGGCTTGAGAGGGCTATAGGGAAATGCACACAGCCATTAAAGGGAAGGAATACCTGGCTGTCATTCTATAGAAATACTCTGGAAAATGAGAAAGTGGCACTAACAGGTTCCAAGAGACGTGATCAAACCATATTGTTGTGCTGGCAGAAAGGGGATGGCAGTAGGGAAGATCTGATGGTGGGTGTAAGTTAAAAGGTATCACATGACATATGACAGAGTGGCAGACATATGTTGTGGGCTGATGGAAGCAAAGAGAGGAAAAAGTAGTCAGGAATCCATTGTGTGTATATCAGATGCTAGCAGCCTATGATGCTCCCACTGAAATGCCTCATACACCTTCTGTGTAAGGTTTTTGTTGTAGCTTCTACTAGTTCCCCACCAGGTTTTTCCTTTGTTGGCACTTTTCAGTCCTTTAGTCCCAACAAGTGTTCTGGCCTCTCCATAGCTGAGTTCAAGGCTAGTCCTATTCCCTAATGCTTGTTATGTCTCAGCTCTTCAGAGGTATTTAGGTGGGTTCTGTATCTGGGTTCTCTTCCATATCCTTTCCTTCAAATACATGTCAGTAAGTGGTTTTGTACAGCTGGGTTTTGCTTATTGAAATCTCTATTTAAATTTAAATCTTCCTCAGAGCCTTATTCTGTAGCAGCAATAATGCAGGAGAGAATAAATGTCTCTGGCAAACTCTGAAATCTGATAGGCAATCCCCTGGGAAAATGTCTTAATAGTGCTTTGGGAATATAATTTTGCCTTTACTGTGACAGAACTGTGAACTTAGAATTGTAAGCAGAAACAAACTGAATTTGCAGAACCCAGAAATTTTTATTTCTTAAATCATGCTGACAAAGGAAGCAGGTTTTCTGGGAGATTGTGTTGTGAGAAGCTACAAACCTTTATTAAAAATAGGGCCTAAAGGAGGCAACTTGCTGAAAATAGAGCTGATAGGGCAAGTGACTTTAATTTCCAGGATCGTTCAGAGTCTACTTGGGTAGTTTGGTGGAATCAGGCCAATAGTTATGCCTGTGATCATCTGTATCTGATCTGTGGACACTGTGATGGTTTGGAGTTATCTTGTTAGGGGGCAGTCCAGGATGGCTGATTAGCTGATGCAGGATGTTGTACCTTGCTCTGGCTCTGCACCAGGTCATATTGTAATGATATTGGTATACTAGGAGCTATGAGTATAGTGGAATTTGGATGAAATAGATCTGACCATCTGACAGACAAGGTGACAGCTAATAAACAGCTAATCCTAAAACCTGTTACCTGGCATCTGCTGAGGCTGGCTGGGCATGCATGTGAATATTTACTCACATGTTAGAACTTCTTACTCATGCTTATATTGTTGTTGATATGCCAATAAAGCAGGCTATATTGCAGAAATCATTTTGTATTCAGCGTGTGATTACCTTGAACTCTTCTGAGTGGTACAAACTGAAGATATCTTCATTTCTGCAAAACTACTGGTTCAAGTTGAAGACACTGTGCACTGTGAGACATGAAGTTAATCTGGATCAAGGCTCTAGGTTAATTGTATTCACCATGCTTAGTGAGATGCATTTTTTTAAAAAACATTTTCTGATATATTCTCTGTGACACATAATTGTCATTTGCTATCTTCAGGATTTAAAGATACATAGTAAATCTTAGGAAAAAAGGTTGGAAGATGCTACTTAGTTCAAACTTGATATTTCACCAGGTAGGCATGCTCTACCTTAATTTCACTTCCAAGTAAGAGGCTGGTGTGTTTGCTATAGGCCACAGCTCATTCTGGGTTGTGACCACGCTTTTGGAATAGTCACATTTAAGGTGTGACACTAAGTCAGTTGTAGGGTGATAGACCAATTTAAGGCCCTGATGACCGTCCTGGTCGGTGATGGGACACACCTCAGCACCCGGAAGGGGGCATTCCCAGAAATCTGTTGTCGGAGGGTAATGGGTTACCCAGAAAGGGACAGAGACCCCAATGGCTACTCAAAAGTTCTCAACAAAATGAGACTTCCGAGCAACAGACTTATAGGGTTAATGAAGGGTGGAGTGTTATGTCAATAGCATGGCCTTTCTTCACACCATCCTATGGGAACACAGGGAGCAGACCTTATGTCCTTTCAGGCCTTTGTCATCTGTCCATCACTCCCAAAATTATTATTGACTATAGTCACTCAAACTGCCTAAGGAAAAAAGGTATAAAAAGAGGTCAGACATGAACAAAATCAGGAAGCAGTTCCATCATCTCTCCAGGGTAACCAACAAGCTGCCCGGTCTTCTCCCACTCCTTTGGACACTGTAGGGGTGAGCAGCCATTTACTCTGCTTTTCTTTACCTTGACCTTACCTTATAACTTATATAACTTATTTACTAATTGTACTTTGATACTAATTTTACCTTGCCCTACACCTTGTAACTTACTGGATGTATATATATTTTACTTATATATATACATATATATATCTTTTGTTGTTGGTTTTTTTGTTTGTTTTGTTTTGTTATCCTACATTGTAATTTATTGCCGACTTGTTGCTGGTGGTTTTGCTTTAAGGTGTGCCGTTCCTTAGTGAGTTAAAATGTGTGTTACTGGGAAGCAGCTATATTATTTCTTTTTTTGCTTTGTGCTAACAAGTGTGTTTAGATTTTGTTCTAGTCTTTGTAATTTGGTCTGTTGTGGTGGGGGGGGGCAGATTTGTTTGAGTTTTGTACTGAGGCTTAGGTTGTTGTGCTGTTTTCTAGTGTGTGCTTCTGGTTTTGGGGTTTTTTGTTTATTAAATGCAATCATGAAGTTAAACGTTATCACCAGCAACAAAAACCTTGCAGTAGTTTGTCACATATTTGTATTAGTAGAAGTTATTTTGTGAACTGCTGGAGTTAGTCCGGTTTGTTTCTGGTGCTGGCAGCCTCATAACTTGTAGGAGAACTTTACAAAGGTTCTCCCTTGCTATTAAGTGCCGTCCCCATATCAGGGCAGTGAATCTGTCTAGTGAAGAGTTCTGTTGGTGAGACGCGGGCAGACAGTTTTGGGCTTTAAAAGGCTTTGATATTCTGGGGATGCTAATAGCCAATAAAAAATACATCAATTCAGGTGGGATGGGAAATCTTTTTGCATTTCTACCCCTCTCCACGTGACACATTGTACTCCAGAAACGAGCAGGATTGTGAAGAGGTGTACAGCTCTTACATAATACACCTAAAGGAAAACTAGGGGCAGGCTCTGAAAGCCTTTGTGCAACAGAGAGGGCTTTGCTTTCCAAATGCAGTGCCAGGAGGTGTCTTGTAGTAAAAGGGTAATTGCGTTGTGATGCGCCTACATGATTGTCAGAAGAAACAGAGGCACTGCTGTGCTAGTGCAGTTTCTTCGCACAGTAGCGTAGTGGGTGTCCTATCAGTTGCAGGCTGATGTTGTATCCCCTCTTTGACTTTTACTATGTAGTAGCAGCAACATTTTGCTTTTGTTTGATCTCCCAGAAACGTGGGATTTCCTTGTTTTTCCACAAAGGGTTGTATGACTTTATAATATGCTGAAAAAAGTAAAGTGAAGAATTTACATCTGTGATTCCTTTAACATTAAGATCGTAGGTTTGTATTGGTTTAGTTGAGTATGACTTTTCAAGGAGGTAACGAATCAGTAGTGCCTGGTCTGCAGTGGGGTAGAAATCCATGCACCTGGCTCTCACTTCACCCCCTTTTACTGATAACTACAGTTTAACATTGAAAGCTTCAGCCTCTCATTGCACTTTTTGTAATCTTAGATCAAAGCCTATTTCCAGCTGTGGTTAATAATACTTTGTTTTATCCAGATAGGAATCAGACTTATTCATTGCCCTTATTATCTATTCTTTCTTGACCAGTTTGAATTTTAGTCAGTAGCAGAATTATTGCTACATGCTGATAACTCTGTTGTCATTTGCCATTGAGTTTTTGTTATTTTTACTAAAAAACCCCAAACACAATCTTTTGTACTAATTTTAATTTTTGAAGCCTTGAAATATTCCCACAGCCTCTTTGCAGATAACTTGTAAAACGTTTATCTTGCAGGCTGTCTTCTTACTAAACCAGAACTAAGGGCTGGATTTTGGGGTCTGGTGCTGCATGCTTACGCCAGTGGGGTCACATGAGTTCTCCACAACAGTGTTAAAGCTGTTCCATGAGCACAGAGACCAGGATGCTGTAGTTTTCAGTATTATGCAGGGTCTTTCAGATTCGCAACTGAAGTGCCCAGATACCATTAGTGTGGCCAGTGTGCCTTTGATGAAGCTGGTTAAGCAGTTGGCAGGTATCTTGGAAACTTGCACCTCTGTAATTGAACATGAGCCCTCCTAGACACTCCCTTTACTCGGCAGTGTCCATTCAGGAGGGAAATAAACTCTTTTCTGACTTAGATTTCCTGCAGGTCTTAATAATTTCTCGGCTTTCACATTTCAAAGCATTGATAAATTAGACTTTTGAGACCAGAGCACTTCCTTTCCATACAATAGACACTGGGTTTTTGATAATTGTTTTTCTTATTTTTTTTTTCATCTTTGCAATTCACAGCTCCTTGGTGTTGCTGTTGATGTGCTTTAAGCAGCCACCAAGGATAACCAGTTCAGAGAAACTGATTCCTAGCTCTGTACCAACCTGCAGACGTGTTGCCATGGCAGTGTGCCCTGTGGTCTGCAAAGCATTTGGAGTTCTTTGTGAATTTTCCCCCTTACCAGCAGAAGGCCACACAGAGCCGTCCTGTAGCACAAAGCCCACTGGGCTTGTTTCCCTGAGTCCAGTGGCCGTTTGGGTGTGGCAACACACGGCCTGGCCTTGGCTGAGTCTGGAGCAGGCACGTGGGCACCATTGGCTGGGGCTGGGATCCAGTGGGAGGGAAGCAGAATGGGGTAAGAAAGTTCGTGGAAACAATCCCTATGTAGATGAGACTGAGAAGGAAGAGATGCTCCTCCTCAGGCCATGGGACATGGCCAGCTGTAGACCTAGGGGTGCACTGAGATAGTGAATGTACTAGGTTGCCTTTGCATAATATTTTTTCCCTGTAGAAGGTCTTACCTTACTAAACAAGTATGGATTTTTAGCTCCTTTTGAATGTTGTTCCCTTTTACCCATAATAAGCTTTTGATTAAAGAAACTCCTCTTTAATTGCCGATTGCCTAACAAATAACTACTCACAATGTTCACTTTTCACACATATCTAGACTTTTGGCACAATAACCAGTAGTTTAACTGCATTGTTTTATCTGGTGAATGGCCTAATTGGTTTTTAGTTTCTAAAAAGAGGTGTTTCTTCCATTTCTCTACTTTTTTCTTTTGTGAAATAAGGTTGGTATACTTCTATTTTTTTAAAAAAATAGTTTTTATTGGAATCTAATAATTATCAGAGGAGTAACATCAGAAGAGTTCATTGTCTCTTCAAACTTTATTGTGAAATGTTTGTGCAATACTGAACCCTTCATCATTCATTAAAACTTTTTATAATTATATACATGTATTTTAGGATATTTTTTATTTCATGTATAATCATGAAGGTATAGATTTGAGGAAGGAATATTAGCATTTTGAATTAAATCTTTCTTAACCTCAAACCCCAAATGAGTTCTTGAAGGATTTAAAGATTTGGATTATCAGAATACAAAAGGATGAAAGACAGGGTGACAAATACTAAGGATAATAACAAAGAACTGCCATTTTAGCTTTTTAATTCTTGTCTGGTTTTAAGTACTTCATACATCCTGCTGTGAAACAGATACTGCTAGTGTATAACAGTAAGCATATTAAAGACCCACAAACTATTCTTTTCCTATTTATTGAAACATTTAACGGTGTCCGTATTTTTTAACTATTGGCATAAGAATTTTGAGTGAGCTGCTGTGACAGAAAAGTACAAAATAAGTAGCCACTTTGAAATGTCATTTTGCACTGGATGGATGGATCCTTTCAACACTGGTCTGATTACTTTTCAGAACAGGACCCTTCCTCTAGCTTTGAGCAGGAAGTCCAGTTGGACTGGTAGACATCATGGACATCCTGAATGTCCTTTACACATGTGTGTCTGTGACGAAAAACTCTACACAGAGCACAGAGCAGATGGAAGGAGTGATTTTTGGAAAACAGTCACTACTGGGTGTGCTGATTTACTTGTCTGCTCATGCAGTATGTTCTTTGCATTCAAAAAATATAGGTCCACTGTTTTTGTGCAAAGCACACTCCAAGCATGTACTTTCAGGAAGCTTTGACCTGAAACAATACTTATGAAACTGATTTATCTGCACATGCCAAAATCTGACGGCTGAGATTTGTTCCATGTTCATAACCAATCTGTGCACCCCATGTATGTATTTCCATATGTCAAACTGCAGATAGAAGTAAAATGGGAGCATTCACAGTACTCAAAAGCTCTGCTTGTGTATTCCTTCTAAGAAGTTCAACACCTATTTAGGAAGACAGCTAGGGGGTAAGTTGTTAAACAAGCTGCTGTCTAACAGTAAATAGTAAAACAAAGCTGTATACTCTTCATTCAAAAAGCAGAGGCCTTGTTTTCTTCGCAGCCAACACATACTGTCTGTAAGGAAAGTGCAAGTCAGGGAGTGATGTCATTAGCAAGAATCACATATAGACTGAAAGAATGTCCATAACCCATTTTTATGAAAAGTAATTTTGGAACAACCCTCTGGTTGCTGCTTCACTTCTTCTGGCCTCTCAAATCACAATACATAGTAGGTCCTGGCTACTGCTTTACATTACTGATCTTTCTTGTACCTTTCTCTAAGATACAAGGACATTTGGGGTGTCTGTGCATGGTACCAGACATGTGGTAAAGTTACCAAGCCACTGATGTTTTTGTGTTGTTGTTTTCTTTTTTTTTTGGTTGTTTTTACTTGAAATCACTGCTTCTGAAGTGAAATCTAGCTTTACTTGTAAGCAATCTCCAGTGATGTTTTTGTCTCAATGATTACGAATCCTTTAATTATATATATATCAGTGGATAACAGCAGCACAATCCGTGTTGTGTGTTCCTACTGTCTAACACCATCTCAGTATATTTACTCTCCACCTTTACATTAAAAAAAATTGGTGTCAGCTCTCCTGCAGTAATGCTGTGAGAGCATTGTGTGGTAATTGCACAGTGTTCTAGAAACTCCCCTGAGGTCTGCAAATGAGGACGACAGAGCTTCCTCTTGGTGGCAAAATGTGGTCCCAAATGGGGATTTCCGCAGTGGAAAAACTCTTGTTCAGTTCATGTAGGAATAAATTCTACAAACCAGTTTGCGAAACCAAGATTTCTGTTAGGCTTGTCATCTAAAAACAAATGAGCACAAAACAAGTAAGTGTGCTCTGGTTAACAGTGTGCACCTCAGTATATGTTCTATACTCCTTTGATTTGAAAAGCTATGCAGTGACTCTGCCACTCACTTGGGAGTAGGAACAGACCTCCTGGTGTTTGTTATGCTACTGTTTATATTTTCTTTCTATTTTCAATTTGGACAGTGCATGTCAGTCTTTCTTCATTAGTTCCATAGTTTTCTCTAACTAAGGATGTGTATAACAACAGTGTTTCTTATCAGCATGAAAAGAAAAGAGAGAATGACATTTAGCACCTCTCTTTTGTGCATAAATGCAAGCTGGGTAAATGAGCGCACAGGAACCTTGTGAAGTTCAAGAAGAAGTGCAGAATCCTGACCTGGGAAGGAACGGTCTCATGCACCAATACATGCTGGGGGCCATGGTACTGGAAAGCAGGTTGGCAGAAAAGGACCTGGGGGTCCCAGTAGGCACCAAGCTGAACCTGAGTCAGCAATACGCACTTGGTGAAAAGGCGGATGGTATCCTGGGCTACATTAGGCAAAGAATCGCCAGCAGGTCAGGAGAAGTCTTTTTCCTCTCTGCTGCACTGGTGAGGTCATGCCTGAAACACTATGTGTAGTTCTGGGTTTTTCAGTACAAGAGAGAGGTGGACATACTGGAGAGTCCAATGAAGGGCCGCGAAGATAATAAAGGGGCTGCACCATCTCGCATATGAGGAAGGGCTGGGAGGAACAGCTGGGACTATTGAGCCTAGAGAAGAGAAGGTGCAGGGGGGAGATCTAATCAATTAGTAGCTGAAAGGAGGGTGCAAATGCAAAGTGATGCCTGGTCACAGGACTGGAGGCAATGGGCACAAAATAGAACATGGTAGGTTCCATCTGAACATTAGGAAACACTTTTTTCACTGGCAAGTGTGACTGAGCATTCGAGCAGGCTGCCCAAGGGAGTATGCAGAGTCTCAATCCCTGAAGACACTCAAAAGCCACCTAGACAGAGTCATGGACAATCTGCTCTAGGTGACTGGGCAGGGGGATCGGACCAGATGACCTCCAGAGCGTCACTTCCAGCCTCATGGTGCCATGAAGTTATGATCTGTGATTCTGTGATATTAAAACAGTTGAACAATACATGCTAGGCAGTTTTCTATTCTTACTTAATTTCTGGAAATAGGTAACTGTTTTGCTAAATGTTCTAATCAATTGTTGACATTCAAATTGAAAGTTGATAAATTTCTGTAATGATTATTAATGCTCAGCATATGTATCTTGTTAAGTTTGTGACTGAATAACATATTTTAGCTTTTAAACATGCTGTGTGTGCTTTGGATACATGACTTTCTTGGATATGTTTGCTGGTGTCTGGGTCTCCAGATTACATCAATGATTCCAAGTCCCTCAGGGGCAGTTATGCAAGTCTTATTAGCCATGAGCAGTAATAAATGCTCTTAATGCAGGCAACCAGCTGGAATACTGAAAAAAAAATCATTCAGGGTATTCCTGCCTCAAGCTGATAAGTGATTGCAATTCCTTTATATATATATGTCAGATTTAGTTTAAATAAGTTGATAATATGCTGGTCACAGCACTGGGGGTTCTCCACAGAATGCAAGACCCTTAAAAAGATATTTGGGTGCTTACTTGTGGTTCGTGCTGTTGTGATTACACTGCTGTCAGGAGTCAACTGGCAGAAACAGTTAACATGGGCTCTAATAGAGTATGTATGCTGCAGCAGCGACTTCTTCTCTAGACCATGCATGTTGTGTTTCCAGTCACCTTGAATTTCAGGCTGGGCTGTCTGAGAGTTTAACTTCATACAGTTCAAAATAGTCTAGAGGAGCTTAGAAATTGCAAGAGACAAAATTTGTAAACAAATTGCAGAAAAGAGCTTTAGTAGCCAACCTCTGTGATGAGTTTGAACCCATGAGGGAATCCTTATGTTATTTCTTGTTCCACTTGTCCTTTGTTTGCCAAGAACTACGGCCGAGTCTTTCTTAATTTAGGAGATAGAAAGATATAAAGGGGGAAATATGGTAGTAGTTTCAAGGCTTGTCAGCTTTCCAGCTGTTTGGAAGTGGTTTGTAAAACTTCGTGTGAAGGGACTACTAGATTTCAAGTTAGTTGCAAGTGTCTTTAGTTCTGATAATAGAAAGTAAGCCTTAAAGACCCATTCAGGTGCTAATTTTCGTCCAGTATATTCACCCACAGGATATATTCAATCAAGGCAAGATTTTACAGTCCTGAGCAAAAAGATGCCATTTGGATATTTATTTTCTTAAAATTATTTCTGTTTGGTTTAACTTAAAATTTGGAGGTAAAGAGTGTGTTATTAGACCTTCATATTATTCCTAATTAAATATATATGTTAAAGTTACAGTTTATGTACCTGCCCAAAATAACAATTAAAACCAGCCTTTCTTTGGCTTAGTTAGTAAAACTGAGTGAGCCTCTATGGGGGAGAAGGGAAGTTGCAGCTTGATCCACTAAACACGACTTTTGTCATTACCACATGATGATAGGACTGAAAGGGGTAAATGGCAGCAATTTTTGCCATTGGTGTAGGCTTTTATTGTCCTGAGCAGGGTCCCAGTAAGCAGAGTGGAATAAGAAAATGTGTAAAACAAATTCCCATGTGGGAGATATTCCCCCAGCTCTGCTTGAGTACAGCTGAGACTGTCAAACCTTTAACACTGCGTGATGTGGGAAAGGAGGAGCGCAGCACCAGAGGATTAGCTGGATGCTAGGAAGCTTTTTTGAATAAGTTATTTGTATTAGTAATAAGACCCTTTAATATGTGTATTGGCAATGAGGTTGCTTAGATTTCTCTAATGAGACTGTTGGTTCGACTATTGGACTGGTAAAAGTACCAGCATGTTCTGGTATCTACTTAAACAATGCATTTTCTGTTGCATGGTTCTGAATAATGTAGCACAAGAGATCTTACAACATACCAAGGAGAGTTATTTCGGACTTGCACTTAGTGAAGCTTAGTAGTTATGACTAACTCTTGCAGTGCTTCCAAAGATATGTGCAATAGCTAGTCCATACTTGAAAGGTCACTTTGCCCTGTCTTCATATGTATTTTTAAATTGAAAAAGTAACTTATAGTTACTTTCCATTTAGACTGTAAAATAAAAGCTGATATACCTTTTGTTTTTAATTACTGTAAAAAGAAAAAAAAGGAAAAAAGTAATTTACAGCACTTGATATATTTTGTCATGAGTGGTTTTAATATTATTGGAAATTGTTAGTTTATCTTGACAGTTGTAACATATTCAGTAGGAATATGTAACACTGCCAAGTAACAAATGTATTGTATAGCCACGTTGCCAACTTTTAGCTTTTCAAGATTTCAGTGGGAATTAATCCCCCCTTTCCCAGTAGCATTACCAAAGACAAGTTATGAACAGCTGTGTGAGAAATCTAGTGCAAAAATACTCAGGTCCCGATGCAATGTGACACCAAAATATGTGTTTATTTGTAAAGACTGTACAGCAACAATCACTTTGTGAAATTATCATAATGTGATGTATTAAACATGCGTGAATTGGTGTTTAGCTAAACATAAAGCACTATTAAAAAAGATTTAGAAGCTAAGTAGTCAAGTACTGTGTTAGAAATCAGCTGGATTGCTCATAAGCTACCACTTCTATTAATAGATTGCTGAGAGAGACTTTAAGAGTTTATAAAGCTCATTATTACAAAAATGAAGTTCTGTCACTCCCTATTTCCACTTGCTGTTCTTGTCTGAGCAGCACCTTCCAGTCCTGGCTTCCGGTATAGTTTGCAAATGACAGCAGTACAACAGCAGCAATCTCTTACACTGCTTTAACCTTTACAGTGTGTTTATTTGGAGAAGGCAACCATTCCATTTCTCCATTGCTCACAGAATATTAAGGTTGCAGACAGAGGAAACAAAAAGAGTGGCCAACAACTAAAATTTGAAAATTGTGAAAAGGTCAAAATAGCATGGTTTAGGACTGTCTGTATGCTTTCTTTTCAGCAGATGACAACTGACCAAATACTAATAAACTACAAGCTATATATATTTTTAAATATCCATACAGAAAGTATCTCAACAGTCAGTTTAAATGGCACTCTTTGTTTTCAGTTGTCGACACCCAGAAGTTATCAAATTTAATACTTTTGATTTCTTTATTGCTGTAGGGTTTATTGCCACTTCATTTTCTTGGCATATGCATGTTTTTATATGGCAAATGCGCTGTTGTAGCAAAGACTTGTGGGGATTGCTCTTGACGGTATGCGTGGAGTTTTATTTAGTAGAAAGCCCTGTTGAATCATGCCTTTTGTTTTACATAGCATTGATTCTCAGAACAGCAAATCACCAGCAGGCTTACTTGCCCATTCAAATACTGTGCTTCACTTAGGCATGTTGACCCATATGAAATAAGCATTTAGCGTACACATTCGAATGAGAAATTTTTTTTTGGGGGGGGGGTGGGAGGGGAGCAGGGTAAAGAACAGGTTGTCATTAAATTGATGGAAGCTGAAACCTCACTGAAGATATCCCTCTGCAGCAAACTTGTGTCAGTTATATCTAATGGATACCTCAAACCCTCAAGGGCCGGGGAGGCTTTACTCACACTAGACCATGCTCTTGGCTACTGACCTGTTTACTAAGGCCACAGTGGCTTTTGCCTTGTTATGCAATCGAAACTTCTTGCAACATTGAAAAATTTCCTATTCTGTGCATGGTGGTCTGTGAAAGCAATTTACTTCCTTCTTCCTGGCAGTTATCTTTTGTCTTGTTTTCCCCTGGTGTTCTCACCTCCAGGTGTAAACAGTCCCGGATCTGTATGCATTTGTTTCCTAATGATTAAAGTGTGATCCCACCCAAGTTTAGCATTTGAAATGTTGAAGTCTAGTGTTAAAGTTTGCCTTTCAGCCTTGTCTTTTTAACAGACAGAAATAGGTGACTTCAGGAAGCAGTTTGCATTTCCCTGCGGTTGTTGTCTCCCTTCGTTGGCTGTGGAGGTGAACTAAGCCAGGAGTAATGTACTTCTTGGACCTTTTAGGGTGATTATACTTGTATGACAGTAACATACTTGGATGTGTATGAAAGTGGCATAGAAGGAAAGAAAGCAAGAGGGTGTTATGGTGATGCCAGAAAACCTTGGCTAATAAAAAAACCACTCAGAGACTTGTTTTAATCTTTGAGTAGAATGTATTTGTTATTTATGGTACCGGGAGCAAGAGGAATAACTTTGCTAAACTCGCTCGCCCTCCAGAACAAAAACTTAAATATTTATACATTTTAACAAACAGGAAATAGGGAATAGCCTCTTTTCTTCATGTCATTTTCCACTTCTGATTGCATCAGTCTCTCTGTTGGAGTATGCACAGTTAAGGACCGTGGTGCTCTTTTCCGTTTCTTCCTCACTTAGGTGGTCTTACGAAGTAATCATCATCCATGTAAACTTTCGACCTTATGTCTCGATGCATGCCCTGTTCACTTGTTTTTCACTATTTCTCTACTTAGACAATTCCATCTGGCAAGGCATCTTGTTTTTCTCTTTTTGCTACATTCCGATTGGTTACAAAGATTCTATAGTGACTAGTTAGTAATACATGTATCTATCCTTTTCCCCTGATTATGTGACCAGAAGCACCTTTGCAGACATCCTGTTATATGTCAGACAATTCATAAATTCTAATATAGAAATGGCTTTCTTATTTCAAGTATAGAAATGGATTAATAATTCATATATTCTAATATATAAATGGTTTTCTTATATTAATGGACATCTTAAAGCCAGTGGGCATAGAACATGTTTTTAGACCCTTAAATTTCATTGCTCTAGATTCTTTTATGCCTAGTAGCCTGAAACATTTGTTAATTAGTGACTGTTACTCCTTTAGATGTCCCTTCTCTGAAAGACCCAGGAAGCATTAGATGCTATAATTAGTTCCATGTCACTTAATGAGTTTACAGCACAGCATATCTTGGGAAGGGGTTTATTGCTCCCTTCCATTTAGCAAAGCAGTCTTCTGACAATGTGAAGGTCTCTGATGCATGACGAATTAATACATTCTCCACAATGAACTGTATCCTGCTAAACTGCTGACTTTATTTTGGATGTGTGACCTTTTACCTTCTTCAGCGTTTGCTCACTTCTGTGTTGAGATCAAATGAGAACCAAGCCCTAAAAAGAGAAGGTCACTAAATGCAGACGGTCCTCTATTTTAACACAAACATCTGAGACAATAAGGCAGCTCTTACCAGGAAAATCGTGTTGTCAGGGAAGAGGTTTCCTTGGCAACAGGGTCAGCCGGCAGGGCCTTCGGCACAGAGTGATGGGGCAGCACGTGATGGCAGAGCCTCAAAGAGGATGAAAGAGCGGGAGGTCAATCCCTGACACTTCGCAGTGACTTCGCTCGGCTCAAGGTGAGTTACTCCAGGAGTTTCATAAACCTGGCTTTCTGAATACAAATGGTCTGTGCAAATTGCCAAGGGCATGGAGAACCAGAGGAAAGGACTTTACACTCTGGAAATTATCATCAAAGACTTTTTTTTTTTTTTTCTTAAGAGAGGAGAATTACTTGTGAAGCTCCTTTGTGGTTACGTTCTCATAGCACTGAACTGTGTATGCTCCTGGAGAAGGATCACAGGCTTTAGATGTTATAGAAGGGGGACTCAGGATGCAGCGAGTGCAGGGCGAGGGGGACTGATAGTGGGTTCCAGTTCAGAGCTGTTGGTGTTAAACAGGTATCCTTTAGGATTCTGTCCAGCAGCTCTAAGATCAGCTGGAGAATAGGCATTTGACAGTGAACTGCTGACAAGCCAACAGTGTGCTTAAAAAAAAAAAAAAAACAAAAACAAAAAAAAAACCACCCAAAAATAAAAGGGATAATTTCTATCTAAGGAACAAAGGAGAAAAACAAAGAAGAAAAATGGAGACTAAAGCATGTTTTTTTGGAAATAATAATTTTCTGGCTTACTGGTTTTTTCCATATTGTGAGAAAAATTAAATAGGGAAACTAATATGCAACCTCCTTAAAGTAGATAAATCAATACAGCACTGTAATTAACAGGTGGATCTTAACCACTCCTTATGTTTATCTTTTATCTGTTTTAATTTTCTTTACCAAGCTATGAATTTTGTCTGTTACTGTTTGATTGCTGGGTCCTGGAAGAAATTCACTGCCATCCTTAAGGCACTTTTCTCTTGGTTCAGGATCTTCAGTGAGGTAGAGTCATTGTGTTCTGTCTCTTTGTAATTAGTATGCCTGCTAACCATGTCTGCAGTCTAAACTAAATTGCTCAGTTGGAAGCTAATGAGACAACGTAGTGATGTTATTCTGTATTCAGTGCTCAAGTCTGGGTCTGTTTTTCAGTCAAAGAATTGCCAGATTTTTCCATTTTGAAGGCAGCATTCTGCAGAAGTGTAAATGACACCACCTCCTCTCTTTCGTTGTGCAAGACTGCATGTCTAACTGCAGCGAGGAGAGAATTGAACTTGTGACTTTGTTAGTGAGGAAATTATGTTCTTGATACTTTCCTCGGTCCTCCTCACCCATCACCTCAGGCAAAACTAACCTACTACCTACTCCTCCACAATCCTGTTGTTAAATGAGGATATGGCAGAAAGACACAGCCAGTGCTGATAACAGGAAAAGCAAACACTGTTTAGGGGCTGCTAAATTATTCTATGCTGCTCTTAATTTTTTGTGCTGAAATTAGTGATGTAGCTAAAAAATCACCTCCAAGGATCCACTTACTCTTAACTAGTGCCATGAATGTTTCTTTTTCGAGGATGTTGGAAGGTAATGATCATATATGCAATGATGGCTGCAGTGACCTCAAATGTGTTTGAAACTGTCTATTTTCACCTCCATGCTTATACTTTTGCTACATTTTAAAGGCACAAAGGAATTATGATATTGCCAAATTGACGCTGGTTGGTGTTCACTGAGGGCCATTCATGTCCAAAGATGTGTGTATTTTCATGTATTTCCTCCCGGTTTGTTTCCTGAAAAAATTAGTTGAAGATTTAACTGTACTTGCTATGTGTGTGAATTGGATAAAAGCTCGAGTTACTGTATGTGCACCACTTTTCTTTGAGAAACTAGAAAACATTAAGGAATACTGTGAAATTCATAAAGAAAAAGTGAATACTGGAAGCTCTAGAAGAAAAAATATTACTAAGGAAGTAGGAGTTTAGGCTCAAGTTCTCAGAGCTTTCCTTCTGGGTTTTCACCTCACCTTTCCATCTGGTATATTTGTACATGCTAGTCTAGGCACAGGGCGTAATCCAAGCTCTCAGACACACTTGTCCTGTCTCTTGTTCACCGTGAGAATTCAAGGAACGTTAGTCATCAAAGAAGCAGCAACATGATGCTTGATTTTGTCAAAGTACTGTCTTCTGCCACAGTTTGTGTGGCTTTTAGATGTGGGTGTAGAAGTAGTCTGCTCTTTCTCCAAATGAGCTGCTGCTGTTATCGTGGTTATAAAGATGTCAATCTCTTAAATGATATTTAATAAAACTACTAAAACAAGATAATAAGATAAAAATTTACTGCTAAAAAACTAATTGATATTTTGAAAAGCTGTAACTTCCTTGCATAAGCAGTTTTGTCAAAGTCTAATTAAAGATGTAGACATTCTCTTGCAAATTTAATTTAATAACAACATCTATTGCTTCTCCAGTAATTGCTTCACTGTGTTCTCCTACATGCTATTCACCTAGAGTACATAACTTTCTAATAATTGATTGCTATGCTCCTGTGCAGTCGGGCTAAACAAAACACTGCATCAGAGGTTTTATCAAAGTGCCAAACTGTACAATTCACAGTAAGGTTGATGGACAAATCTGTCTGTAAAGTTGCCACCACAGCCATTGCCATCAATAGCATGCCCAGCTGTGCATCACCTACTGCAGGCTGCCTGGTGACAGATCTAAAATTGCAATAAGTATTTCTCAGTTTGGGCAAGGAAGAGTATTATCATTTCAAAGTTGTAAGTATTTAAAAAGGCCCAGCATCTCTCACCTATAGCTCACTTTTCTTTGAAGCTACTTGCATATGACCCATCTAGGAGTACTAATGAGAATGACTAATGATCTTCCCATCTGCACTACTGGCTGTAACTTGGGCTTGAAGCATCCATGCTGTGCTGAAGGACTCAGTATATCTTAAAGCAGGCAGCCAGCTCATGGCTTGTGCTTTGTCTGTCTGTGTTGGTGAGCTCGCTCTGCGCTGATGTGGGTGTGTGCTGGAGCACTGCTTTTCTAAGTAGCTCTGGTGCAGGTGGCTTCTTAACACTTGCTTTGGGGCTTGAAGAGGGCTGGTGGGTGGCATGTTGGGGAGCAGGATTGGACACCTAGCTGTCTATAACAGTGGCATGCTTTTTGTAGGTGGTAAGGATCTCAGCTTTGCTGTAGGCATGCGCACGTCCGAGTGTACATGAATAGCACGAAGAAGGGCTAAGAGAACAGTATAATGGAAAAAAAAAAGCCAGTATAAGTTGTTTTTAAGATTGTTAGCAAAGTGAACATATATAGTTGTAATGCTTTGGAAAAATAAAAAGGCATCACCATGTAAAGGAATTCGTAACTTTGTCCTGCGTGTCCTTTTGTATGCTCGGCCTGAGGTACTGCATGTGCTCCTTAGAGCTTACTAATGGGTGCTAAATGTCTATGAAGGACCTAGTGCAGGAATCCCTGAGAGCTGGGTAAAGAGCTGTAAACATTAATTTAAATAACTGTAATAAGAGCTGATTGTCATTTATTATAAGTTGGGATTTCTCTATATCGAATTTTTTGTGAGTTTTAAAGTTTAAAAATGATCCTCTTATTTAATAAAATAAGAATCTTTAAAAGAAGTGGATCAAAAACTTGTATTAATAATAGTTGTGTAATAGCTGAGGAGGGATCCTAATATTTAGTCCACCTGAACATTGTCAGCCCGTGATTTTTCTTGCTATTTATAAAATATTTAAGGAACATAGGAAACACAATATGCTAGTTTGTAATGTTATGTTTCTCACTTTAGTGTTTATAAATTTTTTTTATCCTGTGGGAGTTTGAGTTGATTGCAAAAAAATAGCTATAAAATTGTAGCTGTTGACAGATGTACATTTGAAGTTCTGTATTCATGTTTTCACAATAGTGTTAGACTCTTGACTTTAGTAAAGGTGACTTTTGATGTTATACAAGACCGCTGATAATTTATTTTTGAGATTGCATACTAAATACAACGGTACAACTTGATTTTGTAAACACATTTGCAATTAAAAGTGGCTTTATTCTTATTGCATAATTACTGAAAGCATTAGGAAGCTTCAAATATGAATTAGGCAACTTCATGTGGATTAAGGCAGAGGCTAGATGGATTTGGCCTTTGGAAGAGAAAATGTTGCTTGTAGGCAACTTTCCAATATTTCTTTCAACTGCTCTTAGCTGTGTTTTCATTTATTTTTTTTTTTTACCTTGTTAACGTTCCCTGTTTTCATAACTATAGCTGTGGCTGCTGCTTCAGGAACAGAACAAACTTCCCAGGCTAGGAGGAATATCTTGCCTGTTGACAGTGAGTTACTGTTCTGTCGCTTGTGAGTGCTCTTTTCCCTGTTGCGAGGTAGTGCAGCATCTTCATTCTCCATGAGCACCATTATCTTTTCCTGTTGAGATGCAGGTCTGAGGCTGATGAGGATTTCCTGTGTCTTTCCAGCTTTCCAAGGCACATTCTAAATCCCTGGGACAGGGCTGCAGTGGCCCTGTGCAAGTCAGTCATGTGACTTACAGGCTTCCTGCTTAGACTTTGACAGTATGCTTTGTGGAACAACTCTTCAAGATTGTATTTTTATTCCTTCATTTACCTCAAAATAGGACTATTTTTTTATTTTTCCTTCAGTGTCTTCTGGAGCCATATATAGGGGTTAAAATGTCTTCTTTTTCGTATCTCAGATATAGTTTTTGTCTTATTAGAAGTACCAGTTGGCGAAAGTTTGGCATTCAGATGATTAAAAATATTTGAATGCAAAATTACCTACAAAAACTTACTATACGTAAGTTTACAGATCATGATGGGAAGAGGAAACAATTGGAAATATTTATTTTAATCAGAAGCTTTTTTCTCTTCCCTCTCCTAGCTATCATTCCAGGAGGTTCCTAATCCTAATTTAATTGTATAGTATGGAGGTATATTTTTCATTATGATTGAACTAATCAAAAGATTTAAGTAGTTACTTATACTGTTTAGACTGTATTGAACTTTTTGGGAAGAACAGGATACTAATTTTGAAAATGAATAAATGTGTATGCAAACAGACTATGCAGAAAGTACAATACTGCCATGATTTATGTACATCAGGCCTTTTTTTTCTCCAGTTCATCATTGGGAAAAATCTCAAAATTAACAAAATAGAAAACAAATGTACTTTTAGAGCACTGTATATTGCAGACATGTGCTTTAGGCAAATTCTTCAGTAAGATCTGTAGAATTCAGATGATAATTTGAAAAAAAACACCTACTTTATCAATTCAATATAAAAAAGGTAAGATTTTGTTCGTTACCTATAGCATGATCAATGTTGTATGTATTACCAGAAACTAACACTGTATAACTTTGAGTTAAAGCTTTAAACATTTAAATTAGTTCAGCAGTATCTATAGGTAAAGGTACTTAAAAAAAAAAAAAAGGGGGCAAGTTCAAATTATATCTCTTGATTCGAGTTTTGAGGGAAAAATTATAATTAAATAATGCTGGGAAGTGCAGTGCAACCCATTTTCAACAAAGGACAGAAGTCCCATCTAATTTGCAGAATTTTATTTCATCTGTGTGGGTGAAGGTAGAATTCTCTTCCTTTTGATCTGTTTCATAAATATAAGGGTCATTAGTTTAAAAACAATGTTTTGAAGTTATAGTACCAAAAGTCACATTTATGTAGTCTTTAAAAAGTTTTTGTTTTATATGCAGCTTAACAAAAGCATATCCGTGTCATGGCCCTTTTAATATTGTGTGATATTAGAAATGCATAGTAGTTTTGGGGTTTTTTTTGTTAGGCTTGGTTTGTTGTGTGGGTTTTTTTTTTTATTTTGTTTTGTTTTTTTTGTTTTGTTTTTTTGCTACATTTTATGTCATCTTTGCTTCTTAGGGCTTGCAGACACAAGAAGCTGCTACCTGGTTAATGGGTTTAGTAGTGTATTCAGTACTATTTATTTAAACCATGCACAGCATTGGAAGTATACACAGAATAATGTAAAATAATCAAGCTACCATTAATGAGTTTTTCAGACCCATCCTACCTGTAAGTCAGGGTTTCGTGTGTTACAGCTACCAGGCCTCTGTGTTTGTTGCTTTTGAATCCGTTTTTGTGAGCCAGTCTGAAATTCTCTCTGGGAGCACCATCTCTGGCTAACAAAGCTGGCCGTGACTGAGCTGCTGTTGGCTGAGCCCCTTGGAGGGACGTGTAGCTGTACCAGGGCACACCCAAATGGTATTCAGAAGGACACTGCGCCCAGTGGGAGAATGTTTGAGGGGAAAATTGTCCATATGTGGATCCAGATTATTCCATGTCATGGGTAAGTACCAGCAGGACTGTCATGACAAGCAGCAGTATATGGGGAAGGATGGCTGCTACTGAATTTGCACATGTGGCAGCAAAAGTTGTGGGGACTACCAGGCACCAGATCAATGCACGTCACTTTTTACTGGTTTCACTGACTCAAAGAAACGCTCTTTGCAAAGGCTGAACTTTCTTCTTTGTACCTGGGTTTTGTTTTAAATTTTATGGGACCCAGTGAGGTAATAGTGTGGAACTCATCAGGCTGGTCTTCTGCAGCCAAAAGCATGCTTGGCATATGCTTCTGAATTTTCACCCTTGAAGGTGTTTTCTGATGGCAACACTGCAAGCCCTGCAGGTTTCCGTTTGGCTTCAAGTAATCCTTCTGCAAAATTGTGTATTTTGAAGCATGTTACATTAAGCAATTTTCCCTTTTGCCTTCTCTTCTAATTCTGAGTGCTTCCATTTTTGAGGACATGAGTGCGATAAGCATTTTAATCTTTGTGGAGGCTGCAACTAGCTTACGTGTTGTTGGGCTTACACTGGGCTAGGTAGTTAACAGCAGCTAATTTTTAGGAAAAGCAATATTTAGAATAAAGTCAAATGAACATATATTTAGTGTCTGCCCGTGGATGCATACATGGACAAAACTAGGTACTCCCTTCTAATTTGGGGTGATGATCCAGGATGTGGTTTTTTGGAGCTGCATCTAACTTAAAGTCTAACTTGAGCTGGCATTAGTAAATGAAGCAGCAGCAGCCACTGCAGGAAGTGGTTCAGCCAGGCTGTGTTTTGGCTTCCTCTGGGGATTGCTTGTCTTTCTTAATTTGCTGTGTATCCAGCCTAGGATAACATCCTGCGTAGACACCTTAGACAACAAACATTATTATGTCTTTTGGACCAAATCAATTTCCTTACACAAAGTCTGAAGCAGAAATTGCCTTCAGTATCTATCTATGCCTTGTGAGTGGCTGTGATTGTTTTGATTCAACTAATTATATTTTTAGCTAAAATAACTGAAGATCACTGCACTGGATTATCTCTGATTGAATGCTGCCTTATTAATTTTTAATTTTTGTGATATTAATTGATTGCTGCTTTATCCTGTAATTTACTGAAAGGGAAATTTTAAATAATTATTTTTCAGGCCAAACTTCAGAATGTATTTGACTACTTTGCAAGTTGCGGTTGTTTCAGAAGCAGCAAGTGATTGTGTGGAAATTCAAATGGCTTATCAAAATTTTCAGAGAATCAAAGAGAATTTCCACTTCTGAAAGTAAGATCATTAGAAAACCTTTAGAAGCATTTAAACAGTCTATTTGAGGATTACTAGCATTGGAAAACTAATAGGAAAAAAGGCATGTAAAACTCCACATGCTGGAATGCAGCAGCTCTGGAGCAGTAGAAAATTGGTCATCTCTTAATAGAAACATCACCCAAACTGGTTTTTCTTTTAATTGTTATGGATTTCTAGAAGTTGTCTTAGTGTTCTTGAAACTTTTTAAAGAACAGATGCAGTGGCAATGTCCTGACTTCATCAGCTGCAAGGTTTGTAGGAGAGAGTCAGAACTGCAAACTATTTGTTCAAGATGTTAAAGGAATGTGCAAAGTGTTTAAAGATGAGGACAAATGCTCAAGGCACTGCACTTTCACTGCTTCTTAGGTAGGACTTTATGGCTTTTGACCTTGGAGCTGACAGTTCTGGAAATTAACCTGTGCTTCTGTGTTTCTTTTAATGCCGCATTACCACACAAGTTGTGTTGGGCTTGAGTCGGAAAACTCCGTGGCTGTATTGTTGAAGGACCAATGTCAATATCCTTTCTGGCACACTAATATTCAGGGTACACAAAACAGCTGCCACTCTCTCTGTAAATCTGGAAGACTAGGTCTTGGTGCTTAAAGCAGTATGAGCACTGAAGTTGTAAAACTAAAGTACCTACAAAATTCTGTCTTTAACCCAGCAAGGATTAATTATAGGGCAACCTCCTCTTAGTTCTCTGCCATGTTGTTTAGAATTCTTTGACAAAACTCTGGTTGCTGATGTCAATTCTGTATCCCTTTTCTGAAAAAATAATACTGCGTTCAGAAGTTTGTCTTCTACGGTTTAGAAAGAAAAATATAATAGCTGTTTACACTAAATTAAGGCTTGAAGGAGCCTGTTTAAAATTATTTCAGACACTAAAACTTGTGATTTTGAGTGAAGCTGAGAGATTAAGTCCCCTGTCAGCTGAAGAACAATTCATGCTTTATTTATGAGAAAATGCAAATATGCTAACTAGAAGATGATTCATCTTGGGATGAATATTTGATCTCTGATGTACCTTAGGACAGGCAAAGCTTTTCATCTAGAAGAATCACATGGAAGTAATGACCATAATTTTGAAGTTTGGTTATCCTCAAGCGTATAAATGAAGTATTTGTAAATTTGCTTAATTTATGTCCATAAGCAGTATTTTTGTTAGCTGTGCCTTAAACTGTATTTGAAAAACTCTGTAAAGCAATTGTATTTCTTGTTATGCTAGACATCTGTGCTTCAAAATACAGCTCTTATGTGAAGGGCAAGGGGTTGCCTTAGCCCAGAACTAAGCACAAGAGCCTTCGCTAGGTGAATATGCGAAGTGCAGTTCTGTGATGGATGCTCCTTTCCGAAGACTGACCCCCAACTACTAGTATCTGCATAGCAATGCAAGTATACCTTGTACAGCTTCTCTTATGCTTATTGGTACGTTTGGGTTGGGGTTTTCTGTGGTCAGGAGAGATGGATTGCTGTGAGCATGTTCTTGCTGCTGGACTCCCAGCTACTTGCGTGCTGCTTTTGATGCTTGCCAAAGCTGGAAACAGGAAATAACAGGATTTGGTTTCTTAACAGTCATAGGACTCTTCTTCATGAAGTTGTTTTACAGGACATTGTATCTTTTCTCCTGGTTTGAAGAGAATACCTTTTTCAATAACATAGTCTCTAGAATAGAAAAATTTTGGTTTCTGTGCTTGATTTTACTTTTCTGGGGGGTTGTATTTGTTTGTGCACTGCTATTCAAAGGATTTAGGTCTCATTTCTCCCCAGTCTCCCTCTATGGCCTCCTGTATGGATATCAAACAGGCTTCACAAAGATGGTGTGAATTTCATGTGCTGTATGAATGGCAGCTCTTGTATACCTTTTTGTTATTCAAGAGTATTATGTGCGAAAGGTCAGAAGCTCATGTATCTTAAGGTCAGAAATAGAAAATGATGCATTTAATATGTATTAATAAACTTGGTTTAAATCCAAGATGTTTTGCTTCTAAGAAGTTAAGTAGTTAAGCAAGTAATTTGTAGTAGATGATCTATATGACAAATTTCTTCTCTTTTCCTGTTAACAAATCTATGAAAGTATAATATATCTTCTCAGATGTACTTATTGTTTTAATTGATCTTTTTCATTCATTCTGGTGGTTGGTTTCAAGCCGTGAATTGCTTGGAGATTATTGGTGTTTGAAATGCATTGATGAATCTCAGTTGAACTTTGACTTTGTTATTTGGGAATATAATTTTTTTAATGTCCAGGTGGAGATGAAATTAGTTTTTGGTGTGATGCTGCAATCTATAAAATCGGTTTTAGTGTGTGTTTTGTTTTCAGTGTGGGAGAAGAAGAAATGGGCATGAAACCTTTTGAACCACTGTAATTGATGGCAGAAACAATAAATAACAGCACCTTTCTGCTTCATCTACGTGTTGTCAATTGTTTCTAATACTTTCCTTATAAAAATTATAAGATTACTGGAGCAAAAGATTACTGTACCTTTCTGTATAGCTTTCTGTTTTGGGGTATTTCTCTTGACAAAAACCGCATTGCTTGTTTCACAAATTAACCCACTACCTGAAAAATATAAAATAAGCAGAACAAGGAATCTACTGCTTAGAAAATTTTATCATGGGACTCCTGAGAATTTCCGTTTGCTTTTGGTAACAGTCTATATGTTTTGCTATTCGGGAGCAAAATCTTCTGCTTTTGTTTGAAGGCCCATTATGGATTCAAAAGCGTATTCAGTTCTAATGGTATCAAGTACATGTAGGAAAATCACTGGGGGGGGTGGGGGGAGAGAGAAAGGGAAGGAAATGAGAACAGGAATGCATTGATTGCATCAAATAAAAAAATAAAAAAAGATAAAAAACCAAACCCATTCAGTAAAGAGCAACAACAACCCCCATCCTCACAAAAATAGCAAAAAGAACTTTAGGTAAGAAAAATACATTGAATATAGGAGCAGCTCTTTCCTATTGCCCTTGGAATGCTTAGGTGAAGTATGATGAAGTTAGCTTTATGGGCAATTCCCTGCCATATTCCCCTCTGCCTCCCTTGCTCACATGCAAAGGTGCACAGTCTGCAGATCTTCAGGCCCACAAAGTTCATCTATTCCCCTTTATGCTGAAAATGCTGACCAGAAATCAAAGGGGAATAGTGAGTTCAGGCAGGGGGGAGCTCCATCTGTGACTCACTGTTTTTCATCACGTACAGCACGAAATACCATCCCAAATCTGAAGCCTGCATCCACATTGAGGAGTAACAGATGCGATGTGCAGAGACCTGCATCCAAATATCTGAATTTGCTTGCTGTCAAATATTTTTGTTTGTTTAAAAAAATGTTTGTGATGCAGTTGCTCAGTTTTTAGGAAAAACAATAAATTAATTATGTCAACACAGAAAAAAAGTTATACTAGTTGGTTTTGCAATTTGTTAAGCTAATAGGATTTCTTATGGTGATATTCTTCATAAGTATTCTCAGCATATTCCATTATCAAGTCCCATGAAAGCATTATAGTGTGTGCTGCAAATGTTTATTGCCAATATGATAAATTGTTTAACAATGCTCAGACAATCATGAAAGATTTACTGAACAAGTTTAAATCCCTTATTTTAACAGAAAACCACCAGGAACCCTCAGAAGAAGTAAACAAATCTTCAAACCATTCCAGGTACATTTAAAAAGAAAAAAAAGACAGCACTTGGCATGACTGATATTTTTATACTTTTCCTATGATAAAGCTAAGAAATCATGCAAGTGATCTACTTAAGATTATCTAGTTTTTTTACCTAGTATTTGCATGATACAAAGTGATATTGTAACTTCTATAACAAGGGCTAATAAAGCAAGGTCAGTCACGCACAAGGAAATTTTAAGTGTGGCCCGTGAAAGTTCACAGCTTTTAATTCATGCCTGCTTATGTTGTTTCTTGTGATGGAACAGGTACCTTTGTGATGGCAGGAGCATTGTGCTAATTCATCTGTTGGGACTTGGAATTGGAAGAATTTTCTAATTTCTAAATAAAACAGACTTATTATGAGTACTTATGCATTGGAGGAATAAACTTATGAGGGTTAACTTATATCAGCTTCATATCCCTTGTATTTTATAGAGAACAGAATCTTTCTCTAAGCCTATTCCAAAGCAGGGTAGTATAAGGCAGGTTCACTTGGCAAGATAATGTGTCTTCATTTCCCATTTGTGTTCAAATTCATGGACCAGATGGGATTCACTAAATGGTGGTGTGAGAGATTGCCCATGTGATTGCAAGGCTGCAAGGTCACAGTTAAAGGATGTCCTAGACATCTTAATAAACCAACAGTAAAAGGAAGACTTGGGGAACTTAGTTCATTCCCTGGAAAGGTCGTGGTAGACATCTTTGGAGTGCCAGTTGCAAACATAAAGAACAAGTACACAACCAGTAGTCAGCATTGATTTACCAATGGAAGCTGTGTTTTGCCAGCCTTAACTGTTTTCTATTTCAAAGGGCCTGGCAATGTGGATGAAGGGAGATAGTGAAGGTATAATATGGTTTGACCTTGGTATGACTGACTTACTGTGTTCTCATGTAGAAACTTGGGAAGCATGGACTGCATAATGGGAGGCTGGAAACTGACTGTACTATCAGGCTATCTGGTGGATAACAATGAGCAGAGTGCCCCAGGACTTGATGTAGACACCAAATTTTTTCCCTTAAGATTTGTAGCATAAAAGAAATACTGGTTGCAAGAGACCTCTGGACCCTGGTATTTTCTGGAACAGTTTGAGCTTCGTCTTGATGTTATCTTCAAAGCTTGGAGGCACTTCTGAATTGCTCCATACCCTCTTCTCAAACAGATTAAGTAGTCTCAAGTACTTCAGCCTTTCCTTCCAGCTGGTGTGCTGGAGGTCCCTCTCCACAGTGGTAGTCCCCCAGTGTACCCTCTCAACCTTCTGAGCATTCTTTTCAAATTAGGCTACCCAAAACTAGGCACTGTACTCCAGATGCAATCTCACCAGCATTGCATAAACTGTGTTTTGACAAGTTTAGGTAGAACTTTAGGGAGACAAAATAAAAACTGATAGGACAGTAATGCAGCACAGAGAGATTGCCCAGACATTCTGGAATCTGTGTACTTGGAGGTTATCAAGAATTTCCATGTGAACCTGTGACTGATCTGATTTAATGATGATTATACTCTAGTTTACAGTGGTATCCATCATTCAGTACATGAGAGCTGATTTTGATATTTAAATTCATGGTTTCTACTTAGAATTTTTCTTTCTTCTGTATTGCTAAGCAGTACAGAGTTCAGTTCCAAAGAACTGACTGATAGAACTAAAATATGTTTCAAAATGATGTTTTAAACTGATACTATTCAGTTAAGTTACCTCTTGACAGAATAAAATTTCAAGTTTGAAGGAACTTGCTATCAGGTTTTTAAAAATAACTCAGAATAATACCACCTGATCAGTTCATATAATTTAAAGACACGTCTAAAGTTTTTTTTCAGGACAAATTCCATTAAAAAAAAAAAAAATCCCTATTTTTCCAGAGCCACAGTCCAATTTGGGAAAAAAGAGAGTGCCAGTTCACAGGGTGCATACATTCCTTGCTTTTGTATGGTGGGGATGTGTTGAGTATTTTATAGTTTAATTTCTTTTCATAATCCTAGTTGAAGTTTCAGATTTTTTATTTTTCTTTTTTAAAGAAAAGGACTAATTTCGTTATAGTTGCAGGAAATTCCACATTGAAATCATTAAGTTTGCAGGGAATGGAAATTAAAGAAGAATTTGATCTGGAACACTTTCAAATACTCCCCATGCTCATAAATAAATGAATAAATGAAAATCTCAGAAGTGTGTCGAAGTTTGTATGTGTCTGCTTCTGTAGGAGCCAGTATGGTTGGGGTTTTCCAGTTATTGAGTCAGATTTCAGTAACTGGGAAGACTGCACCATGGCAGGCTTTGAGGAGCAGGCTGGGCTTAGGTCCCTGCCAGCCTTGGCTCTTCTGTTGTGATCCTGTGGACTGAGTCAGGGGGTCTTTTGTATTGGTACCCTGTGGTGCTCTTCCTTGGAGATGCCCTTCTGCTGCTGTCTACCTTGATGGGAGCAAACTGGTCCCCAGATTTTATGTGGTAAATTATGAAGGTGGACATTTAACTGTCAAGCACCTTTTCTTGTGTCCTTTCAGAGTATATGCTGTTTGCATAGTCTTACCATGTCATGTGTCAAGGGAGGCTTGACACTGCAAAGAAGAAGGAAGCAGCAGCTTTCCCTGGACTATTTATTGATAGTGAGAAAGAGTAAAGTGAAGTGAGACTAAAGCAGGACTAACAGATAACATCTCAGGAGCAATTTAGTTCAGGTGTGTACCTGGCGCTCTTTAAAAAATATAACCTTCCATACATTGCTTACATTTTTATAAGGAATTATACTGGGGGTCTGTTGTATGGGGAGTGCTAAGCAAAGTAGTAGCGGGGTTTTGGGTGGAAAATAAGCAAAGATGTAACAGGACTGTCAGGTTTTGGCAGAGGGAGTTTGTGGAGGCCAGCTGAATGGTGTCTCTGAAGTGCCTTGTTCCAAGCCTCCCTCAGATGTGGCTGCTTGGAAAGCTGTAGGTGTAAAGAGAACTGCAAACAAAGAGTGAGACCTCCTTTAATTTATAATGTCTATTCTCTAGCTATATTTCATGTATACTCTTATACATAAGTTTTGGTTATAGCGTATGAGCTCTTACATGCTGCAATTCCTTACCATCTGTGACCGTTTTCTGACTAATTTACACCCACCTATGGTGTTCCGTTGCCCAACAAATCAGCTTTCTTAAATATCTGCTTTCTGGGCCTACCTCTCTTTAGGAAGAAAACAAGCTGTAGTCTGATTTTCTATATAACAGTCACACAGTGTAAATGGAATGGGGAATAATTTGTTTTTCCTCTGCTGAACAAAAGATACTGTGTTTGCTCAGGAACTTCTTATTAAAAAAAAAAAAAGCATATGCCAAGGAATATGTAGCAGTGAGATAACACATGCCTCAAGGAACTCTGTGAGGCACATACCTTTGAAAATATTTTATTTCTGTATTTGTTTTTGAAAGGAAGTGTCAAAATACAGAAACCCAACAGGGAGCTCTCACTAATGCACCAAACAGATTTTATTTACAACATATTTGCACGTAGGGCCTTCCAATCAAAAAAGACATAATAAATGTCCTGGTATATAAGTTTTAGTGCTTTTGAAGGTGAAAAAAACCCAACAGAGAATAGAGATAAAAATGGAAAAGAAGGATCCCAATGTGCAAGCACTTGCACACAAAATTTGATCCCATGTTTATACTCATATATATTGGATTGCATGACTGTGACCTAAGTAGGTCTTTATTGATATGGGGACAAATGGCTTCAGAATTTTAGAAAAATTCTGGCATCTTTAACTAATGGGAAAAAATATTATTTACTGTCTAGCTGTTTTGGTGTTTCATCTCATCCTTCTATGGACAAAGGCAATAAGTCCTCTCCTGTCCTTGCTCATACTAAATTTGCTGTCAGTATTTCTTTGAGTAATCCTGAAATGGTATTTTACATGGAACTTGGCTTTTTTTCTCCTTCTTTTCCTCCCTGATCTCCTATATAAATTTAGTAAAAGCACAATCTAGCCATGTTTACAAAGAAATCCTTTGGAATATCACTCACATGTATAATAAATCTATCAGCTGCTTTGTAAAATAGGAAGTCTGTGTATACAGATGCAATTGATCACTGGTATTCTTTGCTATCGCTTGACTCAGTTTGTGGCATTCTGATGGCTCCTTGTCCTTTTCTCTGTGTAATGGGCAGTGACAGCTCCTCGGGAGCCCTTGAGCCAGTCTGTACATGGCATGCTCCCAGCTGAGTTACAGGCCCAGTACCTATCATTGTCTTTTTACCTGTCCAGCCTTCCCTGTCTGTGCTGCCTTGTAAGACCTTTGGGTAGTTATTGATGACTGAAGAACCAGAAGGTTCCATTGACTCTTTGTGACTGCCTGAAAGGAAATTATCAAAGGTATGCAGAAAGGAAAGGAAAGTGTACAGGTGATGGTAGCTTTCTTTTCTTCTTCAGGTCTTACCCAGAACTTCTTTTCAGCAAAGGAATACATCTTCTTTCATATTTCATAATGTCTAAAATACTTGTGCCTCCACTGGAACATCTGAACTATTTTGTAATATAGATGTTTTGCAGTAATGTAAGTATGATGTTGTCTTGTACATATTTTATTTCTTGGGGGGTGGGTAACAACTTTCTAGTTGTACTGATCTCAGATATAAGACAAGCTGGAGATGATATTGTCAAATAAGTCTTAGAGAACAAGTTTGATTTTCCTAACAAATCTTAGAAAGCTGACTTTTTTTTCCTCCCTGAAAAAACACTATTTAAATTATTTCACAAAGCTCATGAGGTTTTAAGCAACTTGCCTGTTGCATTGCAACATCATCAATATGTTACATTGCATTTCACTGTTATGGCTTTTTAAAATTTTATTTCAATTTGCTATTTATAAATTCCTGTTTTGGCATATTTTTTGTGTGGTCATCCTGTAGTTGTGCAAGTGTGTGGCTTTTCTGCTTATTTGCTTGCTTGTTTTACCCCTCTGACTGGTACTGAAGGCAGTATCTTTACAGAAAGAAGTAATATAAATGGGGGTGAAGGCTTTTCAGAGATCTGGTTAGCAGAGAGAAAGGTAGGGGTTTTTCACAACCCCTTTCCTGCTCTGGAAGGTTGTGCTGTAAGGATGCAATTACTGGTCTTATTTCAACCTGATGAAAAAAAACAAACCCACTTTGTAAGATAAAATAGGGCCTGGTAAGCAGCACTTCTCTTCAGAAAAAAAGAGTATCTGTTACACTATTGCCAGTTTTAGTGAGTGAAAGATGGTTTTCATTCCCGAAGTTATTTTGCAGGAGCTGTCTGAGGAAACTTGGGAGATTGCAGGACGAAGCAGGTCACAGAATGGGATTTTTCTAAGCATCATTTTGAGGCAGAGAAAAGAACTCTTCCTGTCTTCAGGCTTTGCTGTTGGAGAAGATGCTGCAGTACCTGATCTGCAGGATGTTCTCCAGCAAACCCTGAAGCTCTTTGCAAGCTCTTCCTGTGCAGGAAGCTGGGGTTCAAGGAGGTGAAAGAGGAGCATGAGGTACAAGTCTGTATATTTCCAAATAACCCTATACCATATAATAAATTTGCCTCTTTTGAGCCATCTCCAGCATAAATTAGTATACAAAGGTAGGAAATCTCTGTTCTTGAAGGAAAACAGTAAGTAATGAAAGTTATTGTGAAGGAAGTCTACGTGTTCTGGACTTGGTTTATCTGGGTAAGTGCTAGAAACTGAGCTTAGAATAGAGCTAAATTTGCAATCACCCCTCCCAATTTCCAAGTGTTCTGCCTCTTGCAAGTATTTCTGCCTCTTGCTAAGGATGAGACAAAGCATAGCTGAATGTGTGAGGGCTGCCACAGTGCTCCCCACATCCCGGGCCATGGGCAGAGACTTTGCTATCCCTTGAGGCTGGGGAGGAACTGCCGTGGCCACTCCTGGGAAGTGTAGCATAATGCCTTATATAGCACTGAGAAATGGAAGCTGCCTTTCCTCAGTTGTGATCTTACTTATATTAACAAAAAAACCCATAGCCAGCCAATTCTTAAACTGGGCCACTGTCATAATTAAGGCAGTTAAAGTGCAAAATGGAGTTGAGGGGGAAGTGTCTCAAGACTGCAGGTAGAATCTCTGTTTGTAAGAGAAAGTATTTTACTAGTGTTGAGTATAGTCGATAAAGTTGTGTGGTGCAGTCTTCCCCAGGATGCCTGGATTTGTAAGGTTTTCTGAAGATGTGATGTAGCCGTTGCTTTATAGCAAAGATTCTTGAGTACTTAGGAAAGATGAGTAATCCTTTTGAATTAAGTCATCTATTCACATGTTTAAATGCAGATGTGCTCAAGTACAATAGCATTTTCTCAACTATGTAAAACTAGTAACTGCACACAGCATTCACACTGCTAATGTTATGTAATATTTAACAATCTTGCCCTTACTTTTGTCTCTTTGTTTGAATCTTCTACCTCTTCAGGAGTTTAAATTATCTTTAAATAATGACGAAAATGAAGATTTGTAAAACATAGACTTAGGAATAAAGCTTGAAAGGGGGAGGTAAATGTAACTTTTGGGTAGATTTTTATCACTTTTTTTTTTCTTCTGTCATTTTCATTTGCCTCATTTTCTGATTTCAAACTAGCTGGACCTGGTTCAAATACTCATGCTATTTTGACGATATTTATGGATCAAAAGAATATGATTTCCATGGCAACTGCTCCAGGTTTTGAGCAAATATCAGCTTTGAAGGTGCTTTTTCTTTTTTTTTGATTTGTATTTTGTGCTTATTTGATTAACCCCGGGAGGAGTTTAGATCTTGTTTATAAACAGAGAACTTAATTTGAAGAAGAAAAGCAAATTTCAAAATAGAATGAAATGTTCAAGATAACAGATCCAGCAGCAGAGTTCTACCAGACTCTTGCTTTGTCCTTGAGTGTTTAAGCTACTACAACTTTTAAAAAGTGATCTTTAGCATAAAAACATGGTGTTGTTGATGTTATTTCATAGTTTCTAAATAGTTCTGAAAGAGTTATTCATGTTAGAGTTATTCATATTTATAGTTCGGTGAGCCACTGGCTGTCCACTTGATGTTGCTGCATATGATGTGGGTAGATTGACAGTGAAAATGTAGCTGCTAAGGTGAATTGAGGGTTAAGTGTTCTGAATGGGAAACTCTAAGCACTGATGATAATAACTGAACCTGATTGTTGCTTGCATGTAGCAAAATGCTTTGGGACAAAGTTTTCCCATTTTGAATGCCTGGTCTGCCTGCACATTAGCGCCTACCTCTTGCAAATCTTAATCTTAAAACAGCTGTAAAATCCTTGTATTCAGTGTACCCAGCACTGGATTCTTTTAAAGGAGACAGTATTTATTGCCTGCCATTATTAAGTATCAAATTCAGAGATTCATGAAATGCATATCAAATTTTAATAAGCATTTCATGGATTGTCAAGAAGTTAGTGATATGTAAAAAATATTGAATCCATGACTTTAAAGATGGAATAATTCTTGCTAAGGCTCAACTTTTATGACTGGTTCAGAACTGCTGTGGTGTGCATGTATGTGTATGTTTATACTTTACAATCTTGTGTGAGCAGTGTTGGGAATACCTGTTTGTCAATGTAGCATTTGTTTTTTGTTATACCCTGGTGCTGGTAGGTCAAGGAATTAGGCGGGGGACTTCTAGGGCACAACAGAATGGGATTATCTCATGAGTAAGTTTTAAGTACATGTCACAATACATAGTAATGAGAAGGCAAGACTGAGGCTGCACAGGCGTTTCCTCGTTCTCTTTTATGCAGATAAAATGTATTTTAGAGAAAAAAAAAATAAAGGTATTGGTTATGAGCAGCAGCACCTCCCTGTGTGTTATTGGCAAGGTTAGAAATCTTACTTTTGGACATTGAGCTATCCTGGGTTGTTGAAGTACCTACAGCTGGTGAAAGCACAAAGATTCTAAAGATGGGTAAAGAACTGGAATCTGTGTAGAAGAAAGAGAAACTGGAAGGGGGCTTCCACTGTGGACCAGTTCAGTGCCAACACTGAAGACTTAAGGCCATTTCCCTCCTAGAATCCACACAGTAAATAAAGATACATGGAGAAACAGGCAAGACTACTTTGGGGTCAGCTTGCAGTGTTGCAGGGCAGGTATTTGGGTGGGGATGGCAATCTGAGTGTCTGTAGGGCCATTATATTAGACTGTGCTATGACTGCTGTTCCTCAGTTCTGCGGTGCCATGCAGTGTGCTGCGGGGGGTGCACACGGCGCCTCACCATGCGCTGGGCAGCAGAGCTCGGCGACAGCCTCGGAGTCACTGCTCTTGCCTTGCTTCACTGTTGTACCTGTTCTGTGCTTCATTTGTTTTCTGCTTTGTGTTGCTAATGCATCCACGAGGCATTGGGCACTGTAAGTGGTATCAGCCTAGCTGGTTTTAGTTAAATCCTGGTCAGAACTTTTCCAGTCTAACAGTAAAGCAAAGTCACAAGGACATGGTTTTTAGTCCCTGCAAGGAACTGCTCCCTCAAAATTCTGGTTAGATTGTAGGAAGCTGCAGTGTTTGATCACCAGCCTTTAAATACATGTGGTTTATGCATGTGGCTTAGGGGATATTAAAGGGGGGGGGAAAGGGCTTAGAATACTTTTCTTCATATTTTTCTATATCACCACCCACATTGTCAGCTGCTGTCATGTTTTTCTGGCTTTGATACTGTTATTCATTAAAGAAGATAACAGATTAAGGTTGCTTTGGCTACTCAGCTTCTTGCAGTCTTGAAGTTTGTGTGCCATTTTGTGGTATCACGTGACTGGGAAGTCCTGGATAATAGCACTAATGTTCTTTAAAAAGCCAGACAGCAACAGGCCTTTTCAGTTTTGGTTTCTAATTTTATTTATTGCTTTCTTATTCAGAGAGCTAGAACATGACTGTATTTACAGTGTATTTATTTATTTTCTTTATTTATTTTCTCATACTTACACAGAAATGGAAATGCTTCACAAAATGCTATGAATTTTTCCCTCCTTTTTTTTTTTTTTTTTTTTTTTTTGGTGTGGAAACCAAGATGATGCTCTCTTGTGAGGGGCCTCTTGTACTTGCACAGAGCATTTTGTCTTTGTCAGACCCAGATACTACTTTTGTTGCAGTCAGGTTACAGATACCACTTAGATGGAATTAATGCAATTGCAGCTAAGAACTGGAAAAGCTGACCAAGGTGTTTTAGTGAGAATTGTTTCACTAAATTTCACATTTGAATTATGATATTAGAATGAAAGTTAATCAGAGAAAGTTTTCCAAGATTTTAAATGGGAGTGTGAAATCAAGATGAGTAACATTTCAAGAGGCTATGCAATCAAGCCCCATGTTGCACTGAGTACCTTATGATTTAAATTCGTCCATGCAAATATACTCTAGTTTGGTGTACCTCTACGAGAAGTTTTGTAAACTCTGGTCAATCTATTATGGATCAAGAATTGCAGGTTCTTACTGTAATGAGAAGTTAGTTTCTTTTTTTTGCACTGATAATCTTGTTTTAAGATTCTGAACAGGATAAAAAAATTGTTGTTGCTTAGAGATTTCATGTGACTATTTCTCAGAGTTCCAGCTGTGAAGTATTTCTGGCCTTTTTGAATACCTCACTTTCACATACTTTGTAAAACCAAGAGTAGGCTTTATAAAACTTTGTTAGGATGGCTTCTTTAGCAGTGTCTTTTTAATATTTGAGAATTGTAAGTGAAATTATGCATAGGCATACCTGGTTGATTCAGTCTGTGTACTTTGAATACTAATTTTATCCTTCTAGAGCTCTTTAATTCAACAGAGCTACCTTTGATGCTTGTAGGAGTGCTGAAGTAAAACTGCTCTTTTCTAACTCAGGAGCTGAGTAACTTGTGAAGGGATGTTCCATGGAGTGCCAAGCACCTCAACTCCTTGAACAGTAATGGGGAATTAAAGATACGTAGTACTTTGGTCATGTCAAGGATACCCTGCTACTCAGTTTTTTCAGAGTAAACCTAATTTGTTGATTTCCTTGCTGGAGGGTAACATTTTTGGCTCTTGGCTAGAGTATCCTTTTTTTTGTCCAAATATATACAGATGTCCTGTTTTCAGTAAGAGATAAACTAGTAAAAAAAGTGATTGCAAATTCCACTTAAGAAGGGTTGAACTATTTCTGTTGGATAGATACTTCAGTGTTCCAGGGCTGCATACAATTGAACAAGTGGGATTCTTTGACTTCAGGAATGGTAATATCATACAGAGGCTTTAAACCTTTGGTCATTTGACCAAGTGCTGCATGATATGCCATACAGTAAGAGTCATTTGTATGTCATGGATTCACTGGCCTGTGTGAAATGATTTAATGACTTCAGTTTGTTTCCTGAAGGAGAAGTCTCCATGTTACAAGTGTAAAAAGTTGTTGGTGGCTCTTTCAGCACAGATATTAGTGCTTGTCAATGGAAGCAGATGCCATCCTTCTGCACAGGAAGGACACAGACGAGGGAGAGCAGAGGCACTTGTACTGCTGCTGTCCCTACAAACTTATAGTGGTGCCAGTGCTGCTACACTGCCGAGACAAAAAAATGCCTCTTTTATTTAAATATGTCAGAAGGAAAAACAGTAACTAAAATGCCTAAATAAGGGGTAAATAATGATGAAGGAGTGAGAGCTAAGTTCTCTGCTCTGCTGAAGCTCTATTTGTGCTGCTCTGGCGGTCCCTGGAACTGTGAAGCTAAATATAGAGCAGCATGGGTTCCCTGGGCTTAGAGGTGCTGTGAGCCCTGCCCATCACCCTGGCTCTCCATGACAGTATCTGTTCCTGATGCTGCTTTGTTTCACACTCCTCGGTTATCAGCAGAGCCTGGCTCTGAGCAGTGCCCTGCAGCCGGGCTGGGCTGGGCTATCTAGTGGTGTAACACTGCTGACCACAGCTCCTTTACTGCTGTTTGGTCACAAGTGCTACATCACAACTAGTAGCCTTTATTTAGAAATGTATTTCACTCCTTTCTAGTTTGCTGTTGAGAACCTACCATTTGCTCATGCAGAATCACAATTGAAAATGTCAAGTCATTTTGAATTTGCCAGATCAGGAGAGGAAGGGAGAAAGCCCCATAAACAGAAATAACTTTTATGAGGGTGAGCCAAGACAGGCATTTAACTCCTCTTCATCGTATGGTTTTATTATGTAATGCTTTAAATAGAGAAAAGAAAGACAGGTGGCAGTCAAAGAGCAGGAGAGGACACCAGTCACCGGAGAACAGGACCATGTGCTCCCTAGTTAGTAGAGATGAGTAAGAGAGAAGGAATACAGCCACAGATGATGTAAGATTAATGGAAGAGTACAAGGCTGACTCGTGTTTGAGATTTTTGGGAACAGATAGAGGGTACACACCATATGATGTCTTCTGTTCCCTGCTCTCTACCTCTCTCTCCATGTTGTTTTGAATGTATTTTCCTTTATGGCTCTGACTCTGTTGTGATTTCAGGGGTTGACTGTCTATTACTTTTGGCTACTCTGTAGCTTTCATTTTTGTTTTAGCTTTAATGTAGTCTAGGTGTTAATGCAAAATGAGATGGTTGTGTTTTTCATGAGCCACCCTGTGGCACCAATAAGTGGTGTGAGACTAGGAGTGTTAGATAATTATAAGCAAAGTATTTGGATTCTTGTTGCTTCTGTAAATGTACAAGTTTAAATAGCTAATTGGTTGGTCACATAAACTAATTGTTGATCATTTAGAAAATAAATAAAATCAAAAGAACAGTGCTTCGACTTCTCTAGTTACCTGGAGAATCTGATGATGGAGATGCTGCTTCACATTAACAAAATATTCTTCTTTACAGCCCTGCAAGTCTCAAAGTTACCATGGTTTTTAAGAGGCAGTGTTTCCCTGGCTTTATATATTTCTTTACATAGACCAGGTTAGCTTGACTTGAGAGTCCCAGGTAGCCAATTTCTTGAGATCTTGCAATGAGGAGTTAAGGTAGCAGCAGTGGTACAAGAAAAGCCAGCTCATATAAGGCAGTGTCAGTTTTGTGCCATTTCAGCCCATGGCCTTGAATCTCTTGCTAGCTGTGTTCGCATTTATACTGTGTTCTTGCTATTGGAAGTCTGTTTCCATCGCTATGTTGTTTTGTATGTAAGGTTATAATGAGGCTAAAAGACTTGATTCTTCAAACTATTAAGAACTTTTTGCCTTGTGCTGTACACCCTCAAATTCTAATGCTTCAGGTACTCCATACCTTGCAAAATCCTACCATTCTAGAAAGAGGATAATTCACTTTAGCCTATAGAAGTGCCAGCTATGATTATGATTATTATTATTATTATTCAGAGTACCAGTAATATCTGTTACTGCATTTCACTTATTCCTCAAAAATTTAGAGAAAGAAATTCTCTGTCACTAGAGAATCTCTTATCATCCCACAGTTTTTGTCTGTTACTTATTTGTCTCTTTGGCAAAAATGGTTCTCCCAGCTTTCTTCTAAAACCTTCATAGACAGAAGTTTTTATTTAAGAGTTAAAACCAGGAGTGACTACTTTATTTAGACGGCTTACATATTCTGTTTACTTTTCCTCCTCCTAAAGAACAAAGTCTACATGAATAATTATCCTAGTAGTATTTTTTTTTTTCTAAATGTGGCTCAATTTTATTGAAATTTATTTGAACTTTCACAAGAAGTAGCCATGTTTGATTATTTTAAGTTAGCTCTCTCAAAAGGGTCTAAACATGGAAATTTTCTTGTGCTGTCCTTTGTAAAACATTTGGAGAAATGTAGTCACCCTGGTCAGGTCTAGCTGCAAAGTTATTTTTTTTACAGACTGAACACTCACACAGGGGACATTGCATCTCAATCATCTCACTCACTGAAAAATAGAGCCACTGCTTTAGACTCTTTCTCTAGTCAGTGGAGAGGGCAGGCAGCTCCACAGGGCAGTTTATTCCCTACAAAAAGACCAGTTTTTGGATGATTGAGTTTTTCTCTGGAGGCACTTACCTTTCATGGCTATGGAGATACGTAGATAACAAACCTAGGCTAGACACCCATGTTTCAATATTAAAAATAATCTGGAGTTGATTCTTACTCTAAAATCACGTCTTAACACAACCGAATGATATGCTTTCAGCATCTGAGTTGAAAAGGACTGTAATTACTCTTTTCTTCTGAATCGTTACTCAAGCAAACCTTTAAGGGAATTGTTCCTGATTAATGGTTGCAGGACCAGGACCTGTAAGAATCTTTGTAGGAGAGACTGTGATCTCTGCTGCTTTAATGAGTTTTAGTTCTGAGATTCATTATAGCCGAGCTGGCTTTGTGAGTGGCCCTGAAAAATGACTTCTCTCCAAGTATGCCACCAGCACTGAGCTGGGTAAGTGTTTGCAAACATACTATTTTCTTTTTTTTTTCCTTAAAGTGGAGTCTACTTTTGTTTCTTTTAGCTCTTGGTCTTCCTTTTGTGAGAATGTGTGAGAAACAGGGATAGAAACTCATGGTTATGTTCTTGGCTGTGTAAATCAGAGTAACTTCATTGGGTGAAAACACTGTCCTACTGTTTGATTAAAAGATGAAAGCCATGACTGAGGTCTTTCTTTACACTGGTATCTATGGTTCTCCCACTCAGGAGACTTGTTCTTGTAGTCTAATGCTGGAAGTGGGAAATCCTCTGTGGGTATGCTTTCTACTGTTGATATAGCTGAAGTAGGCATGCCAAGAGGATGTATGAATAATTTGTTAGAAACACTACATGTTTGCATTGAAGGCAACTGAGAATTTAATCTAAATTTAAAATTTATCTGTACAGTAAATATCGTCAATTTAATAGAAGCATGTATGAAGATTGGAAAAGGGAAAAAGACAATTTTCTTAGAAAATGGTGGAAAATTTTGTTCTTTAAGGTGTTGACCTTTGACAAAGTAACAACCTTCATGGCAAGTTCATATTTCCTTTGAGTTTTATTCTCAAAACAGAATCTCTTGATACATGTTTCAGATTTTAACAGGGTATCAAATGTTAGTTTCAGAAGGAGTTGGTCTGGAATAAGAGAAGCCAGAGAGATCATCCTAATTCCTTTATTCCTCTCTTTCTCTCTGTTTTGTTTGTTTGTTCCCCCCCTTTACCACCTAATTGTTTCCCACCTCCTTCACCAGTACTGCCATATTCTCTGGAAGGACACCATCAAGGAACTTACTGATGTAGAACATTGTAGTTTTCTGAATGGGATCTCAGCTCTCTCTGGGCCTGTTCATTGCAGTGGTTTTCACCTGCTTCCCTCAACTATTCTAGATGAGAGGAACGTCATTAGGAATCAGTTGCACGTGTAAAACTAGAATTGGTAGGGCTATTTACATTTTCTTGCCCAAGAGACTTGTAGTATTCTTGTGTGTGTGTGTACACATGAATGTAAATATACACCTAAGCCTATGTAGACTTCTGCTCCCAGCTATTACTTCTTAAAGGCAGGTTCTTTGAATTTTCTTTGTTACTATTTCGGAATTGTCTTTTTTTTAAAAAATAAATTGCTAGAGGTGACATTTTATGAGCTAACTGGACACTATAGAAAGGGGAAAAAAATAATCTTTAAACATTGATGGACCTGGCTGGTCCAACTTCAAGTTTTTCCACCTGTCTTAGTTGAATAGACAACTTCATTCTTCTGGGCAGAAAATTAAATGCTTCTTCACCTATGTGAGTTATTAAATTAACAGAAGATACCAGAGGGAGAGTGAATATTACCTGGTTGATAGGTGCTGAAGAGAAAGAATTATTCTGAAGAGTGTTTCAAGCAAAAATAATATCATACCCACAATTCTCAAATTGTTTGTGGGAAGAAATTACTTGGATTCCTCTACTTTTGTATTTATTTTTTGAATCATGTAATCTCTATGGTATTATAAGTGCTATATGTAAGACAGAAATATGGGGATGGATACTGGCTAACTGATTTACAAGAACACTCTGAACTCAGGTTTAAACAGACTGTCATAAGTATTATTGTTTATTCAGATTGGTTTATGTTCTAATCTTACACTTTGCAAATACAAAATTTGATATAAACGTAAGCAAACCCTGAACATTTAATTTTAATTAGTTTTCTGATTTTAAAATGCAAGATATTCATAGAAGTATTTACAAAGGGCTCTCACCTCACCTTTAGTAATAGTATATAATTTAGCGATAATCCAGAGAAACCTTGAAGCTGTCTGATTTTTTCAGAGGGCAGGTGGTGTTCCTTTGACAAAAGTCTAATTTCCATGCATCGCCATCAGGCAATCTTGAAAAATCTTAATCTTTATTTAGAAAGAGCAAGCAATTTGCAGTGTTCATGCAGTTGTAGCATAAAACCTTGTAAAAACAGGTATGGTTCACAAGATATGAAGTGTGAAAATGAACAGTATGATATGAAAGAATAAAAATGCTTGTATTTTGCAGTTCAGCTGTCTTCTAATGAGCAATTCAATTAAGTCTGGCCTTGTTAAGTAGGTGCTTGAAAAATAAGTCAAGTGATGCAGTAATTATGAACACGGAAAAACAAATCCCTCCCTCTTTTAAACAGCAATCAAAATATTTATGTGGAGAATTTACTACTGTGAGGCTCTTTATACATATTTTAAAGTCCTCAGGCAGCTAGGTTGAAGAAAAACCCCGTGTGCAAAAACACAGGGTTGGAAGTCCTGAGAAGCCATTCAATGCACATCCATCAGTATCTCAGTTTCAAGACTCCACAGGGGAATGATTTAAAGAATATGTAAGTTTATAATGGGAACAAATTATACTTTTACTGAATTGTAAGCAAATTGAGCATAAAAAGTGAATAATGATATTTCACAGTGGGTATTTGTTTCCAATTAATGCCGAAAACTTAGCCAGCTCTAAAGTAATAGATGATACATAGGGTAGACATTAATAGTGAAAACTGATTTCTGGATAGTGCATTGTACATCTGTTCATGAGAATGTTGGCTTTATTTAAGTGATAATTTACTGGTTGCCCCCCACGCTTCTGTTTTGCTTGTGGTCAATTTTTTTTTTTTTTTTCTTCCTCTAGGATAGCAAAATTAAAGAGCAAGAGCAAAATGTAGGAGACACTTGTCTACAGGGCTCAATGGAGTGGCATTTTGTTTAACTTCAGCAGTGTCACAGAAGTTGAGAGCTCATTTACCCATTGCCATGTGGAATTTGTAAAGCAATCTGTAAACAACAGCTTCTGTCCAAGTAACTTGTCTGTTTGGTAAAATTCTACTGGCTTCAGTGATGGAAAAGAGTTGGTGTTTGGTTTATCCCCCTTTGTCTTTCTCACTGTCCCTAGTCACTATGGAACCCTTCACTCTGCTTCAGTCAAACTTATACCTGATGTGACAGGAGGTGGGCAGGGCAGTTTTTTAGCTGGGCTCAGTGGAGCCTGTCCCTGTCAAGAGTTTTACTGAGCATCACCTTTAAAAAAATTTCTAAGTCTGGCCTGTGCTCCAGCTAAGAGTAGTATGGTGGAACAAGAAAAACGAGCAGGTATTCAGTTTGGCATCCTCCTGTCTAGCACTAGGAAAAGCAGTGTACTGCACCTTTTAGTGCTGGTTTACTTAATGGAGGAAATGGTAAGGCCAAAAATGTTTGAAGAGCTTCAGGCAGTAGTGCAAGACTGCAGTAGCAGTCTACATATATCAGTAAAATTTAATTTTGCCACTAAAAGATTTTTGCCCTTCTGTTTTACATAAAGAAGTACCTCTGTATTGTGAATGTTGTAAACTTAGTTTAGTTAGTGTATAGATACAGTACTGCTAACAACACTTTTCTTATGGAATATTTCAATAGAACAAAAGATAAATTGTTACTACCTTAAAAATAAAAGCCAAGAGCTGACATTTCTGAGATACACCGTACGCTGTAGTGCCTCTGTCACAAGGTTTATCTGCTTTCTGGCCATGTCCAGCACTTTCGGATGTGCAGAAGCCTGTTTTGAGATTCTAGAGCTGTTATGCTTCAAAGTCCTAGATGAGAATTGAAAGTTTTGAGACTTATGGGTGTAACTCTTCTTTCTCCTCAGAAAGGAATAGTGTGCAATGCTCAGGAAAACTGTTGAACAGTAGTATTATTCAAGGCTAAGTTCACTGGCGTAATGTCTAAATTATGACTGCTTTTGTCTTATACATGTGTGCTCAGCATACTAGAGCCGTATAATTGTAGTGTTAGTCAAATGTATTCAAGAACCTCCAAGAGATAGGCAGTAATATCTGAATTTTACAGAGTCACAGTCAGACCTGTGTTATTTGACCCTACATGACCGAGAATTTTAAATTTGCTCTGTAGCTGGGATGGTGATGTAGGTGAGTATCATGGCTCTGTGCACATGCACTTAATAATTGTTTCCATGGCTCTCTGCATAGGTCGGATGGTGGACTGACTGGAGGGGGCTCACAGCTTCAAGCCAGCTTCTAAACGAAGCCTTTGACTAGTGTATGTAGGAGTTTTCCGGGTGAAAATATTGGACTGTCCCAGTGACTACCTCTGGCAGCTCCTGTGGTGCCTTGCCCAATTTATAGGAACAGGTTATGTGTTTGGATTTTTTGGAAGCAGGAATTGCCTAGAATTGACCAGGCTGAACATAAATAATATAGTCAGTAGAAACTGTTCTGTGTAGATGTGGGGAACTAAAAGAAACAAATGCAAAACTCACCCAAAGCACTAACAGCTATGAGATACAAAGAGTAAGGTTGCATTGTTGAAGCCCTTTGGGAGTCACTGTGACAGTAATTTGAATGCGACAAAAGCTTGCTTCATGTAGATGAGAGAAACAAATGGCTTGACTTGGTTTTTATCTATGTGAAGTGTTTCAGATTAGTTAGATTTTATGGGTGTTCTCTTTTCCAAATGTACTTTGCATTACAATTGTGACTGTTGATTTCTGATCCTTTGGGAAGAAAATTGCATAAAGTCTCTTATTACCAACATTTAATTGACATTTTATTCATATAATTTATTTCAATTGTAGAACTTGAATGTCACTTAAACAGCAATTATTTTCCCTATATTATGTGCTACCAAGTATATAGCAAAACATCCTGAATTACAATGACTTCATTTAAAGGAAGATGATTCTGATCAGGAAAAGAATGTTTGCAGAGTAGTTTGGTGGAGCAGGACTACCAAATGGATCGTGAGGTGGTTTTGGTGTTTCTGATCATGGGAAGTCAATGTAAGGTTATTAAAATACTTAAGATAGGATAATCTGTAGTAGAGACTTAATAGAGAAATCATGTATGTTGTGGGACTTATATATAGCGGAGTCCCTGACTGCTGTGCTAAAGTGTTTTGACACTACACTGAAGCATCAAATACATTTGATTCTTGCTCTTTCTTCTGAAATTATTACAAAATACTGGTAGTGATTATTGTATTCTGAGCACTTTGTTGCTAGGCAGTGCCTTGAGCCTGGTGGTAAGTTTCACATATATCATCAGCTAACTGAGATTTTTTTTAAAAAAAAATATGGTTCAATTTGTAAAGCAAAATTACTCTGCAGACAGTGATCAGAAATTGGAAGCCTCACTGTTATTGGTCATGCTTTTCTTTTTTCTCTGTAAACAGATCTTCGGAGTTTTCCGCTGGGGGAAGAAGAAAACTGGTTAAAAGACAAAAGCTTAGTTTTATGGTTCAAACCTGATTGTAAGAACACTTAAGACAGTGACATAATGGCAATGACAGAAATGCCAGCAGCAATGGTAGAATAGCTGAGGAGAAGGGAATAAATAGTTGCTCCTCTTCTGTTTCTTTATGGGATGGAATTAAGGATGGAATCATCATGCTTCTCATAAACAAAAGGTGGAGATACTGGGTTTTGCTGTGATGCATTTTGGTAGGCATTAATCCAAGAAGTAAAGAGAGTGGAGTGTCCTGGAGTTGCTGCAGTGGGTTCAAACTGTGTAGGTCTTGTGGAGCAGCCTACACCTGTGCCAGTAAGTAGCATCCTCCTGCTGTCCTCGAAGAACTTGTGTGGTCACATGCAAGTAGTTTGTGTGTTTGTGGGTCAGTTATTCCTGGGCACAGTAATTATCTCTAGGCTTTTTACTTATGACATAATCATCTTAACTCTCTGAAGGAGGGTGGTGCTGAAATGACACCGTATTTTCAGGATACAACACATACAGTTTATGTGCATCACACTTCAGGTTAATTTTCCCTCTGGCAGTTGCTGAGGTATCTGACCAGACTGCCTTTTGCTGTCAATCCATCCCTCTATTTTTTAACTTCCTTAAGCAAAATATGCTGAACTTTCTAAAATTATCAGTTTTTTCTCATGAGCTATTACTGGAAGGTGGTAATTGCTTTATCAAGACAAGATGCAGTCAGTTGCATTTCAAATACATTCAGAGCCAGTTATCCTATCACACTTTCAGGCAGCTTTGGTTATTGTGTGTGTTTGATTCTGGCACTTAGTGATTTGTTAGCAGTAGATATGTAATAATGAGTAACTTCCTCTGTTCACAGTGGCTCAGCTGTAAGCCCAGCTCCCATTGTGAGCCAGGCCACATTTTAGGCAGATGTGCAGAAAGATTGCTGGGGAGGAGGATGACTGTCCTGTGTTCCACAGCTGGCATTGCAGCCAGCTCTGGGAGTTGTCTCACACATCAGCTGTTCTCCAAGGAGAAAATGTGAAGGTTGTCAAATAGCTGATGGCGCAGTGACATTTCTGTCACTCACCCCTGCACATTGCAGGAGATTTGTGTACTTGGCAGAACCAAGTGTTTTTTCCTTTCCTAATAAAATCTTGATACTGATTCTTAATTGTTCCTGAAAACTTGTCCCAGCAGGGGCAACAGGTAGGGACCCTTTTCTAAAGGGTTCTCACTGGTTTCTGTTTGGGCGTCTGAGGGTTTCCAAAACTTCAGTCTCAGATCAGTTCTGGTTATGGTAGTAATTATGGTAGTGAGAGCAAAGCCTTCTGTCTTCTGACCCAAAGTCATGCTTTGAGGACATAACTGATGTATTACTTTGCTAACCATCCATTTGTGCATATAAAAGAGAAAGAAGCTTGTAAAGTATCAGAGTGGATATGTCATGTATTAGAATAACAATTTGTGTACTTTCATTTCAACAGATATTCTTCTGTGGTGATTCGAAGAGCAGTAATGTAAAGTAACCTGTGTAAAGTAAATGTTAAAACTTTAAAGCCACTTAGGAAGCTTAAAGCATTAGTTTTTAACAGAATTAAGTACCAGAGCTTGCTTCAAAGACCCACCTGTTCCCCTAGCACAAAATAATGGTGGGTGTCAGATAATGTGACTGGGGGTACTGGAGGGCCGTGCCCAAAATAATACTAGATTTTGCATTGTAACTTATATTGCTGATTTGGGGTTGTGGTGGTTGTGTCATTGATTTGGTGGAAGGAATTGCTTAGCGTGCTCAGAATGACAGTTTCCAGCATCTCAAAAGCAGCAAAAGTAGTGCTGGTTTGGCAGTGATGGGACTGTGTGGCGTAGGCATGGCTGGCTAACCTTCTCCCCTCTCTGCTGTGCTCTATTTTGCTGTAAAGTCATTTGCTCTCGATTGTCAAAGTACAGATGTTAAGGCTTAAAAGAAAATTACCTTTTTTTTTTGTTCCAATAATAAAACAGGGTTTATTAATTACCAAAATTAAGATACATGATGGTTACAGACTTGGCTTCAGTGCTGTGTTTCAGCAACCCTATAGTAATGAATATATATGAGGAACCATAAACTGTACTTGTCGCTGAGTGGCTGTACACAGAACTCTGTTATGCCCTTACCTGATTCTTTGCCTAGTTAATGCTCACTGGACTGCTGAAGGATGTTTTTCTTTCAGACTGTTTTATAAACCTAATTAAATGCTTGTAAATTGGAATTATTTAAACTTCAGCCAGGAGGGTTATGCACTAATGGAATTTGATGGGTTTTGGACATACTGAATTTGATTTAAAGTTTTGTTTCCATCTTCTGTGTTTCCTGGGCTTAAATGTGGAACAATGTCTCTGAAAAATGGAATAATCTGAAGTGCAGTCTGATAAAACTTAGGCTATCTAAAACTAGGGACAGAACTTGGCAAAACATTTCTGTGCTTAATCATTCCAGACTTAGCTAAAATCTGAAAATAACACAATGTCAATTTTTTAATAGATATCTTAGGCTTTTCTTGATGGGAAAAAGAAAAGAAAAAAAAAGAGTAACAAGGCATCCAAAATAAAAGCATGGCATAGATAGATGGAGAAAGTTTGACCTGATTAGATTATGTTTTATAGTGTATGCCTCAGGACTATCAATAGGTATCAGCCTCTTGCTTTCAAAGCTTCAGTTCTCTCCATGTAAAAAATTACGAGCCACCTAAGAAAATGTAAGTTTCATTTTAGTTGTTGATATAAGTCAGAGCTCATAACAAACCACTTGCAACCTAGGGTCACTTCCAAACATCTTACTGTGTGAATGATGAAATTCTTTCCTTTTGAAGGATTCAGATTTCTTTTAGAACAGTAAGGAAGATGTACTTTCTAAAATGAGTTTACATAGAGAGTTTGGGGATTTTCCCAGGGGAAATATCACAGTTTCATATCAGAGTTCCATGCATAGCTTTTAGTGCATATCTCTATTCATTTTATAGACTTTTAGCTGTTATTCTCAGGAATATACATTAAAATGTGACCATCTTGCTATTTAGAGAGGACCAATGGATTATATTTCTGCCTTTCACATTGGAATAACTTTTTTAACTTCAAGCATAGGCATATTATTTATTTACTGTGTCTACAAAACTTCAACAAAATTCTATGTTAATTTAACTGCAATATGTTACTAAAATCTGAACTAAAAGATGTGCTTTACTTCAGTAAGGGCTGCAACTTTTACTGAATGGAAATGATGTCTCATTATTATAAAATATTTCAAATAAATTAATGGACCAGCATTCCTAAGACATGAAAACCTAAGCCTACCCCTGTACTGAAGTATAGCCAAATCCTTCCTGCTGGAAACATTTAATCCATTTGAATAGGTACAGATACATATACAGCTGTAACAGACCATAACGCTATATGATGAGACAGGAAAAATGACATAACACATTGAAAATCAAAAGGAGAGTATTAAATATGGGATACATTTCTTTTTAAGAGCTGCATGTTCTCTTAAGCAAATGAGAGCAAAATTGGACAAAGACAACTTAGCTGCTTCCAAAATATCAACTCACATTCTCCTTTCTGTCATGAACAAGGAGTATTTTATTCATTTTCCTGGGAAAGCTTGCTACAGATATGTTTAGGCTTGAATATACACTTAGAAAGTTCCCTTTTATTGACTGGGTGGTGTTAATAGTGCTGGGGTGAGAGGGCTGTGCTGGCTGTACTGTTTGTGTAGCTGAAGGTCTGGAAATAGTTTGGTGGTTTTTTGTAGCTGTGCAGTGGGAGTGCAGGGAGCCCAAGAATGTGACTAATAAGCAGCCAGATAATAGACCCATGAGCAGAACATCAGAAATCCATCAAAAACAAAGCAAAGGTTTACACTAAGCATGTGTGGTCTCGAATGAGAAGCAGCACAGAAAATACCCAAACATGAAAGAAATATGGGCATGAATTTATCACATTGTGCTTTTAATGACTAGTGTGTGTCTGTATGCTCAGCTTCTAAGCAAAATTAACTGTTTTAAATGTGTGCTTTGGTTGAATTGTAGAAAATACAGTAGAAGTTTTGATTAGTGCAGAAGTTTTTTGATTAAAGAATTGATTACAATATATAAAGGTAAGGTGTGGGCTGGATTCTTTAAATTTATATACTGTGTAGTTCATTTCCCCTGAGAGCTACTGAATGACTTGTACAAAGTGTGCATTCTCCTTTCTGCAGCCATTAGAATTTTGTTTAAACATGATTCTGCTTTGGTCTGAAGTCATATCTGGCTTTCAGAAGTTAAAAGACAGATATAAATTCTGATAATGCTTTGATTTCTACATTCATAACAATATGTTTCTGTTATTTCTACCTCTCCTATGGTCTGCTTCTTTGATGTTTTAGGAGTGGGAAAGAGAAGGAGGAAACTAGCATGTGTCCGTTTTTGTTAGACTACAGTTTCTTGGGTCCAAGCTCCTGAAGTATGACCAAGTTTGAGGTTAGGTCAGGAACAGTCGAGGTACAAGTGGCTATTCCTCCATGTCCCTTGACACCTGGTTCACTGTTCATCAGAGATATGTCACTTAGTTGGTAAGCAGCTGGAGAAGGACACATCACTGTGGGTTCTCACAGTGTATTCCAGTAGATTTCATTTTGTGGATCTCTCAATGATCTCCTGCGTAATTAGAATCATTTAAATGTTGGAGTGTTTCATGTTTACCCTTTTTACTAAATGTCTTCCCTAAACAGGTGTATCCCTATTGTGTTTATCTTAAGCAATTAAAAATCAGTTCATGCCTAAGTTTTTTTCCCACTGGCTTTGAGTGGGAAAATAATTGGAACAAACAACCTTCATTAAAATAGGATTTTCAGACTACTTTCAGACTAACTTTGTAGTTATGCAAACTAAGAGAAGGCTAGTTAAATTTTATACTTCATGCCAATCTGCTGATCATTACAGGAGTTCAGGAGAAAGTTTTCTTCAGATTTAAGAACCAAAGAGCTTGGTGTTTTCCCGTTTCCCTGTAGACCTCACACATGAGGTTGCTAATAGGTGAAAGCTGCTGAATTAAAGGGTTTCATTAACCAAATCCTGGACTCTCTTTTTCATGTCCTCTGCTTGTTCAGAGTAATAGAATGGAATTTTCAGGCCTTCATTGAGTTTGCTTTTACAGTCTTTGCTAGTGAAGGAAGTTCAGAATGTGCTTTTAATGAGTAATGCCAAGAACCAGCAGTAAGTAAGAGGTAGAAAGGAATACTGTATGTACATGCAAATTTAGGACTCTTCGTTGGTGGATTTTTGAATTTTATTGTAAACCTGCACAAAGTTGCGTGAGTAAAACCTGCAATAAACAACTTTAAACTGAATTTTTAGTGAGTTTAGACTGAGAGCTCTGTTTGTGTGGTAACAAGGGAAACAATGCCAGCCTTCCACATGCTTTTGTGAGCAGACATTTCTGCACTGGCCATGCCAGGCAAGATTGAGTGCCTTTTGTGCAGACATTTGAGAGGTTCTTCCTCTGCTTCCTTCCTGACCCCAGTCATTGCTGTATCCAGTGAGATGACAGCACTGCTGCTTCAGTGGACTGCTGAAGAACTGGCAGGTGTTACTGTGTCTTTCAAACACACATCTCAAGGAGAGGGGAAGGAGATGGTCAAGGTACTCTTCCATCTCTGCAGTGGGCAATGAACTTGTTACATTCTGAATGTGGAAAACAGACCTTGCACAAAGTGGTTTCCGTAACACCTTTGATTACTGCATATCGTGAACTGTGTGTTTGAATCTAAATTCCAATCTTGAAATCTGTTATGATTTCCAAAAGTGGAAGTGGTGAATTAATATCGATTGGGAGTCCAAAATTCTATCACAGATAGTGATGTCATCTCACTAGGTGGTGCTGCAGAATCATTTTGCCTAAAGAGCGAAAAAATGTGCTTTGTGTGATGATTAATGGCTACTATATTTCTGAGAAAGCTGAATTAGATGCTAGAGTTCTTGTCTGAAAAACTTACAGGTTTTATACTTTAAACTTTTGAATGAATAATTGGATCTGAACTGTAATAAAGAATTTTAGCTGAGGAAGAGTTGAAGTAAGATAGAGTCAATATTTTTTTTTATATATGTGTATATGTAAGATGCAAATAATGCCCATTTTCAAATCTGAAATTAAAGGATTATATAAAGGTAGAAAGTAAGAACAAAAAAAAAGGCAGAAAAGGATGAAACTGTGCTTCCTATGAGCAAATATTTTCAAGATTTTGATGGGACTCATGGTGCTGTACCACCATGATGCAGATCAACTTTTTTAAATACTTTTAGAATACTCTTGATTTAAATTACATCTTGCTGTTTTATACTTTTCTGAATATTAAAGATAGAATTTAAAGGATGATCTTTATAGACATTTATTTGTATTTCTATAAAACTTGAGATGCAGAGAGCTAGTTTGCAAACTGATAACGGTAGATTGCGACATGAAGAATCACTGTCCTGGCTTGAAGTACTCTCAGTATGTGCTAACCATAGAAGCAATATTGCACATTGTTATTCCAAATTCCTATCCTTCTAGTTCCCCAAGGTGAGGTACATCTCGCGGCTCTTGCCCTAGAATGACAAGGAGGCAATCTTCTGCTGAAAACACAGGATTAAATGATAGCATTTGGTGTGAAACCAAGGAACCTCGTGCAACACACAGTCATGTAGAGTCAGGGAAAAAGTGCTTAGCAGTATTATTTGACTCACTGAGCATGAGTCCATCAGTAACATCACCTGGGAATGTCAGATAGATCAAAGAGCAAGTCTGAATATTTTGAATATAGGGCATAAGTGCTCATCACTGTTTCAGAACCTCAAAGTTCATGGACAGAATTAGGCAAAATGTGCCCAAGAGGTTGAATACCGAGAACACCTGCAACTTTCATTGAAAATTCTTGATGATCTGGAATATTTCACATTACATTCTGATATACATAGTCATAATTAGACATAGTTTATACCTCTGAGAAGGATTACTACTATGAACGCTTAATATACAGCAGAGTCCCCACTGTGGGTTGATTGTGAGTGACTTCTATGAACCTGGAAACCATCCAAGGTGAGACTGATTTAAACATGCAAACTAATCAGTGTGTTGCAAACAGTGATTGGTATGCTGTCCTGGATTCAGTTCCTGGGAGCACCATGAAAACATTAAGTATAGCAGAGCAGAACTGGGCAAATAATTGATTTTTTGCTTGACTGCTGAAACAAAAGGAAAGTAAAAAGAAATTAAGAAAAATAAATCCATCTGAAACAGGTTTGTGGTTTTTTTACAGGCAGTTTGACTAATACCACTTAGAGGGAAAAAACTTATCAATACTTGACAGAGAAGAATTCTTTTTAACTCTTTAATTTTTATAGAGTTAAATTTGATTTACTGCTGTTTGAAAGTGAAATGTTGTGAAGTTTTATCTTGGAAGTGTATAAAATTGCTCTTATTTCCACAATGTTTCATTCAAAAGTGGATGACATGCTTCATATAAACTAGTGACATTTTTATAGATAATTCTTGCCCTTGCAAGGAGCTACAACTCTGTCTTGTAGTGAGTATGGTATTTATTAATAGAAATGGAGCAGAATACAGAATGTGAAATGGACTGCGAGATAAAATTGCCAATGGATGGCTAACAAGTTTGTCTTCTCTTCTGTTATTAGGACTGCTTCATCATCCTGCTCTTGCAGCTTATGCACTCTGATGCATGACATGATTTCTATGATGACAGAAAGGTAGGAGTTATTTGTGTAAATGGTGTAATCTTATTGTTTAGTATATAGCTTTCTTCTCTCAAATACCCCTCTCTAAAACCAGAACAATTTTTATTGAATAGTTTAAAGCTGCACTTAGTGTTATTGATGTTTTAAGAAATCATAACAATTTTGAGTTAAATATGAGGTTTCTGTTTATTTCGGTGAATATGATGTCCCTTTTTAATCATCCTTTAACAAATAATCTTGCTCGTTTTTTTCTGAGTGAATGAAGAACAGCTATTCTCAGGGGAAATTGTTTTGATCTCTAAGATGTTTGGCATATTATGCTTAAAATATTTGTTTACGAACAGAATTTATCAAAAGTATTGGAATTTAGCTAAAAGTTAAGACAAAGCTGCCCTAACTTTCGATTCCAAGAGGGCAGTAAATCAGTAGAATTGGATAACAGCATTTATCTGGTTTAATCACAAGGCTGAACTCAGCGGTCCCAGTATTAGGCTCTTTTGGAAATCCTTGTCCAGCTTGTACAGCTGCTCTGACAGAATATATCCTCTGCTGAAGAGGAATAGAGATTCTAACAGGATAGCCTGGACTCGTGACAGCTCACGTTGTTAGAGGTCTTTCTAGATTTGCTCTGCTCTCTGCCCTGAGCCAACTGTCCAGCCTCAGGGAACTCAAGCCCAATGATCCAAGCCCCGCTCCCGAGCTGGGACTGCTGCTTCCAGCATCGTCACCCTGCCAGATACAGAGGCTGTTCCTCTGTGCACCAGGCCTGCCAGCCAGGGTGGAAGGGCCGGATTAGTCCTTTATTCCTTGTAGAGGCACACTGCTGATTGCAGGAGTGCTGAGAGCCTGGCAGAGCACTGAAGTTGAGACCTTGGAGGCAAGCCAGACCAGATTTGGTGCCCGAAAGGAGTATGCCCACTGCATGCCAGAGATGGTTATACTGACCCTGAGCTAAGGATTTCACTACAGATTCTAATCTGAAGGTGAATCACATGCCTTCAAAACCCTGTGAAACGACAATTTCTGTTCTCCGCAGCCAAATCATCAAAGTCATGATGCCAAGTGAGGAAGATGTAGCTTAGTTGCTATGGCAAAACTAGAGAGGACAGAAAGCTGATACCAAAAGTCTGTCATCTTCAGTGTCTTCTCCAGCTTTCTTTTTTTGCCTCTTTTTTTTCCCAAGGCAGGAAAGATTCTTTGAGAAAGAATGAAAAAGGGGTTCTGTGTATGCTATTATGTATGAATTTTTGTAGTAGATGCAAGGCATACGTACCAGCATTTCATACAAATTAATAGACTTCTAGAGAATTAATTTTCATTATGAGATTTACTCATAATAATTGCCAATTTGGCAGCTTCCTGGAGTGCTTCATGTTACATCTGCTTAACAGGCTGGATGATAATACTGCAAACCAAATCCAGATTATTTGCTGAACCTTGGAGCAAGTAGCTATGAAAATAAATATATTACCAAAAAGGAATATTGCATTACAACATCTATATTTTCTATTATGGTTTGTTTGACTTGGCTTGTTATCTAATATGAAATTTTGCTTGCTTTCTCTTTTGCAGCAATAACAGTAGTATGTACTTTAAAAAAAAAAAAAAAGAAATTCCAAAATATGTTAGATGGCTGTCTAAAGCACTCATTGCAACATTGTAGGAATTCGTCCCGGGTGGGATATATCCTGATATCACAGACTTCATTCCACTGATTAAGTTGTATGTAAGAAATCCTGGAAGGTTACCTGGTTGAGAGAGAATTCTGAATGGTTTATAAACTGGAAAGTCCTGAGGTACCCCAAGTTTCTTGATGAAGTCGTTGAGAATGGGATCACCTATCTCTGGCTTTGAGCTGCATCAACCAAGGAATCTGACTGTCACAGGAGTAGGCCCTTTCAGCTAAGAAAAAAATGGAACTTCTAGCAATTAAGTTCTGTACTTTGGTTTAAGGAAAACTCTATGTTCCTTATGTAAGCAAAATCTCAAATCTTCGTTCCTTTAATGAACCTTTAGAAGTTTTCTAACTATCTCTTGGTTCTAGATCTTTCTAAGAGATAAACAAAATATGAGGCATGATTTATTCTTTCTGCTACATGTCACTCACCTATTTCATTTTTTGTGGGTTTTTTAAGACCGTCTCACTAGTCTTTTGAAAACAAAGGTTTGGTTTATTTTTAAGTCAAAGGAAGTCCTTAACATGTTTTGGTTTTATGTGTATGCAGGGCAAGTTCTTGTCAGATTTTCATAAACTTTTTGCCTTGCTTTGAATTTCTGGTAAAAATTGGGCTCCAGCATTACTGTTAATTTATGCTGTGAAAGCTTAAGGCAAAGGTCGGGTAAAACACAGGTGGTGTCTGGCAGAGCAAGTTAATAATATAAATATGTTTTCAGAAACATTTTTTGTTCTTTCCATCTCCATCTTTTTGCAAGGTTCTTGGCATCTCTGCAACTTTCATGGCAACATGTGGAGCCATAGGTGCTCTGAGCACCTTTCAGGATGTAGGCGTTGTACCTGCTCCCTGAAGGCTTTCTTGTTGGTTTTCTTTGTGTTAGTTTTGGGGGAGGTTGTTTTTTTATGTGTCTGCGGTATTTTGGTTTGTTTATTTTGGGGGGTGGGGGGAGGGTGTTGTTGCTGTTGTTTTTTTTTGCTTTGACTGTGGGGGTTTTTTTGGAGGGAGATTTTGTTTGTTTTTACGTTCCACTGCTCCTGAATGCAAGACAGTTTGTGCAAAACAGAATACTGCAGTCCTGATGCCTGCTGTGGTTTTCCATCACAGCCTTATTTATAGGAGTGCTACCTGAATCTGACCATGACTCATTATGAACATTTCATTTGTGTGTGTCAGTGGCCAAGTAAGTGTACTGATTCTGGAAGATCAGATGATGGCTCAAAGCTTATTCCAAGTCTGACATCCTCCTACAATTAAATCATGCGTGTTGTAGGACATACGGCATTTTACAGACATAAATATGGAGAAGTATTTTATATATGAAATTAATGTGAAGAGGAAAGAGAATGGGTGGATTGAAATCCCTAGACACCATCCGCAGTTCATAGACATGCCTATTCTTCATAGCCTAAACAAGTTGTAAACTTAGTCATTTACCTAACCATAATATTTCTTTATTTCTTTTTTTCTGAGATGTTCTAGTGTCTGTTGTTATGATATGCTGGCTATTTATTTCACTTAATTTTGTATAATAATATTCAGCATTTCTGAAGGTAAAATTCAAAAAAATAATTTGGGGCACTCCTCATCCCCGCCCCTACTAAGTTTGCCATAGGGGAGTCATTAATAATATGTTATAATTTATTTTACAAATATTCAAGTTCCTCAGTATAATTCAACTCCTGTTTTCTACTCAACCACATGGAGCTTGATCCTATTATGTTGTATATCCCTGTGCAGCCTTCTAGGGCATAGTCTTCATGTTAATCCCATTCCATAAGTGGGGCTGGTAAAGAGCATGATTATGAAACAGTCCAACTTGTTTATTTGATAACTCAACAGTTAAAGTCAAAAAAAGTTTGATTTGACGCATACTAAAATTTTTTATCAGAATGTCATTGCTGTCATTGTACAACATCTACTGTGGAAGCAGCATCAAAAGATAAATCAATCGTAGAAGGAAACAGTAATATCTATATTGATATGAAAACTGGTGATCTTTATTGGGAAAAATGTGCAATTCTTTATTTTGCAATAAAACATGTCAATATTTCCTTCCTTACATTTAGCAAACATCAGATTGATATTTTAACGTAGCTATTTTTGAACAGTTTTCTGTATAACTTGAAGGCACACGCAGATTTTTTTCCTGGTTTTAAAGAATGACAGCAAAAGCACCTTTATCTGACATTTAGGATGATTAAATTTTGAAAAATCACTTGGCATATTCAGCATGACTCCACAGGGTACTTTTGCTTTATAAGGCAATGGATCATGTTAGCTTAACTTATATTTAAGATTTGCTGGCCTGATATTATTGTGTTAGGCAGTATTGCTGAAATGGAAACATAAAATTTTGCTGCCAGGAGATCAAGTCTATGCCTGCCCTGCACTATAAATTAGTTCCATAAAGTTTTAAAATGCAACATTTGCTTTAACCCAACTAGTGTTTGTAAGCCAAAAAACTATGCTTAAATAATAAAATTAAATACCAGATCAAAAATGTATGCATTTCTTTTTAGCCATCTTACAAGCTATACAAGATACACTGGTATTCTAAAAAAGGAATGTACTTCAATTGAATATGTTTGTAAATATGAATATATTTTTATTTTATTTTTTTTTTTTTTTTTTAAATCCATGGTGCTGATGTAGAAACAGATTTGTGAGTATCAAAACTTTGTCTTCGGGTTTCCTAAGGGCTAATGTGTTCATTGTCTCTTAGTGAGTTGAGTCCAAGGCAACACTGTGCTAGGAAAAAAAACTATATTCAAAATTTTTTAGAAGTCCTGGATCTGAAATTTCATTTGAGAAAATATGATGATTTTAATCACCTGGAAAAAAAAAAAAGTGTTAATATTTCTACTCTTTTGTGCCTAAATATTTGAGCAGCGCTAGTTACTGCCATTGATCTGGGACTGTGGTGAGGATGCTCTGCACAACACCCTGGTACAGCCTCCTTTCTGACTTCACCCTTCACCTTCTGAGGAGTGCAGGTTTAAAGCCACCATGGCGGTTCCTACAGATCCCCTTTGCGAGCCTGCTTGAGGCATTTGAATTTCCTTAGTTTTCTTTCCTCTACAGTGGGGACCTAATGTGCCACTTGATTGAGCAAAAATAGCTTCTCTTAACATGCAGCCTCTGAGGGTCGTGGAAAATTTTTTTCTTCAAAGAGGGGAGTAACTTGTAGCAAAGCTGAGAAACAGGCACTTATCTCTGTCCTGACAAACAGACTTGCTGGGTTAAGAGAATGCTAGGTTTGCGGCTTTTCTAATTACAATAGATTTGTGGAAGAGAGAAGCTAGCAAGTCATTTGCTTGCAGTAGTGTAGCGAAAAGGACAAGAAGAGCAGGAGTTAAAGTGAAGCAGATGGTCTTGACATCTTCAGGACAGGAAAATTCTTTTAGCAGCTTGTCCATTTTCTGTTGCCTTTTCCCTCCACACCTGTACAGGTTTAGTATCTTTGAGACTATTGACTGTTGTATGCAGTCCTTGGGCTTTATTAATAGTATCCTATTAAGAATTTTGTTGCTTAAGTGAAATGTAAATCAAGTGAACAGCTCCAACCATAGTGTGGCAGTCTGGGAGTGAGGGGACGGCTCTCACTGCTTACTGCAGAATGCATGGGAGCCCAAGGAGCAGAGAATGGGCCCCCTTGCCTGTCACAGTGGCTGTGTCGGGAGGTTCACTCAAATTCTGGTAGCTGAAGGACTGAACAAATTGTACTGAAGCCTCGTAGGCTCTCAGGTGAGGCACAGCAAGGAGTTTTGCACCATGCCTGCAAAATTGACACAAAGCACTCAGGTGTCTGTGAGTGCTCCCAACAAAGATGTGAATTAGTGGGTTTTCTCCTCCCTGACAATGGCAGTGATGATGGTTCAGGGCTGCAGATGCAGCAGAAACCTATTTGCAATGTAATCAAATACTGTGAATTAGTTGAACTAATAGACTGGTTATAAGGCTTTTCAAATCAAAGCCTGTTGTTTGTCACGTTTGGCTGGGAAGGGCATGCACAAGGAATGCTTTTCAGAGTGTCTGATGTGCACTGGTTAGAGCTGGTGGCTGTGCAGGAACCTTGGTGGAAATGAGCTGCAGCTTGGGCAGTGACTTCCCTCTGACTCTTTCCTTCCAGGCGTGTTCTGTGCAGCGCAGTGCTTGGGCTGGTAAATTGGCCAGAATTTTACAGTGCACCAATAAAGTTAATGCCTGCTTAGCATTATGGTTGTTGACAAATCAGTTTGAAAACTGCAGTTGCACTGCTTGTCTCTTTGCTGGTTTTGCTCCCTTTGCAAGTTTGTTCTGGGAAAGATGAAAAATTTTAAGCAGAAGCTAAAATATCAGATTTCAGGAAGGATGCAAATTGGTGCAGCATTTAGGTAATGGAAGCCTGGAGAGTCATGCAAATATTTTAGAGAAGCTGAGCGTTAATTCAAGTGATAATGTTTTGAAGAAATATATCTGTTTGCTTGTAACATCACTTGCAATTAGTTAATTAAATATCCTAAAGGATCAACACACTTAATGAAAGCTTATTCACTGCAATAATTGAAAATAAATTATAGTTACAGAAAAGGACAGCTATTAAGACAGGTGCTACCCAAAACTACAATCCTCTTCTCCCATCCCCACATTTAGTGCCCGTACAAACTGAGACACATGAATGCTGCCTGTACTGCTCATTCTGAGTGTTTGGGCTTTAGCTCCTTTGTCTTTTTGATTTCAAAGTCTGTGTGAAAACTGGATCATGTTTTAAAGCTTATTTCATCTAAGAACAGATACCTGATGTAATTACATGCCTCTGGAGGCTGTGAATCTGAAGTGAATACTGAGCACCACAAAGTTCTTGTGTTAAGATCAAGAATGATGGCTAAAAATGCCGAACATGCCTTGCATGGTGCAGCCATCCTAAATATAGCACTTGGCTTCTCTGAGTTAAGTTGGTAACTGTTGAGACTGGATATCCTAGTGTTGTTCGTGGTAAGAAATGTTTTGGTGTCATTTCAGCAACAGTTAGAAAGCCATTTCATGCTGTAGACTTCATATCGTACAAGCCAAGAATTCTTCCAACAGAGAAGAGGGAATTTTATCTTGAAGCATCTGCTTTGGGTCAACCATGCAGATTGTTCAGTGTTGCTCTGTGCAACAGTTGGCTTCTGAACTGTCACTCTGCCAATGTTTCTGCAAGTTTTCAGTCAGTGCTCTGAAGGAGGCTGACATTAGTGGCCACTTAATAATTGGCAAGTGATAATATTAAAATGGAAATTCTGTAGACTGATTAAATTGTGTCCAACAGTACAGATAAAGGGAGTACAAGTGAATTAAGATATCACTCTGAATGAAGTTATCAACAACCTGGCTCTGAATTATTTGTATTAGGGTTATTTATCTGCCTTGTTTTTTGATGACTTGGGATTTGTTTGTTTTGGGGGTTTTTGTTTTGTTTTGGGTTTTTGTTTAGAGGTCGTATGATTGTTTTTACCCTGATAATGTGTATCCAGATTTTCAAAGCTCATTTAGCAAGTACTGATATACCATTGGCATTGAGTCTGATATAGGAGAAAGGCTGAAGTGACCAAATTGAATACCTGGCTGCAATTTTCAGTTATAACTGTATTATATGTACCCAGAAATAAATCATATCCTGTGCTTCCTTAAGAAAAAGAAAAAAGAAAAAGTCTTCTGTACCCATGATCAGGAGAGACTAAAAATACTTTGGTTTATTCAGAGACAATATTAGATCAAGTGCCAACATCTTGATGTCCTTCCACCTCTCCAAGAAGCTGTTGTAGCTTATACCATCTTGGGACTAGTTTCTTGGACCCTTGTCTGTCCACTTGTTCTGGATGCAGGTGACGTGGGCTGAATTTTGCATTATTTAAAATATGCAAGGAATTTTACAATTGTTATCTCTTCCACAGGAAAAGAGGGACAAGTGGCTGAACCAGCTGGACAAAGCTATCTGTACCTCTTTGTTGAGGAATGCTCTCAGTGCAGGTGGCTCGCTGCAGCTGTAGTGAGAACTGCAGGTTGAGCTCTGGGTGGTGGAGTCTAAGCCCCTGTTAATGGGCCATGAACTGCTGATTGTTTTCATGGCAGAGGGCACAGGGACCTGTGGCCCAGGCAGGCGACCAGACAGACAGGTCAGGAGCTGACAACTGCCAGTTTTTCCCATGTTTAGACTGAGGGTATAAAAGTCTACAGGTTCCTTTGTTCAGCATCCCTCCTACCCTCAGAGGCACCAGCTGGAGCTGTTATTTTAGTATTTATTTATTGCACCAAGACTAAATTATTTGAAGGATATGGACATCTAAGACTCTGCTATGGAAAACCTGGGGTTGAGCTGGTAAGAAAACCTGGTCTGAATGTATAAGTGTGGGGTGTATAGGGAGTCAATGGGGGGAATCCATCGGCTCACTGGGACCTCAGTGCCATCACAGGTGGTGCAGATGTGACTGCCCACCTGGATGGTTGGACAGGGGAGTGTCCTTAACATCTTGATCTATCGATACCAAGGTATGGTATTGAAAAACTCAGTTGCATAGACTAAAATATCTAAAAAGAAATTACAGGAAGCACTGCATAACCCTGTAAAACTGCTGCTTTCCCAGTCACCTTTGGTCTTCCCTGTTCAACTTGTCAACCATCTCTTAGCAGTGCAGAAAAGAAAGTACTGCAAGGTATCTTATCAGATGTGTACTCCTCTGATGAAAAGCCTTCAGCAGGATGTTTAAACTTACTTGGATTTGGAATGCCAGAGTGCAAGAAATTGTGTGAGAAAAATCCTTTAGTTTATACCTTGTTCCTGGAAAGTTGTACTTGGAGGGGAGCCCTACTCAAAGGTGCTGGTGACATGAGAAATCAGTAGCTTCTTGTATTTTCATGTCAGGTGTTTTTGCTTTAAGTATATGATCAGCTACTGTCTGCTTTGCAATTCAGTGTTATGTACTGTGGCGCTAGAAAGGACAGTGTAGTTATTTGCCATGAGACTTTGAATCACAAGGAAACAATTCTGTAGTCTTCAGTGTGAACAGTAAATGACAGGCACACAGTTTTTTTCCTTCACTCTTCCATTTTATCATGTTTAGAGTGTCTATTTCTACTTAAAAATTGAATATATGTTTCTGGAATGAATTTAATAACATTTGAGGAACTAGAAGTCTACATGCTATATCATATCTGTTGTACAGCAAATTAATCCAAGTATTCAACTTCTCTTTAGTGAGGACAGTTCTCTGATTTGTCTGACAAATATTTAAAGCAGCCCAGAAGCCTTTGCTGTGGTGATCTCTATGTAGAAAAAGACCCAAACAAAACGCAGAAAACCAAACCAAAACCCAGTCACATTTTCTGTTTTGTGTGGAGACTTTTGAAACTGCTCTGTGCTGCCTCTCTGTACTAATGCAGTAAATACTTCTGTTTCTGAACATAACAGACTGTCATTGAGATGGAAGTAGTGAGACTGCAGAATCTTTAGAGTTGAGGGCAACGAAACACCCACTAAGATATTTTTCAAAGTAGATTTGGTTAACTTTTTTCTTTTTTGCTCATGGTCATAATTGGAGGGAATGTGGGAGCTAGCACTGTCACACGTAATAGGACTTGTTTAAGGGTTGGGCTGTGTATGAACTTCAGATATTGTTCTAACTTCTCTTAAACACATGAAATCTAATAAATATTTACCAGGGAAGGTGTTTTTACATTCAGTGTTGTCTTCACCATAAAAACAGTTAGAAATAAGTTCTAAACCAAGTTAAGCAGGAAAACAAAGAGCTCTGTTTCCTTGTTTCTTTTGGTATTAACTGTAGTTCTACTGGTTTTTGAGGTGCTTTTGTTAATGCAGAACTGAAATAAAGCCTTTTTTTTATTAACCTCAATAAGTAACTGACAAAATAAGTAAACTGAACTGAAATAGTTGTTTATAAGTAAATCTAATAGCCACTGTAACATCAGATTCTACAAAAGAAATAACTGCAGACTAAAGGGAGACTTTTTTTTAAGTATATTTTTAAATTATCTTGTTACAGTGAAGTAGGAGTAAAAATCAGTTATTACAGAATGATATTGAGGAATAGGAGCTGATTAACAGGAAACAAAATATGACTGATAATCCATATTGACGAGAGGTTTCAAGGGAACTATCACAGCAAAGCACATAGTATTTAAATATCACTAGAGAATAGATTACAGTATTACATCAACGATTTCTAAAGGTCTGAGTGACAATGAAATTGAGATGTAAGACAAAACAAAATGTCAGGTTCAACTTACAAAGTAACAAGGAGCAACTAGAGTACCCTTGAGAAGCAGGTGGTTCAGTGTCAAATGAATAACATAACTAGTGGAAAAACTAAGTGGGGGAAAACTATCCAGAAAGTAACAAATTTCATCATATATCAGAGGATTTTTCTATGTATTGCTGTATGTTGTTCCAATGTCCCCCCACACCTGACTACTTGACCACTCCCTATAGAGAATTTGTTTTCACTGACTCTGCTGTCTTTATAGGGCAATAAGAAATCTTGGAATTGTTGTTCAGGTTGTTGGATTACTTCCTCTGGGCCAGCGATATGTGCAATGCCACTTGTCATCAGGCTTGTCTGGTGGTTCCTTTGAGAGCAGAGAACTGCACATAGCACGCCAAATGCCACATGCACCCAAAGGGTGGAGGGTGTCATGTAATGCATTGTGGGCAAATGCTAAATGAAATAATACACAGGTTTAATTTGAAGAATGAAAAAAGAACCCTTGCTCTAGAATATTTTTTAAACAAAATATTTTTGTCTTGCCCAATAGAGTTTATTTCCAGTCAAAGTATTTCAAAGGGAGATTTTTCTATTAGATTGTTTCTGGGGGAGAAACATGTTTTTTTCTGACTGCCTCAACAAAATACTTACAAAAGATTTCATTATGTAACCAAAAGAGTGCATTTCATTATATCTCAAAAGAGTGCCAGATAGTTTAACCTTCACTGGAGTAAACTAAATCCCTTGAAACTTTTAAGTAGGTGCCTTAAACTCAGTGCTTTGTAATCCATGTCTTCTCAACCAAACAGATGCAAATCACACTGAAAACATCTCTTCTCATTTGGGGTTTTCCTCTGGAGTTCAAATACCAACTGCATGTTGTATCGTACTGCGTGGCTGTAAAGTATCTGTAGCTTACAGTTGGCAAAATGCAATATGATATCTGTTTTCCTTGATTTGTGTCTTCCCAAGTCACATCACCTATAAGAAGCAATTTAAATAGCTTTGATCTATATCAAATATCACTAGGTGGTTATGAAAGTGGGATCCTCTTCAAGTTGAAGCTTTTTCCAGTAATTTATTTCACATCTGAATAGGGTAGTCTGGGTTGGTTTGTTTGTTTGCTTTTTTGTTTTGTGCTTTTGTTTGTTTGTTTACAATTCTTTTTGAACATGTATTTAATATTGCAACAGTGTATTTTTCATCACTGGCTCCTCTCTTTCTTACTTATTTCACAAAACCCTTTTGATTTCCTTTCTCTCTCCTCTCCCACAAAAGTGTGGCTTTTAGCACACAAGGTATGAGAGTAAATTCTCACGTTTTCAGCTGTGTGCTGGTATTTATCTGAAGAAAAGGGAGCAGAGGGCTGAGGTAACATGTGATCCTGAAAATAAATTTTTGTGGCCGTGTTGACCTTTCAGGATAGGCTGGATGAATGGCCATAACTCTAGTTTCCAGCATAGACGTTTTACTGGGCTAAACACCTCATGAGCTTTACAGAATGATATGAGATTAACAAAGCAGATCACTGTGAGTAATACTTACTCTTGAGTATTGTTGCTGACTTGTTGCTATTTCCTTGTAGCATTTAGAAAACAAGCATCTTGGCCAGCAAGTATGTTCTTATCTCAGTGCAAGTTGTGCTACTTGCTGAGCATACAATAATAGTATCTGCAGACATAAAAAATAAGGTCCTGAGGTTTTTGTGCAGTGTTCAATCCAGAGTAAACTCAGGACATTTTAAAAAAGTAATCTTCGTCATAGGAATTAGCTACCATGAGGAAAACATCAATAACCGAAGAGAAAACTCGAATCCATAATAATTTCTTTCCATTATAAACATACTTGGGTAGTGGCTTGAAGTTAATAATAATTTCATTATCTTATATGTATTAATAGATATTTCATTTTCATGGTGGCAATACATGAGACTATATAATAAATATATAGGATATAAATATCATATTTTTTCTTTAGTTTTCATTTCAGGACTTAATAGAATAGAGTTATATGGTTAGAGCTATAACATTTTCAAGGAAATTATTTGCAGGTGATTAATTTTGCTACTAGAGCAATCCCTTATTCCCATTGGAGTTCACCTAATGGGGGATGCTTTTAAAATGGATTAGTTGACCAGTTGAGTTAATTCTGGGGTTTTACGTGTTTGGAATATCACAAATCATATTAAAAAATGCAAGTGTTAAATATTGTATCTGTAAAACCATTACAAGGTTTATTAAGATACAAATAGAAATTCAAAAAAGTTGTAGGCTCAGAAGTTTAAATTTTAATTTTGACTGAGTTTCTTTGAAAAAAATTGCTTTTGAAAAAATGTATTGAGCCGTAAGGTTTTCAAAACCTGTTCATATTTGCACTTGAGCAATATTCTGAACACCACTAACATCTTAACATCTAAATGCTGCACGAAAATGCCTTAAATTTATGAAGTCTTGTAATGTGTTTATGAAGACAGCTTACCTGCATTGATTTGTTGAATATTCAGCATCAGAAAATCCTTTGCCATTTTGTTTAGCCTGCATAATAATGACTTTTGTTTGTCTGGTATGAGCTTTGAAGTAATTATAAAAGGATAAACCTTTATTGGTAATCTATATCTTTGGCAGAGTTGTGTTGATTTTAACAGAAAAACAATGACAAAAAGGATATTAACTTCAGCGAACCAAACGTGCAATTAATTCGGAGGATTGGGGAAAGGATTAACACTAATGAGGTGAATAGTATGGATTACAGAATCTACATTTTGTCCAATTAACTTCAGAATCTTTGTATTTAGATAAAACAATGCGTAGAGTAGATAATGGCTAATAATTGTCAATCATATGTGAAATACTGTTTTGACAGAATACATTAGTGGAATGTTCATTCAAGGTGAATTAGGGTTTGGTGGCCTCTCTTGTGCCCTAGATGTGTTAGCAGCCTTTGTACTGACCTATGGAAAGGTGGGGTGTGTGCTCTCCTCCTCCTGGGAGGTGCTGGACATTCTGGATAATGTGAGTGAGAAAAGTCTCTGCAAGAGCTCTGTCCAGATCCCACACAGGTCATTTTTAACTCTGGCAGTACAAGGCATGCAAGAAACACTGACACTTTCCTTTGGTCCTTTATTTGTTGGACATTAATTTGCAACATGAAAAGACCGACCCCTTAATTTCTTTCTAACAATGACAGCCATATGAGAAAACTATTTGTCACAAAATCCGATTGCCTTGATAGGTTACTCCTTAGAGTAACTCCCTTTGTTTTCTGTGCAAAATAATGTTGGCGGGGTTCATTTATTTTTCTTCTTTTATTTTATTTTGTTGTCGTGTTTTGTTTGTTTGTTTTTTCAAAAGGGGCTAAATTCTTTCAAGGTCCAATCTCTTTAACAACTTAATCTTCTTAAAGCATTTATTTTTATTGTACACATAAAACATGTGCAAGAGAAAACGTCTCCAACAGCTAAACTTTGTGAAGGAAAAATCTGTTGTTGAAGCTACCTGTATTGTTTTTCATCTGAAAATTTGCACCTATGATCTCCTAAAATGGTATATGACTGAAATCTTGTGAAAAACATTCAACAAACACTTGTACAAGGAAAGTAGTGAATGGTTACAAAGAAGCTAAGGAAATATAGGTAGCTTGAATCTTAAGAATGGAAAGCATTCTTTCCAGACCTACTGATGCTTAATGTAGAGTTGAATAATTTGCCAATTTTTGTTCTCACTTGAGATGTTTTTAGACATCCCTTAAGAATAGTCGTAATTGAATTTGCTTATATACGTATGAAAATATCATGTTACGGTGTTTCTCTTGCTGTCTTGAAAATTCTGATATAAAGGAGCATTTATTTCAATTGCAAAACCAATGTGCCAGAATAATAAGCCAACATTTCCAAAAAAAACCCGCAAACCCCAAAAAAAACAAAAACAACAACCCCCCCAATCAAAAACCCACCCATTGTTCTATTGAAAGATAGTTAAATGTTCTGAAATAAAAATAGAAAAATTACCCAAAAGCTTAATTTAGGCAGTATCACAGTGATAGAGGCAACTTCTCCCAGTAGGACTTTCTTTGAAGAAGCTGGCTGGCCTAGTCTGCCCAAGAGCCAAAAAGAAATTTCAGCTACTGTTCTAGCCAGTGGTAATCCTTAATTATTTGATATTATTAATTATAATGGAATAACAACAATTAAATAGTCTGAAATTTATGATACTTTAAGAGGTTTGAATAGTGTATTTTTAATTTTTTAGGGGAGGGTGTGTGTTAAAATTTCATGCATAAGATTGATTATGTTTATAGAAATTGACTTTCTTATATTGCCAATGTTTGCCTGGAGGAAGCTGGATTTGTTTTCAGCTATACACAGAATATAATAATGAAAATATAATCAAGAGTTAATGAATGCTCAACATATTAAAGAGATCAAAGAATAGTGTGGTGAAATGAATTTTTCGGATAATGTTTTTTTCTGTTTTCTTGGCTGATTACTTGTGAAGGTAGTTAACACACAAAGGATGAACCATTGCATAATTAATTGATAACTGTAATACTGCATATACTCTAAACAAAAGTGTAAAATTAGAATATTAATATATGCAGTGGTGATTATGCCAAATTCTTTTTTTGCGCAAACCGTGTAATTATTTAATGCAGTATTTAGCTGTGACTAACACTATGAAAGGGAAATAGAATATCTGAGTGATTTAGAGTGTTTATAAATACATGCCAGTGATCATTTTTCTTAAATTATATTAACTTGAGATGATTTTAGGAACCATATTTAAGTCTTAGTAAATTCGTTCTATATCTTACCAATGATAACATGCCATGAGACTAAGAAAAAGGTGTGGGGTTTTTTTTTTCCTCCTAAGAAAGAAAAAGAAAATGAAGTAGTGGAATATTATACTTTTCAGGTTTTCATGTTCAGTTTTCCATTACTGCGATTTAAATTCCCTTGTAAATTACTGCTAATTATTTCTATAAAGATGAATCTTGGGCAAACAAGAAGTCAGTCCATGAATTTTGTGCTGAGTGCAGCTCTGGATAGAAAGCAAGAGGAGAGTAAAGAGGAGTGTCTGCCTCACTTGAGTTAGAGGGAGCTTCAGTGCTTGCAGATTAAGACAAATCACTTAAAATTGTAGGAAGTTTAAAAAATTGCCTTAGGAGTAAATATTTCAAAGGTGCCTAACTTGGCATCCACTGTTGCACGTTCAAAAGACATGGACTGATATCCAAATTTGTGGGGACATAACTGTTGTAATTTTCCAGCACAAACAGAGCTAATTTAAATAATCATTCTAATAAATCTAAAGGCATTTATGTTAAAGATTGACAGCAGCTTAACAAGGAGGAGTTCTAATGGTCATGACTTTTCAATGAATTAGTTTAAACTTTTCTTGTTTTATGTACACAAGTCTTAGGTAAGCTGCAGTAGTACTGGGCTGGTGTATTTTAGCGGTGCTTCTAACAGTTGTCTCAAAACGTGTGCCAATACGACCAAATAGGTATGATATTGTTAAACAAACAAATTTGAATCTATTAAGCCAAAAAAGAGCTTTGTGTTTAGGCAGAATGTTTGAACTGCTCCATCTCTGCAAAATACACTTAATGACCACTTAGCTCACCAGTCCTATAAACAGTACCTCAGCTTTTAAATTTTCAAGCATTGGTTTTGCCAGGGGGTTTCTGTCATGTTCTTCAGAATTCCATTAACCTGATTAAGATACCTTGAAAGAGGACTCTCAGACTGGTAAGCAGAGTTTGAATGAATTTTAGGACCTATCTAATTAGATAGCATCGTTTCTATTTTGACTTCTCTTTTCAAATATTTGCAATGTAAATGTTTTGTATTGCTCCCTATACATCACATCATAAATATTCAGATCATCATTTGACACCTATTGCTAGTTTGTAGTCTACAAAGCGATTGCAAAGTGCTGAAACATTTTCCTCATCCCGGTGGAAGACAAAACAAAAAATAGCACAACTTTTTTTCAAGAAGGTGTGAAGGAAAAGACTCTGAGGATTTTAAACACCATCTAATTAATTCTAGTGTCTGTAATGTTGCAAAATGCACTGTATAAAATTTCCTTTAGCAAATTAGTGTTTATTTTTGATGTGTAAATGTGATGATGCATGCAAATTATATCCAATAGTAATTAATTACTCTGGGATGTTCTTAAAATTTAAATATTAAATTATGAAATAGCTCAGAGAATAAGGGAAAATCTGCCATGCTTTTGCCTATAACTTTGGTCTTGCGAGCTTTTCTAAAACTATTGTTGAAGGTCTGCAACGATCATAAGATGTGAATGCTAATGCAAATGATGGGCTTTTATTGTGTAAAGGAGACGTTCCTGTTGTCAACAGTTTGAAAGCTGATTAATCTACACCTTCCCACCCATGGGAGAGGGATGAGAAATCATTCTTCAGCTGAGACTTATTATGCTGATGAGTTGAAGAAAGTAATCAGAGGACCATCTGAAGATCAAGAGCTTTGCAGTGAAGAGAGAGGAAGTCCAGCCAAAATCATACTTTGAAGCAGATGGATTTAACTCAGTGAATTATTTTTTTTTTAATCAATTTCAATTTACTGCTGATTTCTCTGCTTTGAGGTATATCTCTGGTTCCCAGTCTTTTTATGATTAAGGAGCATTTCCATTTTTTCAGGATTTTAAGGAGCCTCAAGCTGCTGTTGGATGTTTGCACATATGAAAATACACCCAGTGTGTATATTGCTGTCAGGGAATTGGAGATTGTTGTGATGGGAGTTTCAGAAAACTGATAAATTGGGCCAGTTTTCAGTTTGTTCACTAATAGCACTTCTTGCTAGCAGTCAATTGTTCATATTAATCATCATGAAGTACACGGAACTTTTAACAGTGCTATTCTAAGCTGCGAGTATTCTGTTCAATGGAACTGACTTTGGAGAGCTCCTGTATAGTTGTTGTTCATGGCTTATCGTCTTCAGTAGTTTGTATCTGCTGACGTTAAGGTGATAGGCTTGAGAACTCTGAAAGAAGGTGGCAATGGAGTGGTCCTGTTGTTTCTTCTTTGATATTCTATGCAAATAGAATGTTTGTGTGCTGGTTTTCCACTCCTAAAGCGGATGGGAATCTTCTCTGCTCTGCTTAGGTACTGCATATCCTCTTTGCTTTCCTCCTGTTAGTGGTCATTTCTGTTCAGATGCATATGCGGTCTATTTGCAGACCATTGTGCTTATCTCTTCTTTTATGTGACAAGTTTTGTGACCTGGATAGTGGTGTGTGTCTTTTGATGTTGTTTTGGTGACTGCCTCCTATGAGTACTCATGTAACATTGTCTGGCCAGCGATGATTTTATAATATTCTAATCCTTTGATCATTATCAGTTGAACAAAATAGCTGAAAACGTTGTGTCTTCTGTTCAGGTTGCAGTGCTATGCCATGTAGTCTGAGAAACTGTCTTGCAGAAGCCCATGTTTCTCCAGATGGGCGACTTCTGAACTGACTTTTATGAAGCTGAAGGTATATACAGGCTGCGCTACGAATCACAAAGGGAACATTTCATACATCACCTTCCACATGTATTAGGGTACTTGTTAGTTTGTCTACCTGTTTTAGTGGTCTTATTTTAATGGGAGGTGTTTCTTCTCTTAAAAGCTAAAAAGAGACCTAACAAATAGGATGTTAAAGAATAAAAGTATTGGAGTTAACAATCACTGTAAAAGTCTACATGCCAGGATCTCACAGTCCTAAATGCATAAGTACTTTTCATCACTTTCTTGAAGAAAAATATTGAGAAATCCAAGATTTAAGTGTTGAAAATTACAGTTAGTTTCCAAAATTGTTGAACTGTGAAAGCAAGTTCTTTGTAAAATTCCTTATGTAGTAAAGATTGAAAGTTTCAGTGGTTTAGAATTTGATTGATGTTTTAATAAAGGCTATTTTAAAATTCAACAAACAAACTATAAAATTCTAAACCAAATCAAACCTCTGCCCTCCCCAGTAATTTTTATTTCAGCCCCTTATTACACAGACGGATGGTTTGGGAACTGATTAGCACTATCCAAAGCTTTGGTCAGAGCATGCTAACTGGTGAACTGCAAAAAGCTATGAAAAGCATAGAATCCTAGAATACCTGAAGTCGGAAGGGACCCGTCAAGACCTTCAAGTCCAATGCTGTGCTCCTTAGAGGACCACCTGAAACTGAACCATATGACTAAGAGTGTCATCCAGACTGGACTCCTCAGACTGAACTCTTGTCAGGCTTGGTGCTGTGACCACTTCCCTGGGGAGCCTGTTCCAGTGCCCAACAACCCTCTTGGTGAAGAACTTTTCCCAAAGTCCCATCTGAACTTCCCTTGAGACAACTCCATTCTCTTTCTTCATGTCCTATTTCTGGTCACGAGAGAGAGGAGATCAGCTCCTCTGTCTCTGCTTCCCACTTTGAGGAAGTTGTAGGCTGTGATGAGGGAGCTTCTCAGCCATCTCTTCTCCAAGCTGAACCAGCCAAGTGTGCTCATAAATCTTGCCCTTGAGGCTTTTCTCTGTCTTGGTTGCTCTCTGGACACACTCTGAGTTTCATGTCCTTCCTGTGTTGAGGTGCCCTAAGCTGCACACAGTGCTCGAGGTGGGGCCACACGAGGGCAGGTGCACTACTGATATTGTTATAGCGGAGAGCAGTTCCCTGGAGCTCACCTAAGATGCCTAGGTATTTGGTTATTATTCTTTTTTCTCTTAAAGTAAAAGAAGTTTGTGTGAAATGGGTGTGATGAGCCAGTTCAGTGGATCTCGCTCCATGCAGGAGTAGTGTCTCAGTAGTGAAGGTTTGGCTGGAATTTCAAAAACACTTGGTGACTGTAATGCTTAAATAGATAAACATTGTTTATTGCTGTGACTGACTGAGATAATGACTGTTTTTCTGTTACCGAGTTAAGAAAAATGCAGGGCAACAACTGACTTACTACTTCTGATAAACTGACTGGAAGAATTTGTAAAGATAGAATATTACCTTTTATTTATTTATTTTTTTTACCAAACAGTGATCATTAAAATACTATGGAAAGAATTGACTGAACTTATCTAAATAAGCAAGTAATTACACCTGTTTTTAAAAGGCACTGCTGCAGAAAAGCTCCAGATAGAGAAACATCACACGAGGTTTGTCCTTATTGTGCTTTTCTTTGGACATTTGCTGTTTGCCATTAAGGAGATGAAGTGCTTGGTTAAATAGGCCTTTTTCTCTGATCTGGTCTGCTCTCACAAGCTATGGAAAAAAAAATATTTACTGGCAAAGCTATTAATATTTTTTTCATTATAAATAATCTTTTTTTTTTAAAAAAAAATCAGAATTCTCAAAGTGGCCTCATAGTACTTTGTACATTTTTACTTTGATTTTAAGACTACCATTAGACTCTTTAACATTTTAAATGACTAAGAAGACAAATCCAAATGAAAAGAAAGAGAACGTGAAAAACTCCAAAAGCTTTTCTTATGGAGAGCAGATTGGCTAAAAAGCAAAGAGATTGATTTTTTGCTGTCAACTTTAAATGCTGGTACATACAACGGGACATAAACCCGGAAAGTTCAGACAATAAAATGAAGTGATTCCAGAGAGAAAAATTAACCAAATGAGGAGTATTGCTCTTGGGGATGATGAAAGCGAATGTTTCATCATGGGCCTATGTAACTGAGAAGCAGTGGCATATTCCTAAGGTACCCCAAGTGTTACAGGGAATCTCTTTCAGTGTTCCACGGATTCACGTCCACATTTGGAGGAATCTTTGAAGATTAAAGTTTGTATGTGTCAGAGATACCCTATTTGGTTTTCTTTCTCAGGAGGGGAAATTACTTCCTCAAACACCTTTAGCAAAGTGAGGGGCATTCATAGACCATCTTTTAAAGAAAGGGGGTGTTACAGTAGCAGTAGTTCTACTATTCAAATTAGCATTCTATCATATTATTAATCTACGTAGATCTGGGATTTAGTTAATGTATGCAAGCTGACAAAGTTTTCTTATTCTTCCATGAAACTGAACATAAAGATTTTGGTATTTTGCTCTTTTTAAAACACAGAAATTTATTTTTTGACGGTTATTTACATTTATACTCAATTGCTTCTCCTCCCTGCAAGGACACAGAATGGCTCCTTTAAATATTAAACATTCATTTACTGAACATTTGCATCATGAAATCTGAACCAGTTAATACATTCTACTGAACTGTATCCTACATGTCTGATTTCTTTAATATTATATTGAGCAGAAGAGGTGCTTCATTCTGCCTGAAATTTTGCAATTCAGTCCTTTATTTTTTTGAGTGCAAGAGAACTTTGATTTCTGATTCATTAACTTTTTAAATCTGATTTTGTCCTTATTCACTGTTTGTACCTCAGTTTTTTTCTTTGATATTTGAAGTGCTGGTTCAGTTTTCATAAAAGTCAAGTGGAAATATGACTTGAACTTCAAAAGAGCTGAGAGTAAACTCTTAAACAAGTAAAGCATTAAGTAAATATGTACTTAAAATGCCATACAAATTCCATCTGTTTTCTCTTACTATTGCAAAGACTTTTCCCCTATGGGTAAATATTTTTTATATAAGATTAATTTAAGCCAATTAAAATACAGTTTGAGTGTTCTATCAGACTTGAAGCAAAAATTTGCATTTCCTTGTCAAGCTAAAGCTTAAAAAGTCACCTAGGCACTCAGGAATTTTTTTTTGTCTTTTTTTTTTTTGTCTTTTTTTTTATCTTTTCTTTTTTTTCATCAAACTGCAGTTTTATTTAGTCATGTCTGCACATGTACATAAAATTTTGCAATAAGGCATATGTGTTCTTTCAAGGTTAATTTTTATTTTGCGGCCTCAGCCTATGAGTTATTAACGAAACATTTTCCCAGTACTCAGAGCAGCTCATCAGACCCCCACAATCCTGAAAAACTCTCTTCAATGTATAACAGATTCTGGAAATATTTGAGGGGTTTCTTTGTATTTAAAACCCAGATTGTCCATGTATGGTTCTCTGTTGTACATATGTCTCAGCTAAACCAGAGAGGTCAGAGAAATCTGTTTGGATTGAGATTACGGTGCAGTTATCAATCCCTGTCATTTCTGTAGGGCTTCAATATCAACTTCTGATGGAGTATGAATGCTGGTAGGTGAATGATTTTCAGAGAGGTGGTTTACTTAGACTTGAGGGAAAAAACATGTGGTAGAAGTTGCCCTGGATCTTTCCCTGATGAGTCATTGTGATTCTCACTGTTTTTAGGAATGGTTTCACAGGGTGGGTTTGATTGACATGTTGATGTCAGGTCCTGTATGTTTACAGCTACTGAGGAGGAGAAAAATGAGAAACTACTTGCAGAGCTCGAGAACTCTCACTGTGGTCCTGGGCTAATTTTACATTCTAAACACCGCAAGGCAGAGTGGTAGGCCTGGGTGGGAAGGGTGAATTGGTTGCCCTCCATATTTTCACAACAGCCAATCTGAACAAGAGGCTTGAATACTTCCTTCTGAGAGGGGCATGATACAGTGCCCCTGAACCCTCTCAATGGACACAGCAATACTTGAAGATTCACACTTATGGACACATAAATGCATGGGGGTCTGTCATTGAATCCTACTTCCATGTTCATGTCACCCTCCAACTCTTGTGATCAAACCAATACTCTGATGATAAGAAATTGTTTCCGTTCTAGGTGAAATTCCTATCTTCATGACCAACACTGACCTGGATGGCTACAGCTTAGTTCTGAATGTTCTTTATAATACTGCTGTTGAAGCATTTGAAATACTATGGGTGGCTGTAGAAGTGCCCTTCAGTGATCCTATTTCCCTCCCTTATTCTTATTATTGGTTTAGTGCTCAGGCACTTTCTCATTTTTTCCTTCCCACTGTACTTCTCATGCCTATCATGCTGTTGGCAATTATATGAATTGCTCTGATTGCCACTGGTCAATAATTAGCTCAGGTTTAAATATAAACAAATTGTGGATTTTTTTTTCCTGAAGTATCTTTAAAAGTAAAACCTTTGATGAAACTAAAATCTTTCTAACATGTACACTACTGTCAGGAGAAACCATTGTAATGACCAATAATTCTCCTTTCCTCGTTAATGAAATATTTTTCAGTACAAAACAGTGAATCAACAGCCACACCTTGTAGATATAATCACATTGTCTAAAGGGGAGGTTTGCAGCAATAGTCAGCAGTAAAAGTAGACCACGTATTTTCTCTGGTGCTGGGTGACCTTTATTTGCCCTAATGGGACATACTCCTTATGCTTTCTTGCAGGCAATATCTGAAAGAGCTCAGACTGTAGAACATCTCATTGATTGCTCTCTGAGGAAGAGGAGAGATCAGATCATTTTGTGGTGGGGGGTTGTCTTTTCTGGGTCGGTCTGCTTTAGCATTTCAGCTCACAATAATACTGCTCTTCTGCCGTGGATTTCTTGACTGTTCCTCACTACCTTCATTTGGTTCCCGTTCCAGGGCAGCCCTGGAGCATTCTCAGAGGGATTTCTTCCCAGTGACACTAGCCCAGAAGGTGAGAGCAGGGATGTCCAGTAGTGGCAGTTCCTGTCAGCAGCAGATTGGTGTTAGTCTGAGGTGTGTGCTCTGTTGCCACTGGTCACTTAGCAGCAATGATTTCAATCTACAGGTCAGCTCCCATTGCACAGCACTGCTTGGCAATTCAGACATGACTGCTCCATGAAGTTCTCTTTTTATTCTTTTTTAGTTCCTGTCAGCTACAATTGAAGATAGACTAAAAGTCAATCTTGCTATGTCAGTGAAGTTAGCTTTGAAATAAAAGGCTGCTTGAGGAAGTGGAAAGCCTTAACTGTTACTATAACAGACCTTCATCTTTTCATTTATGTTAAGTGCTTCCTTTTTTGGAAATTGTATGTGAGGATGTTAATATGCATCACATGATGCATTCTGTGTGTATCTATGTGACTTCATTTGCAGACTCTTTCATCTCATGAGTAGTATGTATACACCACGGGAAATGGGAGATGCTAGTAACTAATGGGCATTTCTATGGAATAGCAGAATAAATAGGCACATAAAACTTTGCAGTGGTTACTGCTGCCTTTCAGCTCTAGTGACTCACTGGGGTATGCTTTCAGAGAGAAATGTGGGGTCCACGAGTAAGCACACAAAATCTTTATATGTTTGTAGAATTACCAAGGTGTTGTTGTGGTGCTTTATTTTTTTGTTTTGTTTGTCCCTTCAGTGTTTGTTTTGTTTTTCTGGAGGGGAAAGGTTTGGGGTTTTGTGGGGGCTTTGGATTGGTTTTATTTATTTTTTCTCTGGAATGCTGTTTAACTTGCTTCATCATGAAAGTTCCTTTTTCTTCTCCAATTAAAAAAAAAAAAAAACATTTAATTAATTTCTGTATTGTTTTAAGGAGATTTTGTTTCAGTAGAAACAAATGAGAAGTGCTGGCTTGTACTTGAGTCCTTTCGGCAAAAGTTCCACTGCAAACAGAAATGGCATACCGCAGAGAAACAGTAAGTGCAGGCTGTATTTAAAAAAAAACCCACAACTTCAAGGCAATAGGACAGACCCTGGTTCCCTTTTTGGCAGCTGTGGTTTATTTGTTTAATGAAGAGATGATAGTAGGAGGTGCTTGCAAGTGAAATGTCTCTTTCTGCTGGTTATTTGATAGGGGCAGTGTTTCATGGATGAAGCTCTTCATAGGCACGTAATTCTTGTTGGATATTGCTTTCGATAGTTCTTTTGTAGTTTTAACACAAATGATCACTTTTAGTGGGAAACTGGAGTAGGTCTGGCTGGTGTCAGGTCTGTGAACAGTGTATGTGTATGCATATATATGTCTTTATAGAGAAAGCATTCTGGATGAAGTTGAGTTTTTGAAATTTCTTAGTATGGCAGATATGTCACACAGCTACATTTTTAGATTGATTCTTTTAGGTACTGAGCTGGTACTTCTGACACTGCTTAACATAGTTTGTTATTAGCTGTCTTTATTCTCTTGTTTGTTTTATTGACATCTGCATTCCTAATTCTGTCAGTCACAGCTCTCTTTAAAATAGTCAATTTTCTAGCAGTTGAAAGATGTGTTTTAGAGCAATACTCAATTATGTATTTCCAAATAATAATTAGAAAATAGCCTTAAAGGACATGTTCTTTCAAATACCACTGATGTACAAAGAAAAATAGCCACACTCTTTCTAACATTACCAGCAGGATTCTGAAGGATTTGGGCCTGTGCAAAAGATTTTATAGGAGTCACTTCTTTGTTCCATTCACAGAAACATAAGGACGGTGGAAATTAGAGTGGTTTAGACTGAAAATCAGAGCAGCAGCAGCAGGCACTGTTTACAATATGTTTAATTGTGTACAAGAGGGAAAAAAAGGGAACAGATAAAAAATAATTCTGTACCTGTAGTGCAAAATTATTTTTTTTAAAATATTTTCTTACATAAAAGACTGTCAGTGGTGATTTAGTTTATATGTAAACTAGGATGAGTGGAGAAACACCATTGTGTGTTTACATGAATATCAAACTACTTGTGTTAACTTTCTTTAGTTGAACAGTCTTCATGAAGTCTAACTGCAAAGGGCTCCCTTAGTGAGCAGTATTCCTGCTCCATTTTCAAGATTGTAGGTCTTTTGAAATTTCCATAGAGATAAAAAAAAGCTAAAGATAGTGGCTGAAATTCATTAAAAGAAATATAGTAGAAAAATTCAGATTATGTTGAAGAGCCTTCAACATCACAGCTGCATTTCTAATGCAGTTGCTGCTTTCAAAAGTGGCCTTTTTTTTTTTTGATACCTGGCATCTTTTGATATATAATTTCATAGGTGAAAACTGTGGCTATTTCTGTGACTGCTTGTTGTGTGCTTATTTATTACAAGCTCTTTCCATTACAATTGAAATCTGTTTTAAAAACCATACTTTTGTTAACAAGAACATTTGAGAGAAAAGTGAGTTAAAATTGAGTGAATGTATTCCCAATAAATTTTTTGGGGTTTTTTTGTCTATGTGCTTGTTCTTCTTAGAATTGTTCATCGTAATGAAGCATTGTAGTTATCATCACATAAGATGAACTGTAGGAAGGATGACTTTCTGCTGGTGCTGAAAGGTCAGCTTCACAAAAGTTTGTATTGATGAGTGCTTTTTGTTTACAGGTTTTTTAATTAATAACAAATTTTGCTTAAGTGAGTTGCTGACAGAGCAGAAAATTGCAGAGCTCTAGTGAATTGCCAATTGCAAACATTATTTGACTTCTTAACAGTGACAGTATCAAATTGTTTCAGGGGTTCCCTTCTGTTCAGTCATTTCTTGACATTGTTTTGAATTCCGACAAACAAATGTACTCAAAATTTTTCACTCAAAAACCACATGAAACACTTTATGGGACCAAGTTACTGCCCGGAGGACACTTTAAAACCTGTTGAGAATGGGGCATTGTGAGACCAGTTTGTATCAGCGTGCCTTTAGTTACACAGGAATCCAGCTAGGGAATGGTCATGCCCTGTAAGTGTGCTGTGTGATAACTGCATGGTTCTTTCATCTACGTTTTGCTGTGGTGTCTGCAGTCTGGAGGGGTTAGCAGGTGAGGAAGCCTTCCCTCACTGAGCATGAGCCAGTATGGATTCCTGCCATGCTGTTGCCTCAGCCAGGGAGGTGTCAGCCCTGACCTGGCCCGTGCCACCAGAGCTGTGGGGTGTCAGAGCCGCTGGTGCACAGGAGGTCTCTGTGGACGTGCTTTTCTCTGCACACCCTCCCCAGTGTCCCCCACTGCAAAGGTACCCGTTTAGCCTCAGGTCCAGCCCTCAGGCATTGTCAAAGTAAGGCCGTAGGTACCTGTGTCCTCACGTCTTCTAGAGAACCCTGAGGCTGGTTTCCTGCCTTTCCCTGGAGAGGAGAGGGGTAATGGGGACCCCTGGCATTTGCTGTGCCCCTTCAGAGGGCAGTGGAGAGCAGCCTGGGACCCTGAGGGACAGCAGAGCTGGACATTCATCCCCACTGTGGGAGGTGATTTCTTGGGGCTGCTTTCTGCCTGGCAGAGAGTCTGCTCCCCTATAAAGCAATTATATAATTCTCCCCCCACCTCCCATGCACATTTCACTAGGTTCATTGGGGTTTTTTTGTGTATGTTTGCTTTTTCATTTTGTTTTGTTTTTCTAAGCTATCATTTGCACCCCTGGGTAATTATAGGACCTGGGTAGCTACCACCAAAGGGTACAATTCAATTTAAAGAAAAAAATATGTTCAGGCTCCTACGTTGCAGATGGCCATGCTGGGCTGCTGAAGGCCTCTATGGCATTATGTGGGCTATTTTAGACTGGAAGCCAAACTTTCTTACTGATTTGAGACCTAAATGATTATTTAAATTTAGACTGAGGAAGAGATTAATTTTTCTTTAAAGTATGCTGTCAGAATTAGTGCGGGTTCATTCTTTTCTCTGGTGTGTCTTCTTGTTGGAGAAGACCATCTGTTTGTCTAAGGAAGTCATAATATAATATTCAATGTGAGATTTGCAGTGAAATCCTGACATCTACTAACTGCAGTTATGAAAATTATCTAAATGTTCCTAATTCATTTATGTTTTAATTCTAATCCATCAGTGTCAGATAAAATAAGTTATTTCTCCTTCTATTCCTGCGTGGCACCTATAATAGCTTAATGTTGTCTGGATAGTAAAATGGTAAGTTTTGAAGTCTTGCTGCTAGCCAGAGGCTTATTTTGTTGACAAGGGCTGCCCAGATGAAAGCTGGTTTTAGAAATAATTAAACTTCATATTTCTTTAGTTAGTGATTATATTTCATTTCTTTAAAATGATTTGCCTATCAGAGTTGTTGGAAGGCATATGTAAAAAGAATATGAATTAAGGATAAGGCTGAAGCAGGTAAAAAGTTCTGAATATGAGGACAGTGATGAGACTTGAGAAGAAACAGATTCTGTTGGCTAATCCAATTGAGACAGTTTCCTTTTTATGTTGCAAAATTGGTAAAATACCTGGAAAATTAACAAAGCAACTGAATGCGTCTAATTTGACTCATCCCATTTAATCTGTGATTGCACTGTTCTTTCAAAAAGTTCTGTCTTTCTTTGCAAAGATTGACTACCAATCTTTAAAAATACATCTCAGATACATAGCTTTGTAAGGTGCCCCTAGACTTTGTCTTAAGCGCTTCTTAAGGAGTTTGTTTCATGCAGACTTTCTGTGACTTTTAGGGAAGATGTGCCTCTCTTACGGTCAGGGAGGTACTTTTTGAGTAATCCAAGTTGTCTCCTTTTAGAAAGAGCTAAACATCAGAAAACAGTGTCCTTCACATCCTCTTAAGATTAATATCTAGACAAGTCATGATGTCCTCCTGTTTTCCACAGGGGTTTGTATGATAATTTCTTTTATGTAAACTTCATTTCAGGCTGCTATTTCACTAACCTTTGTGCTTTTATGTTTTTAACTCCTTTGCTATGTATGGCATTCCTAAATCCATTGGTAATGAGAGTCTTTTGTCCCTGCCAAATAGCAAGAGACATGTACTCTTACACTTTTGCATGTAATGAAACATTGGAGTCTGAAGTCAGGCTTCTAGAAACAATAGTCTGCAGAGTTTATCTGCCTCTTTAAATAGTATCTTCATGTCTTGAAACTAATTTTGCCTTGAACACACCACAGAATATACTGTAGGTTTCTTCATAGAAGAAGAAACTAAAAAATAACAAAAATAATGGCCATAGTCTGTTAATTGTAAAATCTATCTTTTAAGTGTTTTCTTATGTAGCAAAGTGAAAATTGACCATTTTATTGCCACATAAATGGCAGCTACAATTAACCATTTCTGGAACATAACACTTCTTAAATCTCCCATTTTAACTCCCAATTATTTTTACCATTCAAGACTTGTCTCCTCAAAAGGGCATTGATCTCATTATCAGCCTAAATACCTTTGAAGATGTGGTGCTAAAGGGATTTTATAATTTGCAAAACCACTTGAGCATATTTGCAACAACCTGGCCATTTTGGGCTAAGCTGGCTATGAATTAGGCCTTCAGCTGTTTGCAAGGAGTCATGAATAAACAGGCATGAAGTGACGAACAAGGAGACAAAGGAATCCTGCCTTGTTTCATGTCTGCTTTTGATCTGCTATTGACAGAACAAAGGAATGTACTGTAACTGTATCCTCTTTTAGACAAAAAAAAAGGAAGTATGACAGCTACATCACACAGATTAATTCAAAAACTTCTAATGGGTGAAATATCTTTGTTTCTATTGCTTGAGACTCGGGTATTTGCTTTATAATGCCAAAGGCTTCATACAATGTTATTTTTATAAAATATTCAATGGCAAATCCTTCAATCTGAACGCTTGATTTTTAGAGGACTGTTTATTCCATTTCATTAATTTGCACTATGCAAACCAAGAGGGTTTGACTTCTGTTTTACAAGAGAAAAGTGAAGTATGTTTTATCTGTTGGTATGCTAAGCTTCTTTTCTTCACTTGTCTCTTTACTGAAAGTAATACAGCTATTCTTGCAATGAAATAACCTTGTGTTAGTGGAAAGCAAGTGTGGCAAGAAGCTTTGTTCTGAGGTTCTGAAAATGAGATCGATTTTCAGTAATTGCTAATTGCTATGACCATACTGACGCTCTTCAAATAGATAAAGTTAACCTAGAAAAAAAGAATATGATGAATTCACAGTTTTTAAACATTTATCCTCTGGGTTTTGTGTGCATGAGCAAAGACTTGTTTTCCATGAATGTAAGCACAACTGATAACAAGCCTTTGAGAGAGACAGATTTGCAGGGTGTTGTGTCATAGCATGGTCTGTCAGTCATCCTGGTCAGTGCAGTTGCCCCTTTTCTATGAAAGATCTGTGTCTCCTTTTGAGGTGGACTTGGGACTATGTCAGGGCACACAGCTGGTTTGGGTTTAGAATTACCTAAAACCTGGCTTTGATTTTGTTTTCTATTCCACCAAGGAACAGTAAATTTGGTAGTTTCTTGCATATTCTGACAACCAACTCTCAAATGTTTTTCTACACTGTTGTCTTCATGAATTAAAGGAGCTTATTCTAAAAACCTACAAAACAAACGCTGCTCTCCTTTAAGGCTGAAAAGAAGTTTTACAATGCCATGACAGTCAGAAAATAACACCAACAGAAACAGAGCTTAATTGTTGAGAGAGTCGACAGTGGGGTGTTGTTTTTCATCACAGTCATCAGAACTTTATCCTCTCTCCCTCTTATGCTCCACAGAGTGAAGCTCACCTGCTACTTAAATTCCATTATTGAATAGCATATTCATAGATATGAATATATAATATAATCATTTCTTCTGAAAGGTAAAATAAGTATCCTATCTATTTCTTGGTCTGCTTTTTATGCACTGTTACAAAAAACAAAATCATATGAAATCATTATTTCTTCTGTCAAACATCAGAACATCATTCTTAGCTATGTCATGCATATAATTTTGAGAATAGCTAATTAATCAGTTTGATCTTTGCATTCCCTGAAAAGAAATACTAATTTTCATTCCATTACCTGATGCTTTGTTTCTACAGTTTCAAGAGTCAAACCTCAAGATAGGAGGTCTGAGTCTGGGCCACATTTCTGGGGTCTTTTGGGTTAGTTTTTCCCTATTTCAGTGTACGTTTCTTCTGCCTGTGCTCCATATTCTTAAATAAGTTATGCAATCCCCAAACTGCAGTGAATTATTCTATTAAAAAAACCTCAGTAACCAAAGTGGCTTTATTTATACCCACTGTAAGCTTCTTTTCTTTGTCTAGTTTTGCAGAGAGAAATACCTACAATGTGTCTAGAAAAGATTTTCAAATACTGTGCTATTCACCAGATACTTCGGGACAGTACATTTACAGCTAGGGTGGGTAATGTGTACACTTTTCTATCTGCTTCTGACACTGTCCATTCAGCCAGTGGTCATGGCAGGAAATAGCTTGGATAGTGAAAACCGGAGTTTGTATAATACTTATAGATGAAGAAAGATACTTTCCATGCCATTTTAGAATCCATTTTCTCTTATGTATGCAGCAAGGGAGGGTGTTTCTTCAAGTGAGAAATATTTTACTTTAAAAGTGCGGTAGCATGAGAATCTGAATTGGTATTGTATTATTTTAGTTCATTATTTACTCATACCTGCTTAAAGAAAATACAAATTCTTTTATCTAAATAACAAAAGAATAAATAAAAAATAACAAAGAATAAGTACTAGAAATGGCTTAAATTCATGTTCTAAACAGCTTGTCTACCTTACTCTGCAATATTAAAAACTGTTTTAATTTTTGAAGTCCTATAGGGCTAGGATTTACAAACATTTCTCCATAAGGAACATCCTTTAAATGTGCTGTTGATACTATCTCAGTCCTTTGATAGCCTCTCCAAATAAAAAGAAACACTAATTCATATAATTTTCACATGTAATTGTCAATATCAAGGGAGAAGATTTCAACAGAAGGTTCCTTAAGTGCTGCATATTGTGGCTTCAGGATAGTTCCTTTAGCTCTGTGTTCTGGTCTTCCTTCCTACTGTTTTTTATGCAGACTGTAAAAACTTCAAGCCAGACCAATCCTGGTATGTGTTTGTTCAGTTTCTAGCATGGAGAAACAGTTTTGGTTGAGGTCCTTCTCAATTTTTTTCTACATTCAGAGATAAAATTCTAGACCACCCATTAAAAAGTAATTCATGCCTTAAGGTAAGGAGTTTCTAACACAGATGTGCCAACAACTCAGTAAAGCTTGTTTGGTTCTGTATCAGACTCTTTAGCTTTCAATTTGTTTACACTTTTTTGTATCACCCTTTTTTGAATTTCAGGAAAAATCTACTTTGCTTCCAATATATAACTGTTCTGCTACTTCTTATCGGAAGAGAAACCTAAATCTAAGCTTTGAAACAGTGTCTGAGATTCATGATACCATCTTTGTCATAGAATCACAAAGGGTGCTGCTATGGCACCCACTGAACAGTGTAGGAAAAAGTGTCTGTAGAAGTGGTTATCACTTCTGTAGGTAAAAGGTGAAGATAATGAATTGTTAGGTACTGTATTTCTTTGAGATGAATCAGCCAAGGTCCCATTGAAATATGGGGACAAAATTATGTGAGTAAGCCTTCATAGCACAAGCCAATCTGTTGCTTGTACCAGTAAGCCTATATATGTAACTGGAGGTATGAATTTTGTACTTTCTGCCTCCATCTCAAATCTAGTAGACTATTCTGCAATGGGATGAGGATTTAAAAAAAAAAAAAAAAGGCATCTTGACTCTTTCAACTTTGCCTTGGTATTTCACTCCCACTGAGTGCCTAAATACCACAACTTGTTTCTAGCTCTGTAAGAACCAATGTGTTGCTAAAGAAGTTTTGTGTAAAATGTGAATTTTCAAGACTTTCTTAATGTTAGATTATATATTTTTTTCTGTACAAGTCAGAGCTCAGAAGGTATTCTTCTTTTTCCAGTCTTGTTTCAGTATCCAGTGGTAAGAATAGTAGAATCTTCTTGCTGTTGAGTTTTTTATGTGTGGGTTTTTTTTTGGTTTTTTTCAATCTGAATTAGCCACGTACTTTCAGGTATACAAGCAGAACCTGCTGCTAAGCAACAAAGGTGCATTACCTGGGCAATAATATTACACTGCACCGAATACTGACAGAATTGGCACATGGTCTCTGTGGAAGGGGATCACTCACCATCCTGTTACGAAATGCAGATGGTAACAGATTAGCAGTCTAGAGGTCTTCTGGTTTAATAACTTTTACAAGCTGTGTCTTTTGAAAATATGCGTATCAACCGAAGTCTGGCTTATCATGGCCTTTAATATATTAAGTGTTAGGAAATCTACAGACTATCAATTTTGGGGAATACAGGTACAATCTATCAGGCTATAACCTCTAGTTTAGTTTTTATAGCATTAGGAAAATTCTTTAGAAATGCCAAACTTGTAAATGTTGCAATTGCCTAAAAAAAAGCTGAATTTAAAATCTTTTCAGTTTAGTACTCAGTGGTGTGTAGGTCAAAAATAAAGACCGTTTTCAATGCTAAAATTTTCCAGCTATGGATAGCAGCATATTATTCCACAGTTGATGGAATATCACTGAAGAGGAAAACTGAAAATGTATTTTTCTGAGATTCATTCTGGTAATAGGCCATTTTATGTATTTCATTACGTACTACTTTGTAACATGTCATATGCATTTTTCTCTTTATATATGAGGTTTCTTTAGCTTTGATATTGTGCTGGATAAACTTCAAATCCATATCTTTGCGTTCATGGATTTTTTTAGGAACAAGTTAAAATGGTGGAGATTCCACTTCTCCTTTCTGCAGCCTGTTGTGTTGTGCTGGTTAATTGTCCGTAATGCCCTCAAAATAATACCCACTCTAATCTCTCACTTAAATGTTTTCTTGCAGTCTAAATCTCTTTTTGGCCTTTCCACCGCAGACATAGAGAACAATTTCTTTATTTCCTCCTGAAAGTGCCATTTGATGTGTTGGTTCAGTCATGATGTGAAAGGAAGATACATAAAGTTGAATAGAATTGAGTATCACAACACAACTGTGCTAAATATTAAATAAGTTAATAAATACTTACAATTACTTCCTTATGTCATTTCATGTATAGTCAATGCTCAGTGAAGGATGCCTCATTCCACTGGTACTGTGTAAAACAGAAACAACCAGTTCTATACCTACTTGACAATATATACCCTCTTGTTCTGAAAAAATAAGCTTAGTGTCTTCCTGCTTAATGCCCTTCACTACTGCAGAATGATTTGTTGAGCCAGCAGGTCCATCAATCTGTCCTGTGTTTCGACAGCCCTTCACGTCTGGCTACCATGGCCAGCACATGTGGGACTGGGCTTCCCAAACCTGGATGGCCTGGAGCCACCTTCCCTCTGCTGCTCCAGGCCACAAGCCTTTCCAAGTGCTCTCCAATCCAATCTTCAAAGCTATTCAAACAATTATAACCTTCTTCATACAAATGAGTTCTAGGAGTGTAGAAAAGCTCACCCATGTGTGTTGTGTTTTCACACGTTTGTCACCCTTTTCCTAAGGCTGTAATGGAGTTCTGTGTAGAAGGTGTCCTGCAAGGACCGGGCATCAGTCTCTGCTTCAGCAGTGGCAGCCAAGTTGTAATTTATCTGACACACTTTTGTGACTTTCCTCTCAATTCCGAAATAAATGGCTTTCTCACATCATTCATTCAAATGCACAACCAGGTTATCAGTAGCTGCCACTTTTCTGCCTAGCAGCGCAAAAAGGACATAAGATACTGCTTGCCCCTAACACTGTTCTTTATGTGCTTCTCTCAGCATGACCTGTGGTGTGTCTCCTGTCTTTCCCTTAGCCCATTTCTGAATGAAACTCACAGTTGCTATGACTAGATGAAGAGGAGATGGGAAGCAATAATATTCATTTAAGCATGTCATATGGCAGTTGGACTTTCACTGACCGTGCAGCCAAATCTGTCAGGGTACTTATTCTCCAATAGGAGTTGATGCAAATTCTCCTGGTCTAAATGAACCAGCCTTGAAAGCATTGGTTTCAAAGAATTTTAATAAGAAACATTGCCAAATAGAATTGGTTTGTGAGACTCTGTCTTCATAGTTAAAGTGAGGAATTATTTTTCGGGTCCTAAGCCTTAAAAATACTCTGTAATGTTGGGCTCAGCAGTTCATAGGTCATTGCAGACATTTACAGGTCAACTAAACAAAGAATTGCTCTTCTGTATGGTTGGCTTTTCCCAGCTGCGCTTGCTTACTGTCACAACAACTCTGTTTAGTTTGATTAAGGTAGAGTTAGCTCACTGCACACAGATATGCTAGTGACATCTATTTATGTGAAGTAAAGCCTCAGTTTGTCTGGTTGCAGCCCTGTAGTCTTATTTACTTGATATCTTGACCGTTTGGAGTTTAGTCCACTCTTTCAGCAGAGTCTAACACAGTTAACTGTTTTTCCTGTCAGCTATTGAATAAGAGTCATTCCCTATCAAAAACTCATTGTTATCATCTTCATCATGAAAACGCTCCCAAGATTGTTTTTCAATCATTATTGCATGTTCTTGGTGTAGGGCACTAGGTATTTGAACCAATTTGTTTTCCTTTGTAAGGATTATTTTGCATTTCATTATGAGTTCTGACCTTTTTCAGAGACACCGGTTTATGTTGTGATTGTGATTCTGATAGATGGTGACATTTTCTAAGTTGGTGGGTTCACTGAAGGGACATTTTCTTTAAACAGAAATTTAATATTTTTTAAAATTTTTGGGGTTTAGTGCTGTTATTGGTTCCACAGCACGCTCTTCAGATGGTCATTATAGGCAGTGGCTTCCAAGCGTGAAGAAACATTGTAAAGCTATCAGTCATTCTACTTGCAGCCAGATTAACGTCATCGTTTCCAGTATCAAGTTTCTAATGATGGTCACATGAACAATACTGCATCTAACAGTTTATTCAGGCCAGTGTCTCCTGGCAACCTGAGGATGATTTCCAACAAGACCACTTCATCCTTCTTTGTCTTTTACAAACTATTCAATACAGTTAGCCTGGACAGGTCTATGCAATAGACCATCACCATGTTAGTACTATTGTTCTGAATTACAAGTGCAAAATTTTAAGTATTTTAAAATGAACACAAAACCTATTCAGGACTGCAGACTTCTGTAACCTTGGAAACTATGATATATGTTCATTTGAAAGACAGCTGATTTATTACAACAGTGTCAAATTGTTTTGGAGAGAAAGTGAATGATATTGTTTTATTTGTTAAAATGTATTTACATGACTCATCTGCTGTTGTTACCACTCTTAAACTATTGTTACTAGTAGGAATACATTTAATGAACATTTCCTTGTTTTGTAGCACTTGAGAACTTCACTGAGGACTGAAGCATGAAGTCTTGGATTCTGTTAAGACAGTCTTTGCATTGGAGAGATCGTGCTCAAAGGTCTAATGGAGACAGGTAAAGTTACTTGCTAAATACATTTCAGAGGGCTTTGTAAGAAGGGTTCTTTTTATAGTCAGCACATTGGAGGATTAAGGCAGTTTTGAGAAGGCTCTAACAAGTAACTAAATGTAAAGATGAAGTGGCAATTTATTTTACTTCTTTATTTCAAACGGCAAGTATTAATATTGCACAACATTGATTACACTGTTCTACAGAGCATGCTTTCAATTTTAATTATGGATTTATATTTTAGATTATAGTTATAACATTTGTTTAAAATGGAAATAGGTGAAAAAACACTAATTTTTTGGAGGACTGCTCTCATCTTTCAGTGTTACTGGTAGTTACATATATTCTGCAAGACATGATATTTCCATGATTATGTTATTCAAATAATAATGAGAAAAAAAATCTCAATTGGTGCTCTTCCTCTCTGATAAGTAAAATATGTTTATAGCTTTCTATAGCTGTAATAAGTTGTGTGCATCAGAGACAGGATGTCATCACACTGCTCATTAGGACATCCAGATCAACACTCTTCTAAAATCCCAGCATTGGTTTTTCACTGTGCTATCTGACTTAACCTCTGTTTCACAGCTACATATGGCTGCTGGTAAGGGACTGAACTTTAGAAGGAACAGTAAAAGCAGCTATGTGGGAAAACTGGGGTATTTTAAAATATTCTAGGGGTTATTTTATAGAGATTTTGCAAAGCAAGTGTGAATTTGATGGCTGCTAGAAGAATGTCACTAGATGTACCTTTGAAATGGTACAGTGGGCTTTGCTGTTTGCTCTCTTAGCACCATGTTTCAAAAGGGGTATTTTGCTGTTATCTCCAGCAAAGACAGGGTTCCACAATAAGTACATATACAAATGCTTTTGACAAATAACTCATGTTTAATTCCTCTGTGCTTTTATTCAAAAACGTCTCTGACGCTACAGCAAACTTTTTTCAGCTTTTGGGGGTATTTCGGTTCTTCCACACAACAGCTTTGGTTTGATTTTCTTTTTTTTTTTTTTTTTTTTTCACACTGGACTGAAAATAAAGCATTTTGAATGTTTTCTTGCAATAGAATTGTGCCAGAACAGATGCTCTCCATTCAGAAGTCTTGTTTTTTCTTCATAAAGTTTCCAAAGGTTTCTAAACTTCTGTACTGAAAAACATTGTAGGAAAAAATGTTTCCATTGCAGTTTTGGTTTCAATGAAAGGCCATAGCACCGTCTTCTATGAACTCTGCAAACCACTGAACATCTTTTCCTGGAACAAGAGTTCCAAGAGTTCATAATAAAATGAAAATAACTTATGAGAAAGTGATTAGGTAAGGCTTAGTGGTGGGACGTTTTGTTTTGTAGTCCAATGTTACCTCAAATACAGTTGTCTGAGCCTAGCTGAGCACCTCGTCCATCTAAGTTTGTGCATATCGAAACAGTTTTTAGCACTGAAAGTAGTATGTGACTCAATATAAGATTGGGAAGGCTGCTTCTGTAGCCAGGTGGAGCCATTTCTTTTGGACTCACATCTTTAAATAATTGTACTGGGCATTCCTACTGCATGTCAAGTCCCTGTGCTGTGTAGCAGAGATGGCAGGAGAAATATTTGAAACCTGCCTTTCCGTTTTAGTGTCATATACAATCACAGCAAAAGGCAACGCACATGAACAACTTAAGCACTTAATGGTTTCCCCTTAAAATTTTAGCTTGATGTTAGTATTTTCTGAAATATCTTGAATTTTTCATTATAATTGTAATTATGTAAATTTGTAGAATATTATTGTTATGTATGAATATTATATGGAGATGTTAAGGTATGTAGAGGTCAGATTAGTGTACTGCAGTGAATCACAGCTGAGAAAAACAAGAGTGCAGCTCAATGTGTTTTTAACTGGAAATGGGCAGTGAGAGCCGCCATGGACTGAAAGGACAGCTGGCATGGCAGCATCTGACATCCTGTGTGTAATTGATTTTGAATGCTTGACGGATTTTTATAATGGTGCAGAGGCACTTAGACCAGCAGGTAACTGTTGGGAATAGATTGAGTGGTGGTGAGCCCATTTTCATATTACTCTTACTTGAGAATCCTTTAGACACACTTGACATCAAAGATATGTTCTCTTTTAAGTTCAAGTGCTTGTCAACTGTTACACCCCCTTTCATCAAATTCCAGAAAGGCAGAACAAGATAAAACACCTCTATGTTATTTAACTAAGTGATAATTGTTAAAGATGAAATTTCAAGTGCAGTTTATATATAGTAGGAGTGAGAAATAGAGTACTGGCTGGGCAGTCAGCCTTTAGTTTTTATGTTGAAATTATTTTTGTTGGAACCCCTGAGCAGGGGATCACTATTGAAATTGATGTCAGAATTAGATCAACGCGCCCAGCAATTACAACCAAAAGACAAGCTGTTTCTGTCTGTTTGAAGTTTGTTTTTTTTTAAAATATGTGCTAAGTGGGCTGATCAAAACAATGCAACACTTCTTGGAGAGCTACTGGTTTTGTTTTCCTTTTGCATTGCGTGGCTGCAAATTGTCAAATTAAAGAAAACAATTACATCTCTAAATAGATTTGATTTTAAACTAGGGTTCATCACCAGATCAGGATTTTAGAAAGGGATTAGTGGAATTGCTATATTCTGGGATTCTGAATTTACTACACAGTGAAAGAGTTTGAATGAAGCATAATGTAGTCTCTGAAAATCAGGTTTCCTGGAATCAAGCATGCAGATACTGAAGATTCGAAAATTACCTGTAAAAATCTAGATCATACATTTCTAGACTTTTGGTCTTCAAACTGGTGGAAAAATATTTTGTTCTCCAAGGATATTTTTTGAAGTCTGTCACAATTTGCTGCTAAAGGTTTAGTGTTTTGTATCAAGTCCATTAATATCAGAATCTGGGTGGATATATGAATTTGAGACAATAAGTATCTCACATAGTACACTATGAGACTGCATCCAAAGCAACTGCTATGTTAAATTTAATAGGTTGTGCCAAGCAATGACCATAATATTTTATTCATGGCTGTGGATTGGATCTAGAAATTTTTACAGTGGTTGGACTGACCATTCATCCAAAAGATACAGGCACTTAATTTTGTCTAAGCAGCTGTCAACTTTGTATGCCCTTAAGATGTCCCTTTCTCACTTGGCTGATCACATCATGTTCTGACCCTCTGAAATGTTCAGATTTGAACCAGAAGGGAGAATTTTGCTTGTGACAAAACTGCAATGGCTTAACCATTATGGTGCATGTCTACATCTTTATATTTCTCTGAAAAAATATTGAGTTACAGGAAAGGAAAAAGATAGTAAAAGTAAACTTTCATAAAAATCAAACTATTTTGCAGCAGCTTGTGTTCTTGCAAAGTATTTTTTTCAGCAATGAAATGAAGTATTTTGATGACAGATGAGAGTATTTCCAAACTGAAAGAACCAGCATCACTGTGCTCCTTAAAACTTTATTTCACCAGAGATTATGCTTTTGAACAAAATCATGAGAGGATAGTCCACTGGAGACCACAACTTTCAAAGAAATAGAGGTTAATGGCCTTGGTATTTTATTTTACAAAGTTAATCAGATAATTTCAAGTCTGGCTACACAGACCCCTTTAGTTGTACAAACTGGTCTTTATTTGCTGTTGTAAAAATGTGTGATGTTTTATGTCAGAGTAAAGTTACATCATCTTTTTTTTAGTGCCATTTGCATTTATTGGAGTATAAGAAGTAAAAAAAGATAAATCAAGAGATCAAATCTTACACTAGAGGAGTATCTTGGGTGATCCTGCAAAAATAATTTATTATGGAAAGCTGAAAAGTGGTGTGGCTCAGATAGTGACTGTAGCAGTTGTTAAAAATTGCTTGAGCGATTATACATTTTAACCTGTTCATTAGTTCAGAGCTCATAAACAGCCACTAAAGTATTGCAGCTAATCTCATCAAATCTAGTAGCATCATCTTCTAAAGATTATTTGGATACTAGAGACTCATTGGAAGGAGATAGTTCACTAACATTAGGTATTTATTAAGAATTTCTGAACAAAAGATTGATTTAATATTTCTTTGTTAATTGATTTTTTCCAGTTATTTAGCAACTAGTTTCTTGATGATTTATGTTCCCTGAAATGGACCCAGAAATCTCAGCTTAAGCATTGCTGTAAAACCCAAAGATCTGCATGATTTGAAGGACATTTTTTAAAGAAAAGACATATTTGAGTCACCCACTGATTGCCTTTTGGTTTAATAATTGCACTGTGCACACACAAGAAAGTAGCTGTAGGCAGCCCTGTGATTCTAGATGAGAAAGGTGTTGCTCTGGTTATGTCTTGGAGGCAATCCATAGAAAATTAGGAATAGTCCACAGAAAACCAGCCTCGATTAGCCTAAAAGAGCATAAGATAATATTTGCCCCTGAAAAGAATCACTAGTAAGACTAAAGAATGCATTTCCAACAACATGTGGAAGTAAATGCTCATCAAATGCAAAATGCACTCTGAACTATGTAATCCTGACCTCATTCTTAGTTGTGTTATAGTCTATTAAAATATACAAGATGCATGAATTATTATTTTCCTTTTTTTTTTTTTTTTTTTTTTTTAAAGCAGAAGGATATATGTGTTTTCCTCTGTGGGTTTTTTCTTTTACTGTTTTTTACTTTTAAATAAGGGAAATCTTTTTGTTAATCATAAACTCAAAAAACTAGGACCCACTTGTCCTCTGCAGTTAAAAACTGGGGAAATCCCGTGAGTGGAGACACTGTTTCTTGCATTAAAATATGACAGAGTGGTAATGTAAATTATGAAGGAGGGCCAATTCCCACTGAACCCTATCTAAGCAGAATTTAGCATACCTGTCATAGTCCATTTCATTTTCAGGAGCATTATACATCTGCTGCCTCCCAAAAGATAATCTTGGGAAACCAATTTGTATCAATATTTGACTTACATATTAAAAACTTCTATCCTGTCCTAACCACTCCACATACCTATTTAAATATACTGGGCTCTACCAATATTACAGCTGTGTGTTTTGGATGGTAAAAATAAAGATTGTCTAAATTCATGGCTTCAAATTTTCTCAGAAGCAAAATGTGGTCTTCTCTATCCTTTTGAAATTATTTTGGTGGGTTTTTTAATCACAAAAATGTAGATTATTTAGAACTGATTTTTGTATTAGATTATAATTTTGAAGTATTTGTATATCACAGTGTTGTTTGGAAATGCTCACCTAGAGTCCTCTTTCTGTTTGTAACTACATACAACTGTATTTTGTACAGTTATAGAAAATAGTTATTCTTTAAAGGCAAATTTTGAGTGCTGGCTCATGTGAATCACTTCAAACCTGATGTAACTTTTCCTCTGAGGGATGTTGTGACAGTTTCTGATTTTCCTCTTGGAAACATGCAGTCAGCTTTCCTGTTTTCCTCATATGGTTTACAGCCATCATATATGGTCAAAAGTTGGAGCAGAATCCTTTTGTAGCAGTTTAAAATATGCTAGATAAATCTTTATTTAAATCATTTTTATAAGGTACATCCAATATAGTTCCTCTCATGTATTTGGAGGTCCTGCAGCCTACCGTCTCTGTTCCTTGGTGCTTTTGCTCTTAGCTGACCGAAGTTGGACACCATAGAAATACTCTATTCTTCCAATTCTTTTCTCAGAATTTTTTCAGTAATTGGAAGCCAAACACCGATCAGCAGCATTCGGTAATTTTGCTCTTTCCTACCCTGCACAGGTGATTTAAATTATATATAAGGCAGTTGTCAGCACTACACAGGCTTTAGTATTCATACAGTTTGTACATAAATAACATTTGTTACAGTTATTTTTAATTTATGTAAATGTTCTTCTGTGTAATTCTTGATCTTAGTTGGAAACCTTTTGTAGTTGTTAAATGGAATTTTTTGCAATTGTATCATTTATTGTATCAAGGCAATGGTTTCTTTCCCTGTCAAAGCCATTGAATGTTCCTTATGAGAATGGCCTTACACCACTCAGGTTTCAAAATTATTTACTTCACATGATCACAACGCAGTCATCACAGTTTGAGAAAATATGAATTTCTGCTGTGCCATATGGTAATGGGTATTGACTTTTTTTCAGTGAAAAAGATAGGAGGCTTTTGAACTTCTTTTCTTCCAAAAGTTATGCCTTCCCACTCAATTTGATTCCCACCTGCCAGCTAAGGCAGATTTTTCAAAAGTTACTTGCTATCTTGCACCGAGAGGAGTGGACATATTTTAGCAAAAGTTTAGTGTAATAGAAAGTTCACTTCTGGTCTGTGTCTGAAGATATTAAAATCTTTCTGAATATTTTTGGGCAAAAGCTGTTGCCTGGGAATTTTGTTGGTTTTGTCATGACCCAAGGATTTAGCATGTGTGTGGTTTGGGACTTCAGCTGTCTGTGGGCAGCTCACAGGAGTGATGGTGTTGGTGCTCTCATATGGCAGCAAGGCAAAGCTCCTGCAGCCTGAGACTTGGGCAGTGTGACTTCCAGCAGGGGGAATCACAGGATTTGGGAAGGCTTTAGAGTTTACACCAGCGCTTGCTGCTGTTGTCTGTGGTTAGGGCAGCTCCTTAAGGAAGGACAAGCCCTGGCTTTGCACACACTGAACAAACTCAGGTGCTCCATGTTAACCTCAGTGCAATTTTTTCGTATTCAGTCTTCAATTTACAGTTTTGATGGTAAAATCTTGTCTTTATCCTAAGTTAATCATAGGCCTGTTATTCAGGATAGTGATGCTGGTGGTGGTGTTTATTAGACTAGACTAAAGGACACCTGACTGCCTCTGCTTGTAGATCAATTAATATAACTTACTACTACAAATGTGTTTAACCTTGAGCATTTGACTTATTAGCTCTAAGAGACTGTTCTGTCTCTAACTGGCTACTAATATTTTTACATTGACCACAGCTGTGATTAATTACTCTCTCAAAAAGTACAGCAGGCGTTACTGAGGCACTTGAAACAGCCGAGGCGGAGTGACACTGCAGCCGGACAAGAGGGATCAGCACGGACGGTTTTCCCGGCCGGTTCGGCCTTGCCACACAAGATGGCGGGCGCAGGCCTGGCGCTCCCTGCAGGGCAGGGCTGCCCTCACCGGCCTGGGGACGTTTCCGGGCTGCCGGCGGGCGTTGTGAGGAGCCCTCAGGGTGTGACTGACAGCAGAGGTGTGGGAAAACGGTGACCTGTCTCCCTGCCTGGACACCGGCGGCCTGGCCGATCCGCACCCTGGGCGCGCCGGCCCGAGGCCCGGCTGCGCGGGGGTCACCCAGGGCAGGCCGCAGAAGGCCGTGCCCGGGGCTGTCTGCGGGCCAGCCCTTTCCATCTCGGCTTCACCCCGGGTGCAGGCCTGACCGCCGGTCCCACTCCTCGTCCTGCCTACCTTTCCTCTTCGTCGTCCTTCGTCCTGCCTGTGATGTGGAGAAAAAGACCCCACAACTAGAGAGTTGTTGAGAAGGTACATTTATTCAGCACTGGGTGCATGGGGGATCGCTCCACCAAAGACCTGCATACCTGTCTGTGCTCACAGGCCTGTTTAAATACAGTTAAAACATGCATTTTCATTATTTCTTTATACATATGCATTGTTTTCTTAGAGAAGGCAGGCTTATTCTAATCAGTTCCAAGAAGTAATTTCCATTTTCTCCGCCCTGTGCTACTCCCTCTGAGTTTGCGCATTGCTTTCCATTTTTCCTGGGCTGGGGTCTTCGGGGGTCTTGGAGATGAAGATCGTGAGTCTTCGTGTCCTTTTCAACTTAGCTCAAAAAGTAACTTAAACCAGTTTTGTTGGCAACTTGAACCGATCTAATTAGCAAACTTCTACAATTATCTTATTTTCTTGACGTATTTCCTGATTTATCTTAGTTTCATACGGTGTCCATTCTGTTTAGAAGCCTCAAGGCCAGGTACTGATAGCAACCATAACATATTCCCTGTTTCTGTGTTGGTAGCTGTTTATGGCCTCAACCATGCAGCCTATCTTTGCGACTTCAGCAGAAGCCCCTACAATTATTTCCATTAACCCTTTCAGTGTTAGTTCTTTATTGATACCTTATATCACCTGCCTCTCCTCTTCTTCGCCTCCCTGTCCTGCCGGTACCTGGTTCCCTCTCCCTGAAGTCCTTCCCACTGGTGCTGGTAATTCCTTTCCTAGTTTTAGCCTGCCCCTTGTCTGTTCCCTCAATAAAGTCAGTATCTGTTTGAGACCCAGCATAAGGAGTTGGTGCCTGTATCTCACCTTCAAAGCAATCAATTTAAAAGAACCTGGTTACAATTTCCAACCAGATTGTAACATTAGCATGAGTAATTTCTTAGCATAAATAACTGTAGGTGCTAATTTATTTTTTTAAAAATTGAGCTGTACTACTGTTGTAAGCAAACTTTGTGTAAAGCAGCAGTAGAAGAGTTTCTACTATGTAGTTTTCATTCTGAGAGAAAAAGTAGATTTGTGTCGCTTTCCAGAACAAACCAGATAGTAAAATGATGCCTATTCAGGTGATAAATTACACGCTATATGCTATGATAAGTACTGAGAAATACAGATTTATTTGGAAAAGTAGCTCTAATGATAAAACAGGATTTTTAGGGACTGGCTAGAGTCTTCAAGCAATCATGAGTACATTGATATGCATTGCCTACTTGATTTTCTTTAGCGCCCAAATTTAGTCATGCTTCAGATCCTACCAAATGTGCCAAAATCTCTTTGTTAAAGGAAACTGTAGAATGGGCAGTAGAAAAGAGTCATATTGGGTTTTTCTGGAATAACCTGATGTCTAAGTTAGAAAAGAGATATTTTCTTGGTTTAAAATTTGATTGGGAAAAAAAGTAAAATCACAGAACACAATTTTGGATCAGATCTTACTTATGTGCTGAAACTTGTTGCATTATGTAAAGTTATAGGAAGAAATAGTCACATGGTGAGAAGGGGACTTAAGTTAATAAAAGACAAAAGTATATGTACAAGCCTGATGATCATTAGAATATAAAATATTGTCGAGAAGTGATATTAATTTAAAATTGACTAGCTTTCCAAAACAGCCTTTATTATCACCCCCTGCGTTCTCAAATATAGCAGAAAATGATTTCTCATTCTGTTATTTATAACATTTTTGTGACAGTGTGACTTGCCCAATCAGATTGATGAGGCTTCTCATAGTTTACTTCCTGTTCTTATGAGCTGTGGTAATTGGTGAAATCAAATGATTTTGTTTCATTTACATACCTGTAGTGCTGCTAAGTTCTATGGAGAAACATTGATGGAAGATTGATATAATAAAGTAATGAATTAGTGAGGTTGTGAAAGTTAAATTACTGTGTTAATCTATGTTAAGCATAGAGGTTACAGGTCTGGAAATTTTGGCATTAAAAGAAACAATCAAAAGTTCAGCCTAAAGAGTAAACAAAGGGGATGGCAAGTATGAGTTTATGAATCGATGGCCTTAACACATTCAACATGGTCATTCTTGTGTTTACTTTTGTGTACCCTTCTCTGCAAATAAAATGCAGGGGTTAATATATATATATATTTGCTTTGCACTGTGAAAGTGAGTGTGTAATAATGCTTTAGATTAAGTAGCTGTTCTCAGTGACTGGCTTTGATCAGTGAACAATTATATTTGCTTTCTTATGTTAAGATTATTCCATTTATGTTAGCCTATTGGTTGTTCCTAAGTATTTTATTTAAATAATGTTGTTAGTGTAAGAAAGCTAGAATGTGTGAATTTTATCGCTGTATGCTGTGCCAGAGTTATTGTTGCTGTTACGTGAGACAAACATGCTGTTAAAATCACTCTTTCTGAACAAGGGTACCTCAGTGATGACCCTTTCTAATGTAAAAGGTAGATTCTGCCAAGCAGAATATTTGTTTGTCATCTACTCTAGGTGTTATATGATACTACTAATGAGATTTATCAGGTATTGTTTGTCTTGGAAAATGGAGTGAGATGCCTGTGTGGAGTGATGCTGTAAGAGCAGTTCCCTATTTAGTGTACACATGATCACTGAGTCAGAAGCCCCAAGATCAGTTAGCAATTTTGGGTTCACTTGCATTTCTTCTCCTCTAGCCTGTGTTTGGCAAATGCTGCTAGTGTGGTCACAGTGGTGGTGGGATAGTTGTGCTGCCTTTGAACACCACAGCTGTGTTTATTTTGTTCTAATCTTCCAATGGTCATGTTAATCACAAGTCCTGATTATGAGCACAGGCAGGTCTTGCAACCAATCAGTTCAAGGTTGCACTTAGTTCATTGGAATGGGGAATTTCCTGTGAATGGGTGGGAAGCTGAGTAGATGGCTAGGGCTGACTGCACATCTACCACCTGAGTCATCTAAGGGCATGGAAATTATTTTGTGGAGCAGATGTCTCTGCAGTGAGCTGCTGAACGGACTTTTTGTAATCACGTGTGACCGGGCTACAATTATAAAAAGCAATGACTGTCAGATTTTACTGTGGTTGAGACCTGACTGCATTTTGAAGCAATTTTAAGTTTAACTTACTGTAATGATGAGAGCAGATGATTTTATTTTAGTGCTGAATACAAAGAGAGAGATGCAGATGGATTTTCAAAATTCACTCTGGTTTTGTGTGTTATTCTACTCAGCTGTGAAGGTGCTACGTATTCTGCCTAGAACAGTCTGATAATATACAGCTCTATTTCTCATAGGAATTGAATTTTAATCAGAAAAGGGGAAAAAAATGCTCTAGGGAATAACAACTGCTAACATTCTTTAGTCCTTGAATTAGGAAGTTACCTAAGCCAGCACTCTTGCAACCCAGTGGGCGTATGGCAGCGTGGGTTGTATCCCTGAATTGACAAAGGAATGTCACTGAAGTCAGGTGTAGGATCAGAACAGCTAATGTAACATTCCCACTCTTAACAGCAGCCTCTTCAAATTATGTAGGATTTCCTTTCTAAATCTTTCAAGTGGTGTTTAAGAAGTAGTGAATTCTCTTGTTAACACACACACACACACAAAAGGCAGTAAAAGTAGCTTGAATCAATTCTTGTTGTGCAAAGAGTTTTAAGTCAAATGATATTGCAGTTATTAATTGCATCATAGACCCATCAGAAATTGCTTCTGTATATATATTCCTTACCCATTGCTAACAGATGGCCAACAATTTAGAATTTCCTTTTAATGAATCCTTAGCCAGATCACCCATACTGATGAATTTGCTATCAAAACTAGTCCCTACTACGTTTGAATGTTTTCTGAGTACACTGAACTTTTATCTATTTCTGATCCTAAGAACTGAATTAAATGATCCATTGAATTCAGCCAGCTGTTAGCCAGCCTCGTTTGAACCCTAAATGCCATGAACTAATCTTTCTCTTAATTGGTGGAATTTGTGAGACCACAAATCTCTTTACTGAACATGACTCCCAGTGGCCAATATTTTAAAAGGATACCAGCAAGAATACCCGCTCTGTTTCATTTTCTGTCATTAAGAACTAGCATTGCTGCAGTTGGCATGATGACAGAGAATCCACAAAAATGGTCAATTCTTCAAGAACATTTGCAGCTTTACATATATAATTAAATTCTTCAATTTCTCCCAAAAGAAAGTCCCTAATTAATTCATTACCATATATCTGGGGAGACTTCCTGTTACAGTCTCTAAGAGAACCGCATCCATGGTAGTTAATTAAATACTTCGGTAATAAAAGTCTTCAGAGGACTTGCAGATAAAGAAAGAGATGCTTGACCCCCATTTAAACTGGAAGATCTTGGATTTTTATGTCTTATTTGTGTCCAGCATTGACTGTGTCTGTAAGAAGAGGGCTTGAATTTGAGGATTTCCCCTCCACTTAGTGGGGGGAGGGGGGGAACCACTTGTGGGACAGGAGCAAGAAGCTCTTCAACCATACCTTTGCCTTTGCTTTTTTCCCTGACCCCATAGTAATAGTTTTGCTTCCACTGCTATTTTGACCAAATGGTTCTCTGCTTGCCTGTAACTTCCTAACACGTACTACACTGTGTTGTCTCTCTTCCTTGTTTTCTCTTGTTCTGCCTGTGCAACCCGTTTAGCTTTAATTTCCCTCTAGTTTTGCTAAATCTAATGTAGCTAACTACTTGCTTTATTCTCCTATTACTCATCTCCATGATATTTTGGCAACTTAAAGCTTTTCAGCTTGGTTGCAATAAAAATAAGTTTCGTCTAACCTAGGTTTCTCCCTGTAGCTCATATTTCCTGTCTGATAGCATTTCTCTTGTGGTAGGAAAGGTAAGTTTAAAAAAAAAAAAAAATAAAAAATGGAGTGGTGAAAATTAGGATCACTGTGCTTAGTCTCACTGTCTGTCCAGTGGTTTCTGTAAGGCTTTGGTCAGAGGTGATGCTCTGTTCATACTGCACTCTTGAGTTTGTGCAGAATTCTTCTCTGTAGAGGAATAAAGTCTTAGTTTTTTTCCTCATAACAAGATTTATAGCTGCATTAATTCTTGGAATAATCTTCCATTTCTGTATATCTATTTCTCTTTCATCTTCAAGTCTAGTTAAATTCATTTTTTCCATTATCAGCCTTTCTTGTGCTGTTCTTGGTTGTTAAAATGGTCAAGTCTTTCAGTTAAGGACACTCTACTGAGTCAATGTCAAATCAGTGGTATTATACTACCAGTGACATACTTTCTTCCCTCCAGAACCTGAATCTGTACCCTAGTAAAGGCTGTCATGGGATAATAAAGTTTCTTGGGGCTACAGGTGCAGGTGAAGGTTTCTCAGTACTTGATGAGTCTCAGATAGCTAGAGAGCTTTGAAGACCTCCACCACTAAAGAAGATCTAGCATGCAATATTATTACAAATATTGATGTATTAATTTCTGCTAATGAAAAGAATTCTGTAATCTTCCACATTAAAATCAGTTTCAAGGGAAATTCAGAAAAATAGAGCATGTTTTTTAAAAAAATGAAATTACTTTGTCATAAGAATGTCTACTTTCAGACATATTATAAAAGCAGGATAATTTTGTGTGAAAAATGTTGTAAAATATGGAGATTTCTCATGTCTAGATCATAGTATTATTTCATAAAAAAATGATTATAAGCCTCCAGAATTAATATCCTATTCAGCCATTGAAGGCAAATTAAATGCAAATGAAACTCCTCAAATGAACGCATAATGCTTACCACATTGAGGTTTCAAAATACATTTGTGATGCTGAGTAGAAAAAAATCAGACTTACACTGAATGTACTGTGCAAATGCAAATGTCATCATCCATTTCTTTTCATGCTTTTCTGGTTTGTGCTCTTTGTTTTGCAAATATGGTAATTGTAATGCAGTTGTATTAAGATTGGAAGAAGTCATTGAAATTCACCCAGCAAACACACTCTTCTTCCAAAGTTATTTGACTCAAAAGTGTAAAATGGATTTTGAATTTCAAGTCAGCAGTTTTAAAGCTTATCATGTTACATTTATATATTCTACTATGTCATGAATTAGATCAGAAATATTAATGTGTTGGTATGGAACTATGGAGAGGGAAGCATGTTTTAATCTCCAATTTCTTTTCTTTGTCCATTTTTTTTTCTTTTTTCTTTTTTTTCTGTGTGGTCATCTTATGACATTTCTTTTGGTAAGACATGTTTTAATTCATATAGTGAGGCCTTTACTTAAACTTTGAATGGTATACTTATTTTCTTCCAGTACTTTAATTTCAAGAGTTGCCTTAACGTATCGGTTTCCCTGTACAAGTCCTGTAGGAAATAACTTTTTTAGCGTTCAAGTTTAAAAATCTCAGCTGACAGGAGGAAAAGTGCCAGCAAAACCTCAGCTCTGGACAGGAGGAGAGCAGACTTCAGGCTGTTCAGGGAATTAGTAGGTAAGGTCCCCTGGAAAAATGTTTTTGCAGGTGCTGGGGTCCATCGGTGCTAGTCACTTTTCAAATATCACCTCCTAAGGGCTCAGGAGCAGGCAATTCCTAAATGTTGGAAGTCAAGCAGATGAGGCAGAAGACTAGCTTGGCTGAGCAGTGCTTTTCCCTTGGAAATAAGGCAAAAAAGGAAGGTGTATGACCAGTGCAAGCAAGGTCAAGTGACATGGGAAGAATTCAGAGGTGTTGCTTGCTCCTGTAGGGAGAAAATTCATGTGGCCGAAGCTCAGCAGGAGTTGAAGCTCCCAGAAATGTGGGGGACAATGAAAAGTTTTCTCAAGTACATTAATGGCAGCAGGAAGTATAGAACTACCATCAGCCCGTTACAGGATGAGAATGGTCACCTCACAAACAGGGACAGAGGCAAGGCAGGGGTCTTTAACACTTTCTTTGCCTCTGTCTTCAACATGGATGAGGGACCAAGGGGGTCTCAGTGCCATGCACTGGAGGACCATGGCTGTGGGAATGATTAACTGCCAGTTGACTCTGAAATTTTGTGGAATCTTCTGCTCGAGCTGGATCGCTGCAAACCTCGGGAGCCTGATGGCAAGTTGAATATGTCAGTAGTGTCCTGACAGCCAGGAGGGCTGCATCCTGGGTGGGGGGCATCAGGCAAAGCCAGATGAGGGGAGGGATTGTCCCACTCTGCTCTGCACTGGTGTGGCCTCACCTTCAATGTTTTTTGTAGTTTGGGGCATCACAATGTAAGAAAGATATTAAGCTGTTGGAGAGTGTCCAAAGGAGAGCAATAAAGATGGCGAAGGGCCTTGAGAGAAAGCCATATGAGGAGTGTCTGAGGTCACTTGGCCTGTTCAGCCTGGAGAAGAGGAGACTGAGGGGAGACCTTATTGCAGTTACAACTCCCTTTTGAGGGGAAGAGGAGGGGCAGGCACTGATCTCTTCTCTGTGGTGACCAGTGACAGGACCAAAGGCCTGAAGTTGTGTCAGGGGAAGCTTAGTTTGGATATTAGAAAAGGGTTCTTCAGCCAGAGGGTGGTTGGGCTCTGGAACAGACTCCCCAGGGCAGTGGTCACAGCACCAAACCTGACAGAGCTTGAGAAGTGTTTGGATCATACTCTCAGGCACATGGTGTGACTCTTGGGCACGGGTCCTGTGCAGGGTTAAGAGTGGGACTCAGTGATACTTGTGGGTCCTTTCCAACTCAGCATACTCTGTGATTCTGCTTGGAAAGAAAGCCATTTTTTTTTCGTTTATAAGGATCTCCATTATCATTGATAGAGGATTTTAGAATTACAGCTGGTTTTGGCTGGAAGGAGGTATTTCTCTCCGTGTGTGTATATATCAGCTAGTGTTCAAATCTCAGTGTCAGTATCAACAGAACTACAGTTTTGACACTTTCATGTAATGTTTTAGTTATAGACTCCAGTCTATTAGAAATTTGTTTTAGCTACTGGCAATCCCAAATGCTAATTGTTAATTCATCATATGCTTGCTTCAAAAAAATCTCTTATGACATAGGAAGAAATGCCATTTAATATCCATGATACTGGGGAGTGTATACTTTATGTAAAGTAGCTATATAATAGAAATATTGAATTGTTATAAAAGGTTTAATCATATCTAACCAGGAAGCAGAATGTGAGTAGATATGATCAGTCTCTCAACTGCTACAAACTAGGATATTTCTGTGAATCAGTAGAGTTATGCTGGTTTTGCTGGGAGGAATTGACTGAAAATCTGTAAAAGTTGATGTGATTTTTGATGTATATTGGTCTATTAAAAACAGATATTTTTAGGTTTTTGGTTTTTTTTTTTTAATGGAAGAGTTGTTGCCATGTGTCACAGATTACAGCAAACACCAAAAGTGTTCATAAATGAGGTGGTTCCAGGTGTTACATACACAGTGGTGCTTAAAAGCTTACAATAGCTTTCGTAAGTTTCTGTTGCCAAGTGTGCAGCTGAACCAACATCAATCAGTAAACCATTGCCAGGTAAAACCACGTGATGACTACAAACCAGGAGAAAAGGTTTGATGCCATGCAAGCTACATGCTGGAGGAGATAAGCTCTTTGTGTTGGCAAATACGGTGTTTGCACGACCACCGGCTGATGGTTTTTGAGAATTCAAGTAAGGCCCCTGGCTGACTGTTTGCTTTTGATAATCATTTTGCCACTTGACTCTTATGCTTGTTTGACTTCTGTTTATGTACATGTCTCTTTCTTAATGAGACTGTGTATGTGAGGCCTATAAAAATATATTTCAGGTATGTATATGAATTAAGAAAACTAAATACAGCTGGCCTTTCAGTGTGCACGGGAAGGAATCACTAAAATGTATATCTACTGCAGGTAGCAGTTCTTCAGTGGGTGAAGTTTTCCTTTGAGTCACTGTAGGTAAATCGATTTTCCACTGTGGTGGGTCGTAATCTATCAATAATTCTGCTGTCTTTAGAGGTGCTCTCATTCCATTGAGATGTAAACATGAGGGGAGTTCAGTGAAAGGTTTATTATGTAGCTTTCCTCTCAATCTTTTTTTTTTTTTTTTTAGTGCATCTGTGAGGGGATTTCACAGTATGTATTTGCTGTTTGCAAATAAATTTATATAGAGAAAGAAATAATGACTTTTTTTTTATCTAGTATCAACAGGAAAAGAAAGTTTTGTATTTTCTTAACGTTACTCTTTTGTTCCAAAATTTGTTTTTAAGGGCTAAATTATATGCAACATTTTAAGTTATGTTGGTAAATGCACTTAGTTTCAACAGTATTCATTTTAAGGTCTACCTGAATCCATAACTTTTCTTTTTTGTTTGTTTCTTTTTTTTTTTTTTCCAGGCTATTCAATCCTTTATTAATTTTTGCTATGCTAAACCTGCTGTTCAAACAGCATTTAAGATCCCTAAGTAGAAAAAGGTGTGCAGCTGGCTTTATTCAGAGGTTTCAAGTCCTGTTTCGCAAATACACTGACGTTTATGAAACCATCAAGCTTTGATCATATTGGTTAATCCAATTGAAAGATATTTAGAATTTTTTGTTTAATCTTGAGATAACTGGTGGTGGTGATTTCAGAAAGGGAGTGATAGCGTATTCAGGAGAACTAAATACCATATGCGAGCATTTGCAACTATTACCATTTAAATAGCCTGTGTCAACCTAAACAATACACAAGGGTTTGGATGACATTTTTTGTGGCAATTTGATTCCAAGGATCTTTATGGTATGATAAGTACATGATCCAAAATGACACATTTTGGAGGTATTCTGACCTGGGGTGAACACAGATCTCAAGCTAAGTATGATAGGCAAAACTGCATCCCAACACGGAAAGAGCAAGAAATTACAAATAGATGGAAAGCACTTTAAACAATTTCCTCCACTATGTACAGCACTGTATTGTGACATTCATCAGAGGAATCTCATCTTCCCAAGCTGCTTCCAATTTTCTGCAGCCTATTAGAATAGGTCTACTTCTATTAGGGACAAATTTAATGGACAGGTAGGGTTTTTGTTCTGGCTCCATCAGTACTGCTGCAGGAATACCTCTATAAATCCTGAACTCTGAGTTCCTTGTTCTGTAAATATCACAGTTGCTTGCTGGTACATGTCTGAATATACTCATTAAGGTTAGTGTTTCAAATACAGCTAGGAAAGAACTTTCAGGACTGAGGATTAGGGAAAATTGTAATTTTTGGCTTTTTGTATATTCTCAGTAGTTTTTTTATGAGAACCTCCAGAAAAATGCATGCTATAAATAAATCAAATTCTGAAAAAAATAATGTCCAGGGACTTTCAGAGTTATAATCTTGCACTTGAAATGTTAGGCAGGAATGAAGAATGCTTGGGACCTGCCTCTGCAGTGGTGGGTTGCAGAAAGCTGTGAGTATAGGGCTGGAGGAGTGCTGGTACCCACCAGAGAGAGGCAGAGCCAAATCAAGAGGGAGAGTGCAACTTGTGGTATCGGAATCTGCTGTCTAGGTTGATTTTTAGAATATCAAGGGTATGATAAATTATAGCTTAACTCTTAATTGTGTAAGTGTGATGCTTTCATAATAAACACAGACTGCTTGGGTTCATCTGAAAACAATCTTACATGTTTGATTCATTTTATTCATGGGGATGGTTTTTATGTCATCTGCTGAGTGGGTTTGCTGCCTTACCCCATTTTTTTCCAAATGTAGCTCCTAGTGCTTGCAAGTAAAGAAGAAAACAGACACCAAAAGGATCCAAAGTTGTTCATTGTGGGAAGTGTGCCTACAAAATTGGTCTTAAAGCTTTGAATATTTTATTTTTGTAACAAGAAAGATCTCAAAGACTGAGGAACAGATTTTTCTGTCTGTGTTCTTTATCTGCAAATTTTTTCAATCCTTTGCCTAAAAAGATTTGTTCTCTTTTAATAAATGGACAAGAATGCATTGGTCAATACTAATACTTAAAACACAGTTTGTATTTGAAAACAAAGTTTTATTTCTTGCACCAGTTATGTGAAAAGTGATGTGTGGCACAAAGCAGTGTACACATTGTACCATTGACCTTACCTTTCTCTGACATAAGATAAATGGTGTGAATGACAATATTGACAATGATGTTGCATTATTGTTATTAATGCCTACAGATGTTCTATATAGTGTCCTATCCTTGGGAATCTCCCTGGTTTGGTATTTTGCCAGTGCTTTGTTTAACAGGGCTGTATACCATTGATTTATTTTGTTCTCTATGTAAATGTTCTTTATATGGTTGTAAGTCCATTATCTGCCTCTGAAGTACTCCCTGAAAAACGATTCTTTACTGTTATATTTTTTTTCCCCTCCATAATGTCTATGGAGAGATATGTATGTGTGTGTGCATATGTACAGGAATACACACTGTCTGCATTTCTGTGGCCTGTGAGAGCTGTGGAGGTGGTTGTTCACACTTTAGCTATTTCCTATAAACTGATTACAGTTTTAAAAGCTCAGTGTAATAGCAGACGTGCTTATGATGATCTTCCAATTGAAAGCTAGTGTGATGTGTACTGATATTTTGCTAATAGATGTATTACACATGTAAAAACAAAACAAAACAAGCTAACATTTAAAAATGGCACTCAGCATTACTGGCAATGTTAAATGATGCAACCCCATCAGTTTTGAATCAATTTGGGCTTTATTATCATTTATAATTCATTTGAATTCCTCTTAAACTCTGTTTCAAGCATCTTCTAGGTGTTTAGATTGCAGAAAGATAAAATGCATAGATATATATTGCTGCCTAATAAATCTCTTGCATGTTTTTCACTTGCAGAGACAGCACAGTCTGACCTTGGAAAAAGGGCTATAATCTACTGTCTTCATAGAGATGAGGAAGCAGCTTTGACAAGTAGAAGTTAAACCCTAGATGGTCCAGAACTATCTTGCCATTGCTTAATCTTCTTAATATGGTAAGACAAATCCCATTCTTCATTTTTATATTAACATATTTCAATTTTATTACAGTTTTTAACTCTTAAGCACAGCTGTAGAAGCTTGGATAGAAATGCCAGAGAGGCACACATATTCAGAAGAAAAAAAACTCCTCAGCTCAGCAAGCTCATAAGTTTCAAAAAGCTTATTTTAAATGGCTATAAGTAAGGAAAAATTAGGGCATTGAGCAAGCCCATGTAACTACTGCAGAGACAATATAATAAGGAGTGTAAGATGAGAATTAATTACTATTAACAATAAAGTGAATTTATTCTGAGTAGGACTTGCTGTCAGGATAGGTTTCCTAAGTGGGCACAGGCTTAGAAATGGCCACTTCTGATTGTAACCTGCATCATGAGCAAGTTTCATATTTTTGGGAGCAGCATATGATTATCCCCATTTTTTTCTGAAAGGGAAAATATAATGTCACGTTTAATCTCTGTGAGGTGGCTGCCTGCTATTATAGCCTGTTATGGTGCACACAGTCTGACCAGAAGGATTCCACTTTGAAAACTATGTCTGGAAACGCAGGTTTCTTCTTTTAAGCAACTCCTTTTCATTATTCTCTCCCAAACTAGTATAACAGAAATTATTCTGCATTTGAAGAAATTGTCTGACACTGAGTGAGGTATACATGCCATTAAAGCAGCCAAAGAACTGCGTGGTGATTGAAGTTGGTCAGATTGATTATGGATGCAGATAATATTTTCAACAATGTATATCTTTCATTTGAAGAATAGTAAAATATTTTTGAACTTTAAAAAAAAATATCTTGTTTTCCAAACATAGGGGTAGAGAATCTGTGGCATCTACTAAGTGTGTGCTTTGGATATTTAAAATCTGTAATTTGAGCTGTAGAGTTGTTGTGGTATGTCAGTAGTTGAGTTGCTCTAATTAGGTTATATAATCTAGGAAACTTGTTCATTTCTGGGCTAATTTCTTCAATAAATTGGTGGGGTTTTTTGGTAAAACAAAAAATTATTAAGTAGTAAAAGTTCAATAGTTGCAAAGATATGTAAAAATTCACAAAATTAGTAAGATATCATACATAGTTAAAATCAAAATGGATTCTGCTCAAGTGAGTTCTGTAAACGTGTCCCGTGTTTTACTAGCTCTAACATTTAAAATCCTCTGTGGAATAAAATCTCTAGAAAGCATGAAAGATTTACCATCCATGTCAAAACACCCAAACCCAAGCTTTGTACCATTACTGAAAGGGTGTTACCAATATTTAGGAATATGAATTTTGAAGGGAGGATTTTAAACCTAGCTTCTCGGATATTGGTTCTGTTCAGCGTGTTTGTAAATAATCTTGGAAAGGCCTGACTCGTTATGAGATACAGGCTGTTGGTTGACTGATTAAATTTTTTTGAATGCTCAAACGTAGACCTGATTCTAAAGAAGTAAAACGTATTTTTTATGAAGCTGAATGACAGATGAAATTCAATTTTGGTAAATGCAAAGGAACTAATGTTTTTAAATATGCATTTTGATTTAGTAGTTACTATTCAGGAGGGGGATATCGACATTATTGTGATTAGTTCAATAAAGCTGTTATTTCAGCATCAGTTAAAGAGGAAAATACAATTCTACAAAACATCCAGGGAAAAAATAAGACAAAATAATGAGGGCAATCCTTTTGAAATCTAGGTTGCATTTTTATCTTGAATATTTAGACTCGAGTGGTAAAAGTCCCCAAAAGAACTAGAAGAGCTACAAATAATAAGAACAATAAAGACAGAGAAGGGTTTCTTGTTGAGGCCCAATTAAATCATTACATACTTTCTCCTTGCAAAAGAGAGGACTAGGTTTGTGGTAAAGGTCTAATAAAGTGACAAATGGTGTAGGAAAGGTAGCATTTTTTAATAGTTCCTATAATGTAAGGATGAAGGTGTACTGAATAAAATAATCATGCAACAGTTTTAAAACCAACAAAAGAAAATATTTGTTTCATAAATGGTTAATCAAATCATGGAGTTCCATGTCAGAGGGTACAGTGGAGATGAAATGTGAATAGGCTCAAATGAGGGTTGATGACTTTGTGCTGTAATGAACATGTATGATTTTGTCAATTTTAAAGAAAACGCAGTCTTAAGATACATAATATCTGCCTCTGCTTTCAGATATAATATCCTGCTGGAAGTACGTGCTGTTCTGTACTCTCCTGGTTTCTTATAGTATTTTTCAACTGTGGACCTTTTTTGAAACAGAATGTGGTTGTTCTTATCATCTTCGGCCATTTGCAAACAAGATTAATTTTATCAGTATAAACAGTTTCTTTATGAAGTCTGGTATTAAATGCTTGCATATATTTACACTTTCATCTTGTGAGGTGCACCTGCAAGACATCCACACTAAAATGTGCTGTGCTTGAAAAGAACTCTTTGACGGTCCGTGTGCTTTCTCAGTATGTTCACACATGCGAGCTTTGCTGCACACTGCCAGCATTTTTGGCAGTCTTGGGGGATCATAAGGACAAAAGTGCAGGTGCAAGTTTAGGGATTGAGATTTTCTGCTGTGTGGTTCCTGTTGCGTTTTTCAGAAACTCTACTTTTGGTAATACAGCTGCATCAGCTGTCATCCTGAACTTTAGGGCTAACAATTTTATCTGGGTGGAAATTAAAACTAAAGAGAAAATAACACGGAGCTTCTCTTTTCCTGTTTGGGGTCTTGTACCTGTTGCTGCATTTTGTTACCAAGTTGCACATCGATCCTCAAACAGGAGCTGAAATGTACTCTGTTATGTGCACTTATAATTTGTCCTTACCTGTGAAGAAATAATTTAAATGAGTTGGCAATGCATGTGCTCTTGCAGTTTTTGGAGAAGTGTTTCATATTTTTGCTTATCAATTTCAAGACCAAGTAATTATTATAAGGTTTTTAATTTTTGGTCCTTGCTTTTGTAATCCATAATAGATGTTCTCTAGATTTTTGGTAAGTGATAAAAATTCGTGAATGCCTGTCAGGTTTCTGTTTACAGGATTCCTTTTCTTGTCAAAAAGAGTCCCAAAGAATTCAGGAAAATGGGCTAAGAAAGAAAGAAGGTAACAAAAACAGAAGGAGTCAAAAATACTCAGTAGAATTTTGAAATAGCCCATGTGAGAAAAGGTATTGTCAGCAAATTCTACAAAGACTGTGTACAGAATGAGGAAGAAATATATTTCAGAAACGTAGGATGCACTCCAATTCCCTAAAGCCTCCCTTTTCTACTTTGGCCAAAATTTGACATGGCTGGCATGTCTTCCTCATAGCAAAGATCATAGAAAGCCAAAATTGGTGCAGCTGGTCCCTGGTTAGCTTGTTGTGATGGGGAAATCTCAATTAAAGCTTTCTTCATTATGTATTACCATGTCCTTGGAAGGGGTGAGATGTTGCATGTCAAGGACAGCTTCAAAGACCCCTGATCACAGAATACAAGTTCTTTGGAGAATTAGGTGGTTTTAAAATAGATAATGGTATTCGGAGGTAGAGTTTGGAAAATTTGGCCTTTGCTTTGGATTTGCAATGCCTTGGGCATTCTGCCTGTAACTGTACACACGTATCCTGGAATTTCTGCCAGTCACCTGCCACTTGGTATGGTAACATCCGGACATTCTTCTTGCCAAGTCCCATAAGACTCCTCATTTCTCTATGCTCAAAGATTAAAACCAGATTAAAAAGCAACCATGAGAACCAGAGCATGTAAAGAACCCTTAAATAACTGTGAAGCATGAGCTGGCCTCTTACAAGTGACAGCACTCTTTGGCATCATACAAATGGTCTAAGTGCCAGTGGATATCAGCTGAGAGTGAGAACAGGCTGGTAGTGCATACTTCAGAGTTTCTGTGGGACACTCTCGCTCTATTAGTAGCTTGAGCAAAATGTCGCACTGACTCAAAAAGAGTATTTTGCAATATTGCAACTGCAGTATTTCAAGCTGGGGTAATTCTGCTTGAAATGTATGTATAATTTAATTTTCCCCGTGGGAAAAATGAAAAAATGTTGATCGAACAATTTCTTCACATAGAATCCTGAAACTGCACTTTTTAGTAATTTGTTTAACAGAAAAATGCTCAGCTTAGTATCTGGGAGTTTGAGATTAATAACCTTGGCTAAAAATTGTCTCTTGATCCAAGTAAAAAAATCTTTTGCTCTTTAAACATTGGCTTGGGTGTGTTGACATAAATGAAGAAACAGTGCTTTTAGGCTTCTGAATTTATTGATGCATATGGGTAAGGTAACACCCCTTTTCATTATCAAATGACAGAGGTGATGACTTTCAGTATAATGTTTCGTATTTTCCTAGAGAAGCTTTAAAAGATTTTCACTCCTCAATAGATTTTGTATAAGCATGGTTTGGCTCATCCATTTTCTTTTAGTGAACATGTAGTAAAGTCTGGTAAGTCCAGCTATTTCTTTTAAAATTTAGTTTGCTCTTATTTGGGCTTTTTCAGTCCCACATATTTCTTAAATCTTGCAGCTAATGTATTTGGAAAACTTGTGTCATCGTCATAGAAGACATGGCTAACTCAATAACGCAGTTCCTCTGTCAGGAGAACTGGGTGAAGAGATAATTTTATTGTGTACGTATGTTTTTCCAAATAGCCTTGCAGTATGCTGAGAAACAAGTGAGTCTAGCCAAGTAGATAAAGCAATGATGCTTTTTTTGTGGTGTTTCTTAATGGTGTCTGCTGGAATACTTTACTCTATTGTACAAATAAGAAATGTGCAGCAATTCTCAGAAATATTTCACTAGCTGTTCTGTGGCTCAGTGAAATGAAACCTGCAGTGGTTTAATATGTTTTTTAATTAATATGTCTCCATAAGAACAAATCCAGTGGGATCTTACTAACAGTGTTAACTCTGGTGAGACTATGCTACACATCAGAATTCTTTCAAACAGAATTGAAAGGAAATAGTAGTTAAATTTTAATTTATTCAGGTAATTTTGAATTCTCAATTTTATCAGTTTGGCAATGCATTAAAATATCTTTTTGTTTTATTCTTGAAAATGTTTCCACATTACAAAATGCATGTCTGCTCAGATACAAGTACTCTTGGCTATATTTAGCTTATTCTCAGTATTTCCAAGGTTAGACCAACAGCAACATTCAAGGACTCATGAATCAGATTCTGATTTGAGTCTCAGCAGTGTAAACCCATGCTAAGGTATGACATTTCAGTGGTTTTACTTTGACTGTATTTTTGAGAACAGAGTATGACTTTTATTGTTACAAAGAATACAATTTTGCATATTAAAAAAAAAAATCAGAAAAAATTTGACAAGCTCAACATACTTAAGAACCATCATTTGAGCCAAAATTCATTAAAATGAACTTCTGCAGAAGAAAACCTAGTGGCATTTCAGGCACAGACAGTAATTGACAAATGCTTTTATATACAGATTCATACTGGCAACTTTCTGTCCAGCAGCTGACATTCTGCATTAAAAGGTTTGTAGAAGTGGACATTGTAATAGGATGAACAACCCTGATAAAACACTTTGATTCTTATCTTTGAAATTTTTTCCCCATTACATTTGCCTTAGCTGGTGCTGCTGCAGTTAAGAGGATGTCAATGCTCCCATTGTAAACTCCTTTCGCAGGGTTTTATGACTTCATGGTAAAAAATACCTCTTGTCTGAAATACAGCAGATTTTTTAAATAATTCTTTGTTCAGTTAAATAGTGAATGTTAACTTGAAAAAACACATTTGTTGTAAATGAAAGGGCAATCTTCAGCTCAGTAATATCACCTCAGATTAATAAAAATGACAGTATTTTAAAAATCCAATTTTGTTTTCACAGTTAACGTTGTTTGTTTGATTACCTTTTTTGCATTACACTTTGTTTAGACAGGAAAAATGGATGAAGTTAGTTTCAGTGGGCTGGTAATCATTCTCACTCTCAGGTCGTTAGTACCACAATATTTAAGATACAATAGCTTCAAGGTAAGTTTGATGAAAACAACTGCATGTATTGGAATTTTCTTAAAAGTTCTGGTGTTATATCCATCCATTCCTTGGTCTCATCTACGTGGCGTAACCCAGCGGGCTTCACCCGCTCAGCTCTGATTTCTACCCTCTTGCCTGCAAAGAGTCTGACTGCCAAGAGCCCAGCTGTTGAAGATGCTATCTGCAGTTCTTCAGTTCTCCTGATTCTAAGGGCACGTTTTCACAATCAGGAGCTGGAAGATGAATGAGCTGGGAATTCAGAGGCCTGAGCTCCCTTCCCTGCCCTCTTAGTTTTGTTTCCTTGGAGGAGCCCAGGCTTTATCCTTTCATGTTTCTTGACTTGTGACAATGCACCTGACTTGTTTGTTGAGTTGTCCTGGCTTTTGGGTGTGTGTTCTGAGCAGTGCCTTTGCTGTCGTGTAGCTTAGCGAAAATACATTGTAATGGAAATGTCAGTCACTTCTGCCACAGTGGCCTCAGTGCTGTACAAATAACCTTCTGGGCAGAGGTATAAGTTCAGTGTTAACCGGTTTTCTTGGGATAGCTATCAGAGAATGTTGATGCTTCCTTTTGGCTTCCTTGACTTGTTGAAAATGATTTTGTTATTGCATGCAGGGCTAAGTGAGGTGTCAACTTTCAGAGGCTTTTTCTTTTGAATCTACTGTAAGAATTCAGGACTTGGGAAAAGACAGTCAGGGGAGCAGAAGCAGCTTGGAGCTCTGTGGGCCATTTAATGCAGTTCCATTGTGGGTTAGGTTACTACATGGAGGTGTTTGCTCTTCCAGTGAGTGCTGGGAAATGGGTACATTTTTTCTTTACTTGATGAAAACACAGCACAACAAAGCTCTGCGTTTACTCTTGCTTTAGCTCTCTGCAGCTCAGATCTTCAATGTCCTGTGAGCTCATTTTTTGTCTTTATATGCCAGTTTATGCAAGGTCTATACTGTGACATACAGAAAGGAGCAGCTAAATACTTAGTATTTTGTTACTAAATATTCTTGGTTATGCTGTTTTCACCATATCTACAATACAGAATTAACTACTATAGTTGATTTAGAATGTTTACAGTGGAGTTACCAAATACTGGAGTTCTCTGTTGGAGAAGGCCCTATCAAAGGGTAGAATTGATAGTGTAAGGAGTAGCCTCCAGGTGCTTGCAAAAACAGCATCTCATAGAGTATGGATTGTGTCACTTATTGTTGGCAAACAGGAGCCATTAGATTTGACTGTGAAATATTTTTAAATCTGCAATTCCTTTAAGAGATTTTCAAAATGCCTATCTCAGTTCATTGAGGGTTTTTGAATTATTTTTTTTTTTTGTGTTGGGAAATATTAGAATCAATCAAAAGTGATATGAAAGCTTTAATTAGAATATGAATAATGGGAATTATGAATAATAGAGCTAACTTACTGGAAAGTGAAGATAATAGCATATCTGGGATCTCGTTGTTCAAGGGCTGCCTATAAATACAGTGCATTATTGCTCAGGCATTAACAGTTTATCTTCATGTTGCTGAAATTATTTGAAAGACTTTTCAGTATCTTATGAAAAATGGTATAAGATCTGACTATTTTGACTTTTGGTTGTTCACTTTTGCCACGTACAATACAGACTGAAAGAGATCAGAGTTGCATTGCTAGAGACAAGTAACATGGTTATCCAAAAAGGAGCTTGAGAAAGGATTTGTTTGTTATTCATTCCCTTCAATTATATTGTAATTAATCAGGAAATTCAATTCAACTGTGAAATGAAGAGAGGAATCTCTTTTGTACATAGTCTTGCCAATCTTGCCACCCCTTGATATTGCTTAAGCTGTTGTGTCCTTTACAAACCATGTTCCTTCCACTGGCACGTTGAAGAGTGTGTTGGGCTTTACTTGCCAAATACAGTCAGGAGGGACTGTGACAGCAGCCAGGAGTGAGAGTCTCAAAGCACAGGAGTTCTCCCTATTGCCTCCAACCAAAGAGAAACAGCTGTGGCACTACCCCTCTTGCCCCTCTGTTGCCTTATGAAAATTAAATTATAGTAGTGGCTGAGATGTTCATACCATGACCACTTTCTCTTTCTGTATTGTATATGTTTTAAATTTCTCTGTTGTACAGTGGGAGGACTGCAGTACAACCATCTCCAATCAGTGACAGCCTATAACTGGGCAGCCATACTTTTCATTTTCTGATAAGAGATGCTGTAGTAAATCCTTCAGCAGAGAAAGTGCATTTTAATTTTCTATACTCATCTTGTATCATCATTTTAACTATGGAGGTATTGACCACAAGTGTGCTCAGTAAACTTCTTTCCTCATCTGGTTGTCTTTTTGTTTGTTTTGGTTTAGTTGTTTTGCTTTTAAAGAAAGGGGCAAGTTGTGCATAGTTTTTCAGACACTGACTGTTTTCAGGGAGGAAATTCAGATAGTTTAGTGCAAATGAAGCCTCTCAGCCATCAGTGAAGTGTGGTTGAGAAGCCACGTGATTTCAGCCTTTCACCTTTGCCAGGTTTCTCAAGTCGACTGCGGGCAGCTCTGCTCGCTGTGCTGCACTGTGTGCTTTTGTGCTTGGCATGGACCATTGTGACAAACTAGGTTTGGATTTAATGATGGAAGATGGCACTTACCAGTTAATAGTCACAGAATTTATTTTTATGTTTTTTTGTTCTTTTTCAGTATAGCACTATATGGCAAGGGCATTTGTTCTTTCCAGATACGATTAGGTGACTGCTCCATCTTTTGTGAGACTGAAACCGCAGATATTTTGGGCTGTGTATGTAAGTCTGTATTCTTTAGGGAATAAAGTATAAGAGCCTGTAAAAACTCTAGCTAATGAGCAGTAAATTCGTCTGGCAAGTTATTGTCCTTTTCCCTTGGTTTATTCTTAGCCTGCAAAACTTAGTTTAGAATACAAATAGAGAACAAATTCCCTTGTCTCTCTTGCCCCCTCTCCATTCTTCTCTGTGATACGGAGGGGTTACCATTGCCTACAGTTGTCCCTGTTTCAGAATAAAATATTGTCTACTCTGTCAGCAGGGAAAGCATCATAGATTATGTGAGAGTTTCTTTTGATAATTTTGCTGTAGTATATGTCTATGTGAGAAGAGGGGTTTTTAGGCAATCTGGGGATTCCCCAGTTCCTGAAGGCTTACTGGTGCCATGAAATCAGCACTTACTGCATCTCTGGTAATGCTTCATATTCTAGTCTTGTTTCTGCTTTTAAGGGTTAATTGTCCTGAAATAATTTGAAGAGGCTGAAGTTTTCTTTTTCAAACCTCAAGAGAATAAACAATATAGCCAAACTACTGGAGCGAGAGAATGCCTTGGTCCATCAGGTGAAAATATTACAGTGATATGGACTGCATGCAATAGAACATGAATGTGGCATCATCTTACGGCTCGATGACCTTCTCCTGACCTCTAACTGACTCCATTTTAATTATTATTTACTCACCCCTTCGCTTTACATTGAAATTTTCATTTCATCAATTATTTACAAATATTTCAGTTGTCCTGCAGTGTATCAATATGGCTGTACTGGAAGTTATTTTATCTGTAGAAGCAGTAAAACAGAGAGAGTTGAGCAACTGGTTGTGATATGAAAAGATACTGGTATCTCAATCCATTTTAGCTTTCCTCTTCAGGTCATTTACTGGCATGCTATTGTAATGCTGGAAGGTTTGGGTTCTTATTTTGTTAATTTTTGGGGGGGAGTTTGGTTGGGGTTTTTTTTGTGGTTTTGTTGTTGAGTCACACATGGTATGAGTCTTGGGGATGGTCCTGTTCAGGGCCAGGAGTTGGACTTTGATGATCCTCATGGGTGCCTTCCAACTCAGCATATTTTGTGGTTCTGTGATAGTGATGTCTGACTTATATCACCTTAAACACACTTTCAAGTGAGCATTCCAGTAAACCAGCCATCATCTCCCAAAGATGATGAATTCTCTTTATAGTTGCTCTTTTTTCCTCTCATGAAAAATCATATTATACTAAGTAGTTTTTTAAAGTGTATTTTTACTAGGAGGGAACAAAGTGCTTTTTTTTTCTGTACAGGGAAATCTCTTTCTGATAATGCTTCTTCAGTGAGTACTTCTATTCTCTCCTTTTGCTCTTTGTTTTCCTGTCTCTAAAACTGATCCTGGCTGAGTTGTATGGCTCAAGTAAACCAGGAGAGGTCAATTCAAGAGGAAGCCAGAATGCTACTGGCCCAGAAGACACTCCATGTGCTGAGCAGCTTCACTTAATTGTTTGTCTCTTCCTCTCTTCATTTAAGACTTACCGTAAAATGCTTTCATGATGAGCCTTTTCAGAGGAGTTAAGATACATCAAAGCTGGAATACAACAGATTATGCTCTGTGCGGAAATGGTTTTCTTACAGTTTTGAAGACTTGGTTGAGGTGCTATGAATATCTGTTTTTTATTCCCATGTCTCAACTTCATTCTTGTATTAACATTATAGAACATAAAATGTCCAGAACCAGTGGGCCATATTATGAAATATTGTTCACTGAGTGTCTTAATATGTAAAAGTTTTTATATTTGGTCTCACACTTTTAATGTGTAGCCATAAAAAGTTAATTCATTTCAAGTGCTGGAAGCATCCACATTCTTAACTATTATTAAAATACAGTTTTAAAATATAAACACATGACAAAAAAGCCAATGCAGTGGTAATGTGCCAGCTCACTAGAATAATTTGTTTCATTTATTTTCACGCTTATCCTTTGTTAAGCCTTTTTCTGTATCTGATGCATTTGGAGGCTGTGTACAGCCCAGCTTTGTATTTTAATGATATTGTTAATATATAGCACATACTTTCTTAAATCTTAGCCCCTATTTCTCTCTGTGTGTTTTAAGACAGAATGACTTATTGGGTTACTCTGTGATTAAAAGCTGATATGTCTGTCCCACGGTTCTGTGTAAGACTCTAGGTTCATTAAAATATTTAATGTAGGTTAAAAATTATCATATATTAAACTGTAGTTACCATCTCCTTGGAATATTAAGTAAATGCAGAAAAATGACCCATTATCTGAGAATATGTGTAGAGAAAAACAATTTCAGCCGTTTTCATCACAAGTTGTGAAAGGAGAAAAATGCCTTATGGTACTTTAGATAATGCAGTTCTGAAACAGACCTTGTTGCCCCACTTCAAGCATAATCCATGTAATGGCTATATTGCAGTGAGGATAAGATCATCCTATAAGTACCATAAATGCACAATCTGCCATGTTTACCCAGTTTTTCCTTTTCCAGTTCTTTTTAAAATCAGACTTAAATAGATTCCCAGCAGTAGTTTATCTGTGCTATATCAGAAGACAGATACTTTGGGTTAGTGAGAACAAAAAGCCCTATAGGGCTCTCTCATGAACTGTTAGCAAAGAGCATCTTATTCCTCAAAAAAAAAAAAAAAAAAGCTATTTTCAGGCACACCTGAAAATAGAAATGCATTTTAATAGGGAAAAATACTAGCATATGTAATTAGAAAGACATTTACCTCAGTGATGAAAGAGGTTTGTTATAATGTTAAGATCCACTACTGTTGGCAAGAACAGCTATAGAAAACAAGTAATGTTTCATTTTAATGTCAATTGTGACATTTATTAATATTTTAGAAACCAAGGAGCATGTCTGTAAAAATCAAGTGCAATGGAAAAGCAGTACTTTACCAAGTGCTTCTTAAAAGAGATATATTGTCGCGTTCTGTATGGTCTGGCTGTGTCATTTATTTGAAACATATTCACAATGTATTTGTTATCGGCATGTCCGGATGCACTTAAATAGTAATGTAGGAAACGTGCTTCTCAAAGCACTGAGGAAGCCATCTGAATCCCTATTTTGTATGTGCATCTTAAGAGAATGATTCTGATGAGGGTATCTAGAACTTTCCATAGGTATGCATCAACAAAATAAATAAGGATATTGGTGCATCCAGCATTTCCTAGATGTCATTCCTTCTCTTCCTTGAACTTCTGCAGAAACTTGTGGGTTACTGATATGTGTTGTGTTGTGTTTTTCTTTCAAGAGTCAGTGTGTTTTTCTCCAGTTCAGGCAAGCAGGAAAGCTTGTTGTGGAAAGTTATTTACTTTCCATTCCATAAAGTTTATTGTTGTTGCCTTTAACAAGCAGTAGTGACAAGGTAAGTAGGGAGGGAGGCTTTGAGACAGGTTTGGGAACATGATTTACTTTCACTGCTCCCTGCTAATCCATCCAAACACCTTTATTCTTTTAGTGTTTTTCTCCATCCATTCATCCAAATCCATATGAGCAGTATTTGTTGTAATAGTTCTTATTCCATCTTTAAAGAGTTAAGATTTCACAAATGTATTATTTTCTTTTTGCAAACAGTAAAAACATAACAAAGTAATTACTGCAACTCTTTTCACCTATAGCATTGTCTACAGATCTGAGATGCTCAAGAAAGCTTATTTCAAACTGTGGATAGGAGACACAGAACCAGAAAAGAGCAGAAAGTCTTTCCAAAAGGAAAATATTACATTGTCAGCTTTGACATAAATTGGAATTCATTTAGTTTGAATGAAAAGAAGTGCATCAAACAGTATTGGCCTCAGTTATTACAAGGTAGTGTTGTTGTATTCTGAATATTTGACAGAATAAGAAGACCAATTGCAGAGACAAGTCATGGAGGACCATGCATTGTACTTATTCTTGAAGTAGGAATACCATTTCTCTTCTTATTATATTTGATAATTTCTTAGGTAATTGTTAGTTTGTGTCAGGGAAATGCGACTGTTTCATAGTAGATGGACATGTGCTGTCTGAAGGCAGTTTTAGAGGGCTACGAGTGCATGTGGGACTTGTGCACAAAATCCAAATGGAGTAAGACATATTAGGTGCTTAATATGTGTAGTCCTGGAGAACAATTGGCATACCTGTCCAGCAGTATGTGGAGAAGCTGTCTTTCAAAGTAAAAGCAACTTCTCAACTTTCTTCACCAATTAACAGTGGCTGAAGCTCAAAAGAAGGTTTCACTGAGCATTACTCTCTTTGGGGAGTTTTTACTGACCTTGAGCTCTGCCACCACAGGTGTGTGTGTGTCTCAGGATCATGTTTTGACCAGAATGGTGTGAGGCATTTACAGGTGAATAGATCAGTTTTTGAGGAGTTCCTTCCAAGCACTGTCACTGTGACCTTGAAGTTAATTAATGATCCCAAAGTGTGCCCTGAAAGAGTGCTGTTTCCACAGTGTGCCAGCATGCATGGATGCTTGATTGCATCTTGAAGGCAATTAAAAGTACTATCTGTAGCTCAGATTTGAGCTTGGCTGCTTGTTTCTACCTTAGGACTAAGTTGTTCTGTGTCAAGTGATAAGATATTGGTCTAACCAGTAATGAGTTATGGACCCTACAGTATTGTCTGTGAGTCTCTTCAGCTTTGTATTGAACATACAACGCTTCTGATTCTTTTTTTTCCCAATTGATTTATTTTTTACAGAAAATACAGTTTGTTAGAGATTTCCGTTATTTATTTTTGACTAAGCTCTGGCTTATTTCACCAATAACTTATCTGTGCATTAGGGTCAAGCAGTGTTTAAACATTCCCCATCCACAGTCTTAATTTTCACAAATTTTTCAGTTCTACTAGATATTTAACTTCTCCCTTATTCCATTCTGGATTTTGTTAGGTCGTGTTATTTCTACTACTGTATCCTTTTCCAGCAATCAGTAAGAGCTGGGATGTTGGATAGGCATGTTTTGCTCAGGAACTGAATTCTGGCCAGAGCCTCAAGATAACAAAATAATTGACTCCAGATCAGCTTGGACCAATGACACTGAAAGTTACAGTTCCCCATCTGTAAGTCTGCTTCTATTTTTGCTCTCTCCTAGCTAAAATGTCTTCTGAGAAGATGAATCATAGGGGAGCTATGATTACCCCTTACAGATCACCTACTCTATTGGATACTTAATACCAAATCTATTGTCCTAGAAAAGGTAAAAAAAATGGAAACAGTGCATTTCTTTTCTTGATTTGTAAAACCAAGCAATTGGACTTTGCATAAGAATTATTCAATATGTTCATGTATAATACACTGAGTTATTCATGAGCCTTGTTGCTTTAATTTTTTTTTAATTTCCATTTTTTTCTAATAGGATTCTTCTCTGTAGAGTGTCCTCTCTTGAAATGAGAATTGAACAGTGAACGAGTTCTTGGCCCTTTGGAGTAGAAACAAAAACTCTGTTTTACTTCAGAGTGTCACTCAACCTTCTGTCCTGTTTCTTGAGCTAACAGCCAGCCTTCAAGAATCGGTGACATTCCATAATGGACATTTCTCAGATTCCTGTGACTCTCCCTGATTTGGCTTGAGAAGTGAAGAATCAGCCCTGCAGAAATTTTCTTGCAGTGGCCTGCTGGGGAAGTAACCCAGGCACTGGACCAGAAGTTCCTTGTATTGGGGATGTTTCTTGATACTAGGGATGAAAAGACTTACACTGGGGAAAGGTAACTCATAGGGATCTGAAGTACGTTCCCTGTTTCTCTTTTTATAGGAATAATACCACTCCTTCTAATGACTTAGATTTCTGAGGGATATATTTCTGCTGACATGAATCACCCCATATCCTTTAGCAGCCTGCAGCATTGTATGCATTTTGGAATCAAATAAAACCTCCCAAACTTCTCTGACTGGGAGAATTTTTTAACATCTTTTGAATGTAACCTCTTTAGTTATGTAGGAAAAAAGGTAAAAAGTAAGAAAAAGCTTCTAAAATTGAGAGCTCTCATTGCTTGAGTGATTTGAGACTCTTGGTCTCATAGCCAGTGTCCAGATGTTATGTCTTTATTGATACTGATGAGCCAAATTACAGTGTGGTCTATCAAGACCATCTAAGACTGGCATTTTAGGATCTGTAGAGACACATGGAGGACAACTTCTGCTTCAAGGAACTTGCAATAAGCTATTTTATGTACTGATAAACACACCTTTGCAGGGAAAAGATCCCATTCACTACCAGTCTCCAGCTTGGTGAGAAAGAGAGAACCTGGACTCTTCCAAGTCCTCCATCCACCATCTTTAACTCATTCTCTTTTCACCAATTACAGGCTATAAAATGTGGGTCATAATAAACTTTGTGCTTATTTGCTGCTCTTACTTGGTTTTGTATTATTACTGTGTCTGAGGCATCTTTCTTCTGGTCCCAAAGAACGTATTTGCCATATTGTTTGCATAAATCTGTTTTAATCTTTTGCCTTGGTTAGTATTCTATTCCTTGACAGAACTCTGTACCACCTAATGGATTTCTGTCTGCACAGGTGAATTAAGCCTGTAGGTGAATACAGATTTGCACTCAGTAACGGCCTCCCATGCTAACCTGGACCTTCACACCAATTTAATCACTGTGAAAGACCAATTTTACTCTGTAAAATTTCAAAAAAAAAAACAAAACAAAAACAAAAACAAACAAACAAAAAAAACAACCACAAAAAACCCCTGTAATTTCCTGCATTAGACAAAGTTACTTTGCGAGAGCAGCTTGATTTTTGTTTCTGGAAGTTATTCTGAGCTTTCCATGGTATTGAGAAATCCCAGCTTTCGCCATGCGAAGGATAAACCTATTGGTGCCTGAGGCAATGCAACTAAAGAACTTGCCAAACTCAAATGTTTATTCTCTTGGGAATATATCATAACCACTGTAATTTCACAAGCTGATTCAGTTGCCCCATGGCTTTTTTATAAAATGTTAAAATGTTAAACACAATTAGTATAAGCATCCTAATCTCTCTAGGGACTCTTTGCTCATAGTATTGCTTGGAGCTTGTGTAAAATAATCTGGAGCATTTTATCTGTTTTTGTTTCGTTGGTTTTGTGTGCTTTTACGTTCTGAGACTGAATGGAAAAGGAAATCTCGAAGATAAAGTATTTTCTTTCTTCTTGCAGGCTAGTACACTCTGCTGGTGAAGCTGAGGTAGGCTGGTTCTATCTTGCAGCAATACAATACGATTTGAGTAGATATGGTTGTATGCAGTGATTTTTTGTGGTTTTGTTTGTTTGTTTTGTTGTTGTCTTGTTTTTTTTTAATCATCATATGATGAGAACATTGTCATGTGGCCCGTATGGGACTATTTCTTGTAATCAGATGTAATTATGCTGGGAGAACATAAAACCAGTGTTCTGTTTGTTGCAGTAGTGGTCTGTGTCTACCTACGAAGACTCAGAAAATAGGTATTTGTATGTTGTTTTAAGATTTAAATATTTTGGGACCTGGTCCTTTGGGAATTTTTTGTGTGTGTGATGCTGTCTCTCACAAGGCAAAAGTGCTGCAGCTTCATTCCATGATGCACAGCAGCTGGATAAGAGTACAGTTTCTTCAGTGAACCTGCTGGCATTCTTTAACTGCCCTTTTAGTTTCCCAAGTTTTGATGGTGGTTGGTCTTGAGTGATCACAATAACTGGATGGAAGGAGAAGTATTAGTGGGGGTTTACCATGTCAGAAAACATGGCATGAAGTAATGATGAATTTAGATTTTAGGTTATGTGTGCTTTGTTGAAATATCTAGACTGTGTTTGATACTTACTAGTCTTTCAAGTAATTTCATTTTTCTCATGATATACTCATCACTAATGGCTAACAGAAGAGGGTCATCCTTCTAATTGAGCCTTTTTAGGCTGCTAATATTAATTCACACATTGACTCTTACATGCTTAATTGTGTGAAAAGTGATCTGAATGGATAGACACTAAAAAGGAACTCATAGCTTCTCATTGTTGTGAAGGACTCTGTCAACTTACGGGTTCAGTGTAAATTAATTTAGTTATTTTTGTCTGCTAGGATAGTTAAAATGTGGATAGGGCATTGAAATTTGTTGCCAAAGTTTCAAAGCAAATAATAGGCATAAGAAATTGTGCAATAAAGATATCAATTCCATGAAATCTCACAAGTGAGAGCTTGATGTTTGTCAAACACATGGTAGAGATTCAAGTCACTTTAGACATTGTATAGGAGAAGGACAGGTTGAACGGAGCTTGATGTAAAGGCATTTTGACAACAAGAGCATTTTCTCCTTTATCTTCAGTGAGTTTTGGGTTCACCGTTTTCTGAATTTGCTGTGTTCAACAGTAAAAGCAATCAAACCTTGAATAATCTTAAAAATTCAAGGAAATATTTCTCCCTGTTTTTTATTGAGTAAAAAGTGAATTTGTTAAGACCACATGTGAACAGAAAAGCACACAAGTAGAGGAATAGCAAAAAAACCCCAACAAACATAGATGATAGACCTAAAGGAAACCTTTATCTCAGTAATTCTTACTAATATATATTTATAGATGATAGAAATGTTTGCTGAAAAGGGATTTCTATTTATGAGCTTCATGGAAGGAATCTTTAAATAAGGATTGTATGAAAAGCAGTACAAGAGGCAGTGAATTGTGATGGATGTTAGAAACCAAGGAGAAAGAAGAAATTGGAAAAATGGGAATGGGGAAGTGAAATAAGAGTGGAGATCTTTAGCTGCTTCTCAATATAGTCTTTGGTACTGATCTTTTCTGCCTAAGAACATCTAGTAAAGGAAAGAAATGCATTAAGATCTCTGCTGGTCACAATGATGGGGAGATAACAGCTGTTTAGTGGTGAAGCAGGACAGAACTGCAATGTGTTGCCACAGAGAACATGAAGTATAATTTGATCTTTGTGTTACCATATTCCCAGAAAATGGTGATTTCATTCATCTGCCACTGATTTCAATAGTAATGATTATCTCTGTAATTTGTGGCCTGATACTATGAACAGAGCTGATAACATCTAAATTCTCTTCCATTTGATTAACTTAGGGTTCTGCTGCTGTGATTTATCTTTTGACTTTTATTCTCCCATCCAAAACAAAAATATGTGTCTCAAACAAAGATTTATATGAAATGACTTTGCCTATGACAACAAGCAGATTGTGAATGAGATGTGACAAGGCAGAGGGTGGATATTCTGGTTTAGTAACTACAATTAATCAATTGATCAATCACTCTACATTCCTAGGGAAAAATGATACATTATATGTATACAGATGCCTTATTTTATGATCTGTTGCATTGCCCTTGGGGAAGTTCAGGTTCTTCTATGTGATAATTGTGCTCAGAACTGACAGTGAATTTAAAATACTGCCTTGACAATCTATCTAGATGGGTGCATCATCAGATTGGATAATATAATCAAGAATCAATTTAGGTGATCTATAAATTGGCTCTACCAAAAGACAGTAAGAGAAGCTTTGTTGAGGTTTTCTGAACATTGACTATAATAGAACAAGATAAAAATTAGTCATTTTAAGATATCCTTTATGATTACATACACTTAGTTATATGAAGTGGTGAATACAGATAGAAAAATAAACTGGATGAACAATTTAACATAAAAACTACAGGTGTATCTTTTGCAGAAATCCTAGTTTAGTCTGAATTATCAGTATGGTTACATGTTGTTATCAGCATTAAAAATGGCCTAATTAATTTGTCTTTGAACTTGAAATGTGATTTCTTGCCATGAAATCTTGAAACCCAGCAGGAAGAACTGAAAGATAAGAGTTTTTTTTCCTGACAGTGAATGTTTTGACCCTTTGCCACTAACTCTAAGCCCCCAGATGTTTTAACATGACATGGATACTCTTTTGTTTGAATGAGCCTTGTGGAAAACAGTGTGATTAAACAATTCTGTCTGTATGTATCACCTGCAGCCTATTTTCTTCCCATTTGTTTTTTTCTACTGCTTTTTCACAAATAACAGGATTTTTAGCCCTTATTGCAGCTTATCTATTCCTGCAGTTTCCCCCCCCTCACCTGGAGTAATAATCCTCTATTTGCAGCACTGTCAGCATCCTCACAGTAACCAGCTGTGATCTCACAGACAGCAGTGGATTATGATTTCTATTAAAGAATGTCTGAAAATCTAAACCCAGGATATCTTCATGACCCAGTGTACATATTAATGAGAATTAGTTTTGTTGTTCATCTAGATAACAGTAGTAAAATCCAGTTGCTTTGAATGTCATGGTACATAAATAGAACCAAGAACACTTCCTATGGTGTGAGCAATATATTTTGACAGGATTGTATTCTCAGTTTTTCCAATGAGGAATAACTATTTTCTTACTGTTATTGAACTCTGATTTTATTAGATATATATGGTAGATAAAAAAGATGAAGAAGCAACTGTATTGCTTCAAACAACCAAAGGTAATGTAGAGTATGGAAGAACTTATTGTGAACCATTCCAATTTAGCAGTAGTTTGTTTTCAGTGATACCAGTTAGTCTTGTCAGAACACCTTGCAGTTATGTCCCCTTTATTTAGAAGCACAGTAATGCTTTTTTTTAAGAACATGTTTTCTAATATTCTTTTCATAACAAGTATAGTGTGATTTGAAACATTAACCCATTTTGAATGTATGAATGGGAAAATTTTCAGAAATCATTGTTTCAGAGGATGGTGTTTTATTTAGGGAAAAGTAAGAAAAGTATTTTAACTCTACTTAGAAAAATAGATTAAGATATTTCATTTTGTTCTTTAGCAGAATTTAAATTCCCAACTGGATGCTTTTAACTCTCACTCTAATGTTTAAACCGATAAAGCATTACTGTCCTCTTGTCAGTGAGTAGCTAAGAAATTTAAGGTGGTGTTCATGCTTCGCCAATTGTTTTCCTCAAAAAGATCTCATGTGGTCACTGAAAACGAGGTCTAGGCATTTAATTTGGTCAGTCTTCAGTGTGTCTTGGTCTGAACAAGGACCAGCTGATAATTTGCAGCACAGCTTTACAAAGATGGAAAGAGAACAGTAGTAACTGGGGAGAAAATAAAAGTAAATGTAGTCAAAAATGATGTTTACTTTTCTGGAGCCTTCTTAAACTTACATATTTACTGCCCCGGGAAGTGATCTGCATGGAGAGTCATACTCTGTGTAAGATGACCTGGGAGATTTGGTGCCAGATACTGTTTCTGTGGAATATGCACAATTGCTTCCAACTGGTAAGCGATCAAATGTGTCAGGCAGATGCTGGTAGGACCATCTTGGGCTATGTTTTTCTTTATGGTGGAAGCCTCCAAAGACAGGGTAACAGATTTGATGGAGAACTACTAAAATACAGTACACATGATATATCAGGTAAAAAGTTTATGGACCAGATCAGTTAATCACAATAATGTTACTTCAATAAGATGAAGTGTAAACAGTATGTTTGAAACATATACAATGCATACAATAATTTGGTTGGAATTTTAGAGCAGATTATGTTGGTTTGCATCAAGATTATGGTCTGGTCCAGCAGATTAGGAAATAAATGTCAAACTGATTTTATTAGTTAAGGAGACATAAAGAGACATTCTCAGAGAAATGGCAGTAAGCATTACCTATATACCTGTTGTGTGGAAAATCAGCCAGTGGAAACATGACAGGTGGATCCATCATTTCTGTGCACGGAAGACACCAACTCGTGGCACGTTGGAATACGCTGTCTCAAGAACAAAAACTCACTATTGGGGAGCAATTAGTTGCTCTTACTCGCAGAACAGTCTACCTGTGTTACCATGGTATTTGCAGATATAGAAAAATACCTGGACTGAGGGGATAATTTTCAGAAAAGAAGGTAGTTGATTATTGTAGACTTTGGTTTTATTTGCTTTGTCAGTTGAATATGTCACCTCAATGGAATGAAATTTTAATTCTGGAATTTTATACCCAGATATTCAGGGATAATTCATAGGTTTTGTCCATATCCTATTAGTTAGGTACAGTTGCTTGGATACACTGTGGGATCCTGTTTCTACTCCTTCTTGACTATGCAGATGTTGTAGACTCTACAAGTATTTTTGATCACGAGCATTTGTAAATATAACACTGAAATATCTCCTTTAGACATTAATGAAGAAAAACTTAATTGTAAGGGTGTTTTCATAAAGTGCCAACAAAACTGTTTTAAAATAATAAGAATTGCAATGGATATTGACACTCTTTTGTGAGTGAAGGGATTCATTGTTTTTCAGAGGGAATAGCTGACCAGGTTTTTGACTGGGAAATTTTTCAAGGCATAGAATTCTTCTCCTTTAAAAGTATAAATTTCATCTTCTTTCTGAAATAAAATGAAAATCTGTACAATTTCTTCTACCTGAAAGGATTTAAGAAAAAACACATTAGGAATTCCAAATTTGTTTTTCTCCTCTACCCCTAAAAATATGCTTTCCACTAAGGAATCTCCTCAAATTCATAATGATAATTTTGGAGCTTTGAGTGCCTAAAACCTACTACTAAAATTTGTTATTTTGTGTAGGTAGGAAATGTGTTTTTCACACACAGTTTGTTCAGAAGAATCAAAACAAAGTAGCTTCAGTAAGATATTGGCATATTTAGAAGATAAGAAGATCTCTGAATTTGATGGACTCTTTTGTGGTCTTGAATATATTTCAGTAGCCTATTAATTTTTCTGCCTTAACTCTCTAATTCTGGCTAAATGCCAAATACTCGCTTTAGTTGCAAAAGCAATAAAAGCTTCATGTTTGTGCAGGTTTTTTCCTAGATGAGTCACTGTAGTTTCATTATTTTTATTCTTATAACCCAAAATAATATTTTTGGATCCATATATCAAAATGAAAATCCACTTCAACATAATATTTCAGAAGAGAATTTTCATTGCCTCCAATCCTTTACATGGATTATGGCATGTGCCTGTGTTGTACCAGCATTCTTTTATACTCTACATATGTGTGTGTTACACTAAAAGCACCACAGTTGCTGTGAACAGTTCATTTCTTTGGTACAAAACTAACTGTTATCTGTGACCAAGCAGAATGTACTGTATGCATAAGAAAATCCCGGATTTACTTAATACGAGAATGGGTTCATCTACTGGTCATACCAAAATTTTCATTATTTTAAACTGTCTGTCATTTATGTTAACTAGGATGTGCATAAGAACCATTCTTAATGACATTGTATTGTTTCAATTAAGTTGTTCTTAGATCAAGTCAAATAATGGTAGGATTTGTTGATCTGCAAAACTGCCTTCCCCATATGGATTGGTATGAGATTATCCCACCAGGGGTTTAGTATCCAGGAAATTAAAAAAAATATATCTGAATGACTAAATGTTTTCAAAAGGAGGAAACATCTATGATAATGAAACTGAGTCTATTTTAAAAGGCAAGGCATCCTCTTGAAAGCTAGTACTAAGCACGCTCAATGAAAACATTGTGCGGTAAACACTGTGCATTATGATTATGAAACTAGGTCTCATTTAATCCATCAATATTTTGGTATGTTTAATATTTAAAGAGTCTTTAAAAACCATTATTCAGAAAACCCTGAGATAAAAATAATTTTAGAAATAACAAAGCATACAAGAATGGAAGTTAATTTGACCTTTATCACTGTATTGTCATTAGTTAAAGGAATTCAATTGCAGCAGTAGTCTACATATATATGTAATCTGTATCTTTTCAAAACAGAAGAATACATCAGAGCATTTTCCATAATTTTGAGTCTTTTACAAATCAAGTCCATAATAAAATATGAAACTCTAATAAATGCAGTTATGCATCCCAAATATATGCCAACTGTGTTTTCTTACTCAGCACAAGGCAATTCAGATGGTTGAAGGAAATTTGTTTCCTCTGTAATCAAAAGATCCAATTTTAAATAGTACTTACAGAAGCTGACACTGTCATCACCTTTGTTTTATTATAATATAAGAAACATTCCCTTATTGTCCTGATTGACCTGAATATATGTTTTTCATATTTAAGATTTCATTTATAAAGGACAATTTATTAGAGGAGAAATATAATTTTTTAAAAAGGTAATATGACTGTGTTATGTGCTTTGAAACAACACCTTTCTGTCAGAGCTTGCCTGGGTCAGTGTTTCACAGTGATCGTCCTTGGCATGTGTGATTGATACACTGGGTGCCATGATTCTGGAAAGGCATCCAGGGGCCTTTGAGTTGTGTAAAGAAACATGGATTGAATCCCCACTTGTTTTACCCCTTCCTTGTTCTGCCCTGCATTATTTCAATGCTGTGTATCTCACAGTGCTAACAACTTCCAAATACCTGCTACATACCATAATCAGATGTTAAACTATGTAGAATTTACAATTGACAAGAATTCTAGTAGGTGGCTGATGATTGTTCCATTTGGAAAGAGGTCTTCACCATGCAGACTTGTGACTTGGGTAGCTCTTATCTTGTGAAGTCTTATCTTGTGTATGTGCACTCCAGCAAGTCTCCATGTACATACTAAACAATAGCACAGTCAAATTAAATGGCTGGGTTTTGAGGTAATGTTAAAGACCTGTGGCATCACATTGAATAATGGAGATAGAGTAAAATAACACTTTTTTGTTCACTAAGTGACCTTTATCCATCCTGTTTACCAAACAAGCTAGAGTCCAAGGGAAATCCCAATATATGAACCAATGATTGCAGAAGTGCAAATATGCTCTTGCATATTGTGGACAGTTATCCCATCAGGTAGCTCAGACCCCGCTGCAGAAACAAGTCTGTCTGGGCCTTACATGGAAGGTTTGTCAGCCTTCTATGCTCTGAGCTCTGGTCCTCTCAGAGGTAGGAAAAGCTTGGCTGAGCTGTCAGTATCAGGCAAAACAATGCTCAATTTTATGAATACTCTTATGTCAGCCCGTCACTAAAAGTTATTGAAATAAATTCAGTTTATATATTTGCAAATGTTGCAACATGAAACGTATCACTGCTGACAATCTGAATTGCTTATGCTCTTGTCTGCTTTGAAGAGCTCTACAGACTAGAGTTTGGCATGTGCTTCCTCAGCAGGGAACAATGGGAGCTGTTACGCCCAAGCATAACCTGGTTATGCAGTATATAATTTTTAGGGGTATGTCTTTCACTGACATTCTAGCTCCCTTGAACAAGCTTAAGTTTAATGAACTCCCCCTCTGTAGTAGTACTTTGCCTTCAGTTTCTTTTCTAGACCCTGAAAACTATTTTGTGCATTTTGCAAGTTTAAGACTGTGGTGTGTCTCCCAGGCCTCTTAATGTTTATGATAGTGCATATTTGCTTTTCGTTAACAGCAACATACGGGGAAATAATAAAAATCAAGCCTGCTTACAAGTTGTCTAGTATATGACTTGTTGCTTTTGTTTGCCCTGACACCCCTCCACTGAAGGCAGGACCTCATACTGGGCTGTTGGGGGGAAAGGCAAGTGTTTCAGTGTGGCAAAGGTAGGGAAGAAGTCAGACTTTTCACATTGGAATCTGCTTGTAGTGTCCAAAGAACACCTGACTGTTGCTTGGCCATCTGGGTGTCTTTGAGCATTATTACATGAAAAGTCATTACACTGTTCAGGCCTTGGGCTTTACGTTTGACAGCAGCACACAGCTGTGAAGGGCTGTACCTAGAGCTTCCAAGTCAGCTGTACAGGGGCCTTGGCATACTGAGCGTGGTGCTAGATAAATGCACACAAGTTAGTTACACAGTGGGAGATACAAAAAGCTTAAATGAGCATGGATATCTAGCAGAAACTTAGCAGAAACCAGGCCAATAGTCTGTACACTGTACTAAGAAAACAAATAGTGAATGGATTTAAACATGTTCAGATTCTAAGTTGCCATGTGTATTTTTTACGAATAATAATAATATGAATATTGTGAGTTTATGCAAAGTTCACTTATTATTTCCTTTGGAAAAAGGAGGGGGGAAAACAATGTTGCAACCCTTTGTATATTATTAAACATCTTTTCTTTTTCACTGTTTTCAAATACTCAGATATACACACCACTCAATGTTTGGAGCTGACTATAGGGTATAAAGTTTGTGTTTTAAAATTGCTATTTATTTACAATGTTAATAAATAAAGAAATGCAGGAAGCAAGAAAGGAATATTTGTTTGCATAAGGTGGATATTGTTTTAAATATTTTCTGAAGTGAAAATGAGCTGAGTATGAAAAGAAATCATGTTTTTCTTAGCATATTGATAAGGAATAACATAACCCTTAGATTTTAATAATCTGATCTGGTAAATAAGACAATTTATAAGTATGTAATATTTATCAGTACTTCAGTAATCTACTATAGTTTGCTAATCATGCATTTGTTGCAAAAGACTAAAGAGCTTGTGTAAGAGGCTAATACTGCTCTCTGATACTTGGGGCTGGGCTCTGCATGTTTATAGAACACTTATTAGTGACTTAGGTTTTTCTGACAAGTGCCACTTTGATTGCAGCCGCTGAAACGTCTCTTTACAAAATTTGTAAAAGCTGCAAACTGTGAATGAGATGTTTATACTGGAAGGTTGGAGAACCATGTGTTATCTGGCAAATTTTTCAAATCAGCTTCCATGAGTGGAAATGTGGAAGGGTTTCAGCAGCCCTTATGCCTCTGTAAGCTACAGTGTACTACTAACAAACCCCAATCAGGGCTTTTCTGTCAGGACTGCTGGTTTGCTGGGCTCCTGTTTCTGTCAGTGCTTGTAATGCCTGCTTGGAGGCAAGTGTATTCGTGGGCCTAAAGCATGTATAAATTCTTTCCAAATTTCATTGAGATTCTGTATGAACAACCGAAAAAGACGAGAAAATGCATTTCATTTTCACACTAGGTCACTGGAGATGATGACCATTTGAGACAGCACAATGCTGCCAAATGATTGCCAAGGAAGACTATTTCATTGACAGCAGGTGGGCCAATGTAATACTCAGCACAAGTAGTAGTTAACGCACTGAGAAGGAGAGTGAGCCGAATAGGAGTGAGTTGCATTATTTTCTGGCATTGTGGTACCAAGTCTGTTGTGTCTGGATGATCCTATGCTTTGTTTATCAGATAATGATGAAAACTCCTGTTTCTGAGTCTTGCTGCCAGAGGTTTTGACATAGTATTTTGTGTCATTTTGTGGCTTTGTGAAGGGAGGTAACACAGGCAAAAGGCTGACTTTCTGAAGTGGTCTCCTGGTGTGTGTGAATGTGTGTGCAAGACTGTGTGCGAGATCTCTCCAGAGTCACCAAGCGGAGAGCAATGTCAGGGCCTGGATAACTCATTCCAAAGCGAGCGTGCAGCTCTGCAGTTTCAGATGGGATGGGAAAGTTGGGCTCTGTACAGTGTGGAAAACTCACTGCTCAGGCTATGTTTAGTTGATAGACAGATATTTCCACATTGTAGAGAAGAGAGAATACTTTTGTGCCATTAAATGATCTGGTTGTGTGGATTTTTTTAAATATCTGGTCACAACTAGGCTGAAATTGGCATCTAGCAAATAGCTCATCAGAAAATGCAGGTGCGTGTAAAATTTAGTGGGCTTTGGTTACTGGCTGAACCCAAATTTCCCTAAATGTTTGATAATATAATAAAAATAAGTTCTTTTGCCTATAAAGTGGTTTGATGAGTATTGAATATCCTGTCTAAATCAGCTGCTGGTCTTTTTCTTCTGCAATATGGATATCTATAACTAGGTCATACCAACCCCTGCTAGGTATTTCACTAGCTGACAGTCTCGTAGGAGAGAACAAGCTTAGAATGAACACAGAAAATGAATTTCTCTTTTATCCCTGCAGGAAGGTTGCCCCTGCCAGGTCTGGGTTTAGCTGTGTGGCTGGTCAGTGGCAGGAGTTTGTGCTCTCTAGTGCTGATTATACTGAGCTTGTTCTGGGAACAAAAGGGTTTGGTTTCTGCTGATGTCAATTTGATTCCTTTTTCAGAGCACTAAATTCAATTAAAAAAAAAAAAAAGAAAGAAAGAAAAGAAAAAGCTCTTTATGGCATGCTTTGCCCTAATCTTTACCTTTGTGATGTGGTGATTTTTTTTCCCTTTCCTTTCTTTTTTTTTTTTTCCAATTTGATTATTCATTTTTTTCCTTTGATTGAATTTGACTTGATCACCTCTATGTCTCATCAAAAAGTGTTTTAGACCTGAGGACAGCTTGACTTCTCCAAGTTCTTCCTTTGAACTTTCAATTCTAGATTTTTAATGAGCATCCATCTGATTCTGCTCAAGCTGCAGCAGGTTATTACATCTGCTGTGATACGGATTTAAGTGTATGCCTCCATTACCATGCTGAGATTCCTGGAATCTCTGTAACCACTTTGATTTAGTGTATGTTTAAAAATTGTGAGAATAATATTTTTCCCTCAGAGGTAAGGAAAATCTTTTTTACTTCAGGCTGAAATTATAGAAGGACAAAGGAACATGAGGAGGCAGAGAATATTTGTAGGCTTTCTGATCCACTGGAGTTAAAAATTCCAGTTGTAATATTACAGAGACATGCTTTGGTAACAATTCCGAGGACTCTCATCATTGGTGTTTTTGGGTTTAAATGTTATTAGCTGTTTTTAACCTCTTCTCTGTGATTTATTTTAACTGATAGCATATCTTTAGACAACTAACGTTATTACAGCATTTATGCTGCTAGGAGTGATTTACATAGCTGAAAACCACATATCTTTGATAAAGAGGAATTGCTCTTAATGCTCTTCTTTTGACAAGAAATCTACAAACATCATTAAGATTCTTTGACACAAATCTCTGTAGCTGATTTGAGCTGTGTGGAGGAAGAGTTCCTGTTATTACCAGATTCACTGTTGTTGTTCTATTACAATAACATCTTACTTTGAGTGTCATTTGTATTTTTTTCCTTTTACATATTTGTTGTGTGTATTTTGTTGAGGTTTTCTTTCTTCCCCTATGAAATTATTAGGGATCTAATCACAGCAATGGTTACGTTACGAAGAAATAATCTATGAAAAAAGAAAATGTTCATAAGCTTAGCACTGATAAAGCAACAGTATATTAGGGAGTTTTTTGATAGACAGTAAAATTTGTTTCCTATAGTCCTTTGGAAATATTGGAAGGAATCTGCTATGTAGCACAGGCTAAAATACCTTTCAATGGAGGAAAAACCCCTTAACCTTCTATTTACATTCCAGTAAAAGGTTGAGTTAGGAAAGGGGGATTGCAATTCACAAAATCCAAATATTAGTATGAAAAATGTTTAGATTTCTCACAAAAAAAAAAAAAAAAAGTCTGGAAAATGCAGGGACATCCATTTGAAAAAGGAATGCAGTAGGAAAGAATGGTTGACATGTCTTTTCTAATTGAAGCATCTTTGTCACTTTCTGTGTAGCCAGACTACTATGTTAACTCTTTTTTTGATATATTTTTTTCTGCTGAGAAGTGATTTTAATCCCTTTGGATCTCACAGTACTAATTTTGTGTTATACAGGGAATTAAACACAGCACTCTTTCAGAAATGTATGGTTTCCCTCATTTAATATTTATATGTAAGATTCATAATTTGTTTTTTCCTTTCATGAATATTATGTACAATTTCGACATTTATCTTGATTCAAGGACAGTGTTAATTCATTTCAGCTTGGCCTTGTACGATCTGTCAGTTACTGGAAGGGATTGTCCGCATTTATGTAGGAAAAAACCAAATTTACTGATTGTAATATAATTCTGTTTTAAATGGAAAGATCTGAAATTTTCCTTTATACGGCACTACATTGTTAATGATTTTAATTCAGATTCTGAATTATGCGTTAATTATTAGGTGGCACATTCAAATGTTGTCTTTGTTTAGAACACATTGGTGAGGTATGTTTTCTCCTTTTACCTTCTGATGATCAAAGTTCAAATTTTCTATTCAGCTAAGCTTAGGTTTAGTATATAGAAGTGTGGACCTACTTTTTTCCATGGAAAAGTAGTTTTTTGTGCTTCTTTTCTCTCTATCAGTTATGTTGATTTTTAAACATGTCAAGTCCTTTTCTGGAAGAACACAACATTATTGATGGTTTCTTCACTTCCAAGTTTAGGTGCCCAATTGAAGTTGCTGTCCCATGATGACTTGCACCGTCTGTTTGCTTGCTCTTTCTCCATTGTTCTGCAGTATCTTATTGTATCTGAGTTTACGAAGTGTATTTTGCATGCATTGGATTTCTCTGTTTTACCTAAAATTAGTTTTGCCCAAGACTTCATGCTTTGACCAGAAGCTGACCAGTAATGAGTTATTTGTAGCCACAAGACATCCTATATCATGCTATGCCTGCACCTTCAACAGCTCATACCTCCCCCTATGCTTATTCTGAGGTCATACAGACTACGTATTTGTTATTATCCATTAGTCAAAAGAGGTGTCTAACAATAGATGGTACACTGTATAGTTGTACAAAGCAAAAAAGTGCTAAATCAAATAAGGGTTCATTGAGTCCTTAGTGGGTTTGCAGATAAACAAGCTAAAACAAAGCTCCAGCAAAGTCTGGCAAGCCCTGAAGCTTACATTGTTAGCTAACTGCAAAGCATGGTGCTAACAACAGCAGCACCACATACATGTACTTTTTTGCAAGACTATACAGAAAATATAAATTTTTCATTTCCATACAAAAAAGAAAGATTTCTGATGTTGTAATGAGTTTTGGAAAGAATCACATGTGATGTCGGAGTAGAAGACAAAACGTCATCCTTTTCTCAGGTCACATGTTCTTGAGGGATTTTGCAGTCCTTTTCAAGCTCTCCCTGTCCCAGCCACTCTTTAGCAGTCTCAGCCCAGGCTTTCAGGTGGGACACAAAGCAGAGGAAGCTGCTCGCAGGTCAGCAGCTGACCTGACAGATCTGAGAAGCACACAAAGGCAGGGACAGATGGGCTCAGCTAGAGGAGTAAGGAAGCTCAGTTCTGCTGCCTGAAACAGAAGCTGTAGTTAGGCTCATGCATCTACTCAGTCCCACATTTAGGCTCTGCTTGTATGCTCTGCTCAGGGCGTAACCACCTCCTGTACGAAGGCAGAAAGGAGTTTCTTGCCTTGTATACCTGCATTGACCATTTGTCAGTCATATGGAATTCAGATTAGTTTGACTGTTCTTCCTCTGTTACTTTGGAGCATTCAGTTACTAAGGATAACAATTGCATGAAGGATTGGTGTATGTTAGTTAAAATCTGTAGTGTTCCTCTATAACAGAAGTCTATATAATTTCTCTTATTTAGATCAAAATCTTGTCTAGAAATAATTGAAAGTTATAACTTCAGGAAACTGTGCTGTCACTTCTCAGAAGAAAAAAAAAAAAGAAAACGTAAAGAATGCGGGTCTTTTGAGGAATAAACAGGAAAAACTGAATTTTGTTAGTTGCCAGCTACTGGGAGAAATATCCAGTTCTTTCTCCTTTGAAGTAAGTGATTCTGTGGGTCCCAGAATGTTTTAGGTTTGCACTTGTATGCAAAGGGAAAAAAATTATGTGCAAAATACAGGGAAATCTGAACTTTTCCTAGCAAGAAGGTTGCTGTGTGGCCAGGAAATTACTCCAGCCTAGTAACAAAGATGAATTGCATCACTTAAAGTTCAAGATAATGCTTAACTATATCTGTTATGAGATCATAAACTCAATCCTGATGTGGTCCCTCTGTGTGCATCGTGTGCAGAAGGCATGCAGGAAAGAGGGACTTCACTGGGTTCACAGGACTGCCTGCAGTATTTGCATTGTGCTGAAGTGAAGTCTCTCCTTAACCTTTTTCATAAGTGCAACAATTCTGTGTTAATCGCCCAACATTGTACAGTCCTTAACAATGCTTATGTTAAATATATCTTTCTTTCAAAAGTCAAAGCTGGAGATTTATTCTGCATTACTTTTTAAAGGTAGAAATTAGTTTGGTACTACCTTTTAAAATCTTCTGGTTGCTAACATGTATCAGTACACATCTTGCACTCAAATGCAGAGTTAAGTGCTTTGCTTTTAGTTCAAGATATTTCATGTTGCTTCTTTTCTAAAGCCTTTTTTTTTGGAATTCAAGTTTGTATTACAATTGGTTTCATGGTTTCGCCACATTATTTTCAATTTATGCATTTTAATTTTAGATTATTTCAATTGGAGTGCCTTAAAAAGCTCTGAAATTGTTTTCTTATCTATAATTTATACATTTGGATATGCTGTATTACAGGGATGAGTAGGGATTTCATTTTAGTCACTTTTTAAATTATGGTCAGAAAATATGGCAACTTTTTATGATTTTCTTTCAGTTATTTCTAATTAATTGTTAGACTTGCTGAATGATATGCCTACTGCTGATGCTTATAATTGCATATCGATCTATTTATCTTTCAATGTGACTACAAAATAGAAGTTGCCGTGTAATACTGTGATGATGGTCAGTAACCTCATGTTGACAACTCCAAGGAAAGTCTATAATTAAATTGATAGACATGACTAGCAAATAACAGAAAATACAATATTCTCAATTTGTGTTTAAATATGGACGATAAGGGGAGTTTTGATACTAAGTTTACCAGAAATGGTTGTAGTTACAGTTTTTTATGTTGAATTTTCTTTAAATGTTATACCTTGGTTGCCATGTAACTAGTTGTGAATTATGCTTATCAAACCTGGGAACAAAGGAAGAATTTAGACAACTCATTGTAGAAACCACATGCATTTTCGACTCCTATTTATTCTGGATCTTACAACAATTGCTGTGGGAAGAGAGATGTAATTTATGTATCATCTGATATATACAGCGTAAATATATGTGTTTATTATAGCTGGAATACATTTTGTCACAGGTATTTTTACAAAGTTTCAAGATGTTGCATACATCAAGGGTGTGGATATTCTTACAATTTTAAGCATTCTTTCCTTAGATTAAAACAAACAAACGCCAACCAACCAAACCACAAAAAACCATAAAAAAACCCCAAAAGCTACAAAAGTCCTGAAGCCACAAAAAAACCCCTGTTTGTCCCAGGCTGGTGTACTGTACCAATAAAATATGATCTCCATTATAATAACCTACTTTATGAAGATTAAATGGTTTTGCAATTCAAACAAGGTAAAATTGGTTTAAAGCAAAATCAAACACTAGTTTGCTAGTTTAGGATTTGAATAGTGGAATGAGAAATCTTTTTTTATATTGCTATTGTGCACTGGTCAGCTAAGAAGTAATTGCTTTTTATAAGGCAAATTTGCTTTTACTTTTCCAAGGTAATGAAATGAACCTAAAACATTTCCTCTGAAATCAAAGTCACTATCACTCAAATGTCACCACCAGAATTTCATTGTATGGTTTCAGCAAATACATAATGAGAAAGTGGTGCTTGGAAATGATTGACAGGATTCTATTAAAAAGCTTTACTACACATTCATCCTTAATTATCTGTGTTGTAAATCAATAGTGATTTGATTTTTTCATATTTACATGTTACTAACATGTACAGAGAGAGACATCTGGATGCTATTTGGAGAAGAATAGCTTCAAGATGTAAGTTGGAAACTGCAAATGCATTAAAGAAAGTGACTCTGAACTTCTTTTTTTTTTTTTTTGAACACCTAATGAAATGCTGGGGGAAAAAAACCAAAAAAGTATGATCATTGGCACAAGAAAGTCTTAAAATATAATATGCAAAATTATTCAAGAAAAGAAATAATCTAAGATCTAATCAAATCTTTAAACAGATATGTGTAAAGGTCTAACAAAGAAATTATTCCCAAGAGTAAAGATATTCTGTGGCATAAAATCAAAGCTTCTTAAGGGAAAATTATGTCAAATATAGTTTAGCTCCTCTGCAACCTAATCATCGGTTTGGAAGAAGAGACCTAGTCTGTGGCCTGGAAAACACTTCCTAGAGGGAGGAAGATGAGATGTAAATTCTGTCTCAGTGAGAGGGCAGCACACTTTTAGAAAAGTAGATGGATACTGGAAGGAATGTTGCAGTAGGCCTGTAGAGCAGAACAATTTTCAAGCCCATCCCAGTGATTTTGGTACATTTCTTCTTGTAAGCAAGAGTAGAGTGAGGGCTGTAAGGTTAAAATGTGGATTAAACAAACATTGTTCCATGTGAATGTAAAGCTATTATGGCATTATCATGGGAGGCTGTATTTAGGGGGTGTTCTAAAAGCTGCTCAGTAACTGAGCAGAAAAACTAGCAGATACATTAAATACCACTATGACAACACTGAAGCCCAGTTACACAACTCACATGACTCAGTATTTCGTATATTGGGGAGAACTTAAGTGGCAGAAGGGAGGAAAATGGTGCTTTATACGGAATACTGTTTTAGCTGTTTGAATTACCAATAGCTTGGGAAGCTTCCAGTGACAATGGATAAATCTTGCAAGAACTGAAGTGCAAAATGGTAATAGTGAGTATCTGCTTTGTAATGATCAGTCCCAAGAATAGAATGACAGTTCTGTAAAGGCTTATTTATATGTAGCAAGAAAAAGATATACTTCACTGTGGAGATCATGGAAATATTTACATGAAGTTTTCATGCTAGACCAAACATTTAACTAAATTGAAAGTAATTTCAAAATGTCTCAGTATCCTAGAAGACAATTCCTGACTCAATTGTAGCCTGAATACTACTAATAAAAAATATTAATTTGGACTTCATCCAGACTGAAAATGAAAACTCTTGTCACACAGCTCAGTGCAAAGAATTTGACAGTGCTCTGCTCACTTAAGAAGTGTGATTGAATGAATTAGAAGGTTAGATTGGAAAAATAATAAAAAAAAAATAATAAAAACTGAGAAGTTGACAAAATCTTCAGTGAATTATATAGAAAAGTCTAACGCCATATACTATAAACACCCCCTTTTAATTTTGAAAACAACAAATAAATCCAATTCTATTAAAGGGAGAAGTTAAATCCAACTCTATATTGTTATGAAACAAGGTTTAACCAAAGAAAAAGTACAGAAATAGAGAAAATACAAAGTAAAGATAATTGCAGAAAGCAAGATGATGGGAAATAAAAAAAGCATCAAAAAAGACTTGAAGGTTTTGGTTAAATGGTATAGTTCTGATAATGGTATTGAATGGAATTAATGTACTTGAAATAACTAACCTCTAATGGAACATTGCAATGGAATAGATGTGTGCAATTACCACAACCCAGCTGAGGATGAATTAAATTTAAACATCTGTATCACACTTGCAATTGATGATGTGGTTAACCATGTTTGCATTTACATGCAATGTAAATACATTAAGGAAAGTATAAATAAAAACTTTTAATGGTAGATAACTGAATGAACATAACAAATGTTATGAAAAATGGAAAGGCATTCAAAAAACCCACCTAATTTTCCAAGATTTCTTTCTAAAGAGTGCCGTAAGAAGAGCTTCACAATTGATGTTTTATTGGTGCTTTTTCAGAAAAATGAAAAAGGTCTCTTTCAAGAGAACAAAAGAAAATTAACACTTTCCCCAATTGTTCTGACTCAGTGTCTTCATCTTTACTTCAGTCTGTTCAATATAATAGAATGAATGAGAAAAGGCTTGAATAATAAAGTGCTGACTGGGAAGTATAATTAATGATTCTTGAACAGGCTTGATGGAAGATAAATCTTGCCTAGTTGACTTTGGATAATTTTTAATGTGATTTTGATTGGCTGATACAGACAATGGTGTTTTATTTGACAGATTCATGTAAGCACTTGTTTAAGATTTTGAGTGAGAAAATGTAAAAATTATTAAAGGTGATAGTGCAGTGACAGGAGTGTGTTGAGGAATGATGAAGAATAATTACAAAATTATACTGGTGCTGATCGATAGTCAGTTGACTATATACTGCTAGGGTGATGTTTGGCCAAAGGATAATGTATTTTTTTGTGTTGAAACAGAAAAACTAAATTAGAGATGTTATTTTCATTGCATTTGTCACCTTTATAATAAAAATAAAATAGTGTATTCAGCTTTGGAACCACCAGCTCAAAAAGATGCCAGTAAATTGAGATAGGTTCATAAAACTGTGACAGTGATGGAAAACATGCCAATATTTCATGGTGAAAGATAAAACATATTCCATGCTGAATGTGCCACTTAGAGTGCTACATTGAAACAACTTGTAAAATATGTTCTACTAATGCTACTTGAGGAAATTGCCAGAATACAGTAATGTTGTTCCACTGTTCATAAAGTACAATGATCTTTTGTCCGTGCCTCTGTACTTGGCGAAGTAGGAGGTAAGTGAGGCTTGATTCTGCCGTGCAGTGCTCCCTTTGTTAGAAGTAGTGCCGAGCCTTGTTGGTTTTGTTTCTGGCTTCTAGTTTGAAGTTGTCAGTTGCTCAGCCAGCCAGAATGGGTGACTGGTGGTGTCTCTTTCTCCAGACAGACTATGGCAGTGTGGAGAAAGGAGCACCCACTGAAGCTGTTCTGAGATAACCAAGGCCTCTGTGTACAGTGCCATGTATAACTGAGCACTCAGCCCTCATAGCAACGTGTGTGCTTTCAGAAATAAAACAAATAGGTTTCCATGGGTGTTACCGCAGATGTAGCTGGATTAGGCTCAGTGTGGTGGGAGCTTTCATGGAGATGAATCTTTGGCTGATTCTGAAGTTTGTTGGCAGTGCACACGGTCTTTCTGAAGATTAAAGAAATTTGTGGAACCTTTCTGTAAATGTACTTATGCTTCCCCCACATTGTTGAGTGTGGCTATATCTCCTGGGACAGATTTTCTTTTGGTGCTTGCATGAGGCCTGTGAATAGTAAAATGACATACTGGTCTTGCAGGAATTTACAAAGCTCTTTACTTACTGGAACATTCTAGTTTGCAATTATATCTCACTCAAATTATTTATCAAGCATATTTCAATCCATCTCGCGTATGTTTTGCAGGAAAAAGACACAAATCTGGACACTTTGAATAAATTTGCATTTTTTTTCAGTAACTCAATGAAATAATGCAAATTTAAACCATCTGTCCTCACTGTCTGTAACGATGAAAACTGTCTGAAATTCGCCTCCAAAACAGTTTAAGAAGTGTCTTCCGCAACATCAAACCTCCTAGATTTGTTGTTGGAGGACATTTTTCTGCTAGTGTAGGTAAAGTTGTTTTTTCCTTCTTTCTAACCTGTAGTTGGAGTTGGACTGTTATCATTAGCCGTGATAACATGTGGAGTCTTCTATGAGGGTAGTTCTTGTGAAATTTTTCATAAAAATCATAGTCATAAAAAGAATCATAAAAGAGATGAAAGCAAACCTTTCTTTGTGCTGTAAGCTACTTTTTTGTGTAGGCATTTACAAGACTATGACAATGGAAGTGGTAAAACCTGTCCTACATTAGAAAGCTCTTGATTTCCACAATAGAAATTTTAACTGAGTTGATAGTGGATTCCATGTCCTCAGCCCTTGATAGAAGAAACATGAAGAAATCTTACAGAACTATGTGGCACTTTGTTCTTCAACAGTTTATTGGTACAGCTGTCTTGGGGATCAGTGAGCTGACATGATACTAAAGCACTGGAGTACCGAGTCACATTTGCAAGATTCACGGTGATGTTTCTGAAACTATCAATTTTTAGAAACTTTACATAACTTAAAAATCAAACTGCAAGCTTTCGTTTGAAAAAATGTATTTACAAAACCACTTTATAAAGATTGCGTTCAAGGAGACAGACATTTGTAGTATATTAATGTTATTTAAACAGAGTAAATTGATGAAAATATCTACAAAATGGAGGACACTACAGCTTCTGTAAGGATATATCCTAGATGATTATTGAAATTAAAGAGGCACATGACAAATTGATACAAGATATAAATTGGAGTTAGTAATAAGTATCCAATATTTTCAATTGTTTGATATTAAGGAAATGTTTCTTTTGGAAAGAAAAAAATACCAGTCTCTACTTAAACTGAAGATGTAACTCCTGTCACCTAGAAGTGTTTGTAATGCGTGATGCTGAAAGCTCAAGTATTCCTTTGTTGATTGCGGTGTTTAATGTGGTTTTATGATTAAAAGTATTGGCTTCTTTCAGTAATACATATTCTCTGTAACTGGTTTTAGTCCAGCAGGAAGTTTCATGCTCTTTAAAGGTGAAATGGTTTTGCTTTTCATCTTTTAAATCTGTGGATCAGCAAATCTTTAATAGATGAAAAAAATCCCAATCAATCAACCAACCAACCAAACCCCACTTGCTGGAATTAGTTCTCTTGTGGTTGAGAACTGTCAGGGATATTTTTGTCAATCACATGGTGTTTCCACATGAGTTTTCTTTTGTTACCTAATAGACTGACAGAGCAGCTCTGCCCTAGGGCTTGAACCACAGTGCTGTGGGACTTTGTAATGATGCTTGTTTGGCGCTGCGTGTAATTCTTCTGGTTCAGTAATATGCTGTCAGTGCACTTGCTTTATGTGTAAATGTGGTGTAAGGCATGAGGCAGGTGAAAATAGATGCAGATAGTAAAGTACATGGCTCCCTTTCCAGGTTTGTTTACTAGAGGCAGTTGTTGAAACTGCTCAAAAAAGGTCTTTAACGTGGCATTCGTGAAACACCTTTTCTGAAGTGAAGGAAGTGTGCAGGATGGATTGCTCACATTGCTACCCTTCGTCAGCAGGTTCACTTGTGCTTTATCAGTCAGCTTGTATAGGCTAGAAGCCATTCATGCCATGCCCAGTGTGAGGATGTGTCTGTATATAAATGAATCTGATTTAAATGATGCTGCAGAAAGCTGCAATGCTGCTAATAATATAAAGACGTCTAAAGATAAGGGGAAAGTGATTGGATCCTTTTTTTTTCTGCTAAAACTAGAGCATTAATCACAAAATAGGTCAGAATTTTAGTACAATGTAGCAGTAACCTGTTTTGCAACTCAAGAGGTCCTCTGTGAATAAGTAGTAATGCAGCACAGATTTGCATCAGCACCTTTCTTTTCAGTCTGCATCCTTTCAGTTGCAAAGGAAAGAAACGTGTGGTGGGATAATGCAGTTTGTAGGCGTTAGGAAGTTTGAACCTACTTTGTGCGGTTTGATTCGTTTATAGTATGGTGGGAGTTGTACATAACATATAGTTGTGTGTGACTTGTTACAGTTTTCTAGCTTGTGGAATACTATGATACTGGCATGCTGTTGGAAGAAAAACTACAATGTTATTTTTACAGTTAATACTTGTATGGTCCTTTTACTTTTAGGGAAAGATGTTGTTTTTAAAGCTATGTAAGGTTGCTGTGTATCTCACAAATGTTTTTAAAAAATTAATTTTGGTATATATTTTAAGATGAAGTACTGTATTTTTTTTTCTCCCTTGTAAGCAGAAATGGTCAGTGTTATTTCTTTTCTATGGTATGCTGTCTTACCCTGGTGGTGTGTTGGGATAGCTGTTGATTTCAGAGTACAGTAATAGTATGAGCCTTGGCTTTCATGTCTAGTCTCAAAAAGAGCAGAAAAAGAAACAAAGGTCCTCTGCAAGCATTGCAAAGAAAGAGTAGTTACTGTGAAAACAGCTCCTGCACGACCCTGTCATTATGAGAAGAAAGACCTGTGCCAGAGTCTTTCTTTTGGCAAAGACAGGGTCATATGCTGCCCGCTTAGCTCTTAGCTTCTCATGGTCATCCTTGAATTTTTCTTCACTGAGTGAATTGTCTAAAATAAGCATGAAGCAGATGACAAAATTTCTATGATAAAAAAAGTAGATGATGGGCATCTTTCCTGTGGCTTACCATTCTTTCATGTTCTGGTTCACTCTAAGTATTTTCGTGTGAAAATAGAGGAAACTTTGGTCTTTCTTCCTTTGGTTGGCTTCTTCTTTTGAGAAGCTCTTTCAAAATCCGCTGACTTTGTTGGAATTCTTTTACCTGTCATTACCAGCTGCTAAAGTATGCTTTAGGTCTAGCAAAAATATTTTATGTCTATTGATTCATTCATTGGTATTTCCCATATGTTCTATTAACCTGATATTGACTTCAGTCGGAAGATGCTGTTCATGTGATCTGTGAGAGAAAATGAGAAAGTTAAAATTAGCTTTACCAGCAGGTAGTCCTATTTTTACTTTCCTCACTATGCTTTACATATTCACCCATTGTATTGCATTGAATCACCAGAACCATCACTCCACCACATTTTCTTTGTTGCTGTTAAGGGAGAGGAATGTGTGGCAAGAGAAAGTTGGAAGGTACTTCTGTAAATATCCATTTTGATTTCAAATCCTACCATCTAGTATGGTTAGAAGGAAATTGAAAAATAAGATGCAACTTTATGAACAGAACGCATGTTAGAGTTGTGTTTGCTAAAATGCTGCAAACACTTTTCTGTGGGTTTCTTCACTCTTAAAAATCTCCAGTGGAAACATTTAATGGGTTCTGTATGACCTTGTCTCTGTGAAAGTCAATCTGATTAAATCACAGTTGAAAAATGAGATTTCACTGTCTAAAGGATGCTGTAATGCTGTTTGCTTCAAAATTATGTTTGCAAACTGTACTTTAACCACGTGTTTACTTCTTTTTTTTGCCCATTTTGTACTTTTATGTTAATTTTGTATAATATGAAATAATTCTGCCATATTTTACTACATGTGGATTACACTAAATTGAACTAACCTTTTTACAGTTAAGTAGAAAGGCAGTAATCTGTTGCAGATATAACAATGTGTGAAGTAGACACCAGCAGAAATTAGGGAGTTGATTCTCCCCCTCTAACTCTGCTCTCATGAGACCCCACCTGGAGTGCTGCATCCAGCTCAGACAGGACATTGACCTTTTGGAGCAAGTCCAGAGGAAGCCACTGTCATAGGACTGGATCACTTCTCCTATGAAGAAAGGCTAAGAGAGCTGGGGCTGTTCAGCCTGGAGAAGAGAAGGCTCTGGAGTGACCAAAATGCTGCCTTCCAGTATATGAAGGGAGCCTATCAGAAAGATGGAGAGAGACTTTTTACAAGGGAATGTAGTGATAGGACAAGTCAGAATGGCTTCAAATTGAAGGAGAGTAGGTTTAGATTAGATATTAAGAAATTATTTACTGTGAGGGTGGTGAGAGACAGGTTGTCCAGAGAAGTGGTGGATGCCCCATCCCTGGAAGTGTCCAAGGTGGGATTGGATGGGCCTCAGAGCAACCAGATCTAGTGGAAGGTATCCCTCACCATGACAGGGACTACACGACCTTTAAGGTCCCTTCCAACCCAAACCATTGTATGAAATTATCCGACTTGTTTATGTATTTTCCAAATATGTAATACTTAAATATATACATATATTTCTTTTTCAAAGGAAGAATTAAAATGTCAGTGATATTCTGCCATAAGCAGCGAAGAGTCTTCCCTTTTCTGTGTTCCCTAATGCTAAAATCAGAACCATCTTGTTTTCTGGAGCAATCCATCATGTTGATTTACAAGTGCTTCTACCATCTGTATCGTGCTAATAGGAAGCTCATGGCATCTGTCCTCATGCTGAAAGCAAGCCAGCAGCAAAAACCTCCATGATTACTAGATGATGTACAATCAGTGTATAAGGGAGGGGAAGGCTGGGCAAGATTGTGGGCAACTTTTGGATCTTAGTCAATGAACTAGAATTACTTGATTCTCTTTTCATAAAAAAGTCTCTCATCTCCTGGTTAAGACTGTGCAATACCTTAATATTTATACTGGTCACAGTGTATTGCATTTCCTTGACGGTATCACAAATGAGCAGGAAAAATTTCCTTGGTTGGTTGGTTTATTCCTACTGCTCTCTGTGTGTATCTGCTTTCTTTATGGCCCAGTTAAAGCTTCTGGAGTTAGCTCTAGCCTCTTTGCTGATCACCATGAAGATGAATGAGAGATGTGTGGGCTTCTCCTTTGAATCCTCTTCTCTTCTACTTCTGACTGCTTTAGTGAGTGAAGAATTTTATTTCTGAAATGAATTTGATTTTGCCATCCCAAAGGCAAATCTTTTTCAAATTCTTTTTCTTTTGCTTCCCTTCTGGATTCCCTCTCCTGCCCCGCCCCCCCGATTCAAGATCTTGGGATTTTTATGTGAGAAGGATGTTGCATTTTACTGCTGTTTGTTTCCTGTTAGTTCTCCACCTTTATCTCCATAAAAGACTCTGATTAAGTTCAAACATATTTGGGTTTTTTTTCAGTTGAAGTTCTGTTCCAAAAAGCCTTTTGTGAATAACACTCTGCAAAATGCAGAATAGCGCTTGAGAGGACTTTAAGTTTCCTTTAAATGATTAAGGCCATGATTCACTTCTGGGTTCTAGTTGATTCAATGAGCAAAGAAGCTGATAAGAACAGTAGGCCTTGAAGTGAGAGCGTGGTTGTCCAAAGTTCTATCTGTTTCTTCAGAACTTGTCAGGATGCAGTGTGTCCCTCTGCTAATTAAATGGCAGGGTTAAAATATCCTTAATGCTTTTTTTTGCATAATCCACATTTTCAGAAAAAAATCAGAAATGTGTGCTACCTTTTTGAGAATTGGAAGGTGTGAAAACTTGGTACTCTGGCACATGTCTGGATGAGCAAAAGGCCCTTAAGAATTGTGCAGTGTCCTAATGACCACTTGACCAAGAAAGCATCTTTCTATTTCAGGCACTGTTTGTGTGGACAGGAAGAGTTTGCACCTTAATTTCTGGAAGATTGTCAGTGTCTGATTTCTGTAGTTTGAGCCTAAATTATGAAATTATGTGTTTTGAGTGGTCTTTTATTTTTTTTTTTTTTTAATGCAACTCAAAAATTTTAAACATATGTTCCTCCTAGTAGACTGTGAAAGGGAGGGTCTTAAGGAGATGTGATGATTTAGTAGAATTTATAATCTCGTACTGTTCCTAGGGACAGAGAGTGGCCTAGTGACCATTACAGCCAATGGATTTGCCTTTCCCAAGCAGCATTGTTTGGTGGTTAAGGTTTGAAGTATCCTCTTGCCATAGTGTTTGTGATCAGCAAGAAATGCTGTGAGTAGGATAACATCTGGCAGTACCGATGGCAAAAAGGCTGGGATTAATGTGACTGACTGTGACACAGAGTTTTCTCCATAATGTATGCTATGGCTGTGCTGTGTTCTGTGGAAAGATAAGCAATTTCATATAGCTGACAGCTTGTTTAATCTAGAATCCCCTTTTCTGTGAATTAATTTGTACGGTCCCATGATGAGGAAATGGGTTGTTTTGCAGAGACTAGTCCGCTCCAAATATCTGCTACTTGTATAACAACAGGATGGAAACTTCAGGAGATGAGTTCTTTTCAATTTCAACTACAAATTGGATTACTCATTGAAGTTACAGGTGTTACATTCTGTAACAAGATCTCTTTGCATTTCTGTCCAACAGCCCAGGAGTACTTAATTCTTTGCAATGTAAACAAGTAATCAAAAAGACAGCAAAGTTTCTTTGGAAAGTAGACGTTTGTCTACCCTTTATTTAGTCATCTGTCTTGTTATTCAACTTTATTGAAAAACATGTGTGTATTCCTTAAGTACTGCATTAAAAACATGGATAGTAGAATTAAAATGAAATGCGGGAGCTCAACAAGTACTTCATTATGTTTTGGGAAATAGTCTTAGTAAACTGTTAAAGGCCGGGGTGTTTTGTAAGATCATACTGTGGTCATGTAACTAACTTCTCTAATGAACCCGAGAAACATCAAGCTGCAATTAAAGATTGAAGTTAAAGCATTAGGATATATATATATTTTTTTTTTTAATTCATATTGAATACTTAACATGTTTTTGAAGGAAACAATGTTGACCCTTATAATTTATAAAACTTGCAATCATTTTGGTTTCCTTTTACATGACGAATTTCAGAACTAAACCGCATTTTTTCTCATGAATGAAATAATACTTTCTAACCTTCCTTGTATTTCAGCCTTCTGTGTTTGAATGAAACCGTGGAGAGATGAGTGAATGTAATCTGTCATCTGTCAGATGCTAGTCACTAATTTTTGCAGGAAAATGTATTGAAGCAGTTTAGATAGCATTAAAATACAGGGCATATAAAAAGGAAAAATCAAGGAGATGATACTTGACTCCAAGCGGAATAAATGGCATAAGAAAATTAAGTGGTTTACCTCTGTGTTCTCTCTCCCAATGCCACAAATAAGAGGAGGTTGGAATTGCTTTGGGATTTTGGAACCACTCCCAAGGCTCAAGCTGTCTGAAAATTATGAAAAGGTTTCTGCAGGTAACAGTCTTAAGTAAAAATGGGTACTGCAGTAAGATATTATCAATAGGTACTGTGATCTGACACATTGGAATCATTATTGGATTCCTAATTCATTTGTACTCATTTAATTAATGATTTAACAAGAAGCTTGAAAGCAAACTTGAGCATCTCCTACCTCTCATTTAGTTTAGGGGGAAATATGCTATTGGATGAAAAACACATACTTATTAGCTGTGTGTGTTTCTAGGTACCTGAGAGCTAAAGGTGAATGTGACTTGTACTCTCTTTTAAAGAATAACTACTAATCTGACTAAAAAGAAAAAGTTTTATCATTCTAAGTCTTGCAGTTTTACATTTCATTATCATGTTTAAATAATTGCAGGCAGAAAATGTAACAATTTAGGTACCTCTATAATATTCGTTTTTATTACAATAAATAAGGTAATTATTGCTCTCATTCTTTTATTTATTTATCATTGACAAATTTCGCCTTATTAGACAATATTTACAATCTGCAAAGGGTCAAAAATGTATAAAAATATGTATGAATAAATCAACCTGCTTACTTTGTCACTGTTAGATTTTGATCCAAGTGTCTGGCATTACTGTAGTTTTTTGGGGGTCAGAATAGTCAAAAAAATCTACACTGATTGCAGATCTACTTTGTATGCCTGTGCTCTGCTACTTAACATCTCAAACAAACAAGTCCACCTATTTTATATCTTTTCTACAAACCATGTTCTGTTGCTAAATTATAATTTTTGAAGGAGAGCAAGAATTGACCAAAGAAACAATTGTGTGTTTGGTGTTTAATGAACTTGAAAATTCTACTTGCTTAAAGCTTCTTTGACAAAAAGTGAGAACATCTTTTGTAAGTCTCCAAAGATTTGGTAGGTTTGGGTTTTTTATCTCAATGTAAATAAAAAGCATATTTGGCAAAGTAGCTATTTGCTGTACTTAACCAGAAAACTATACCTCAAAATGTTTTATGTAGTAGTTTTCAAAGCTGTCTTACAACTATTGAGTATTTAGGACCCTATTTTTAAAATTGTGAGGGAACAGGCTGATATATTTCCAGTGGCACCTGTGAAAACCTCAGACAAAAGTCCAGATTCTTAACTTTTATCAAGTATAAGGCAAATGGGTAGCACTATATGTGTCATTGTTCTGTACAGAATTTGGACTTTTCGATGAGAGAGAATGCAGGAAATATTTTGCTGGATCTGCATGTATTTTTTCACAACTGGTATTCACAGAATAGCTTAAGATGATAATACAAATCTTGTATTCTGAAGAAAGAGCTCTTGTTTCAAGAGTTGAAACTTTTGGGATTTTTTTAATTTGGCACACAAAAGGGCATGTCAAGACAGGAGAATCCATAAATAATGCTCAGGTTCTAGGCAGCCTGCCATTCTGACAGCATATTTTATAAACAACCATAAATAACACTCACTGCAGCATATCAGAGACAATTATCCCATGCCATCAGCACCATTGCTCTGATTTACTGGGACCTTTGAAGAAAAGAAATATTCACCTGTCATGCCAAAATGCAGAGCTCTAATATGGTTGATATTTTTTTCTTCAGAGTCGATTATGTTTGGCTTTTGTTTTCTGTGATTTTCTGCTCTGTTTTTGTTTCAAAATACAGTCAAGAATGAATTTAGATAATTGTTTTGGAATTGCAACAGATGTAGGTGACAATCCTGTTGCACTGTTGTACTCCTAAGTAAGAATAATGCTCTTATGAAAAGTGCTTTTCTTCTGTCTCTTCTGAGCAAAATCCTTTTTGTTTTTGAAGTGACTCAAGGAGCAGAAGTAAAATAAACAGGATTAGAAGGATAATGGGAAAGTGGTGGTGCCTGAGGGCAGGCTTCCCAAGCAAGGGTTATGAAGTGTGTTTCTGTGTTGCACAACAGTGATGCTCAGGTTCTCTAGACCAGAAGTGATGTGCTGCAAGGAATGGCACATTGGCTGGTAGATTCTGCAGGTGTCAAATAGCTTCATTGGCAAAGGGGTGACCCTAGGAAAGCTTTCTCACATAAGGGTTGCATTAGATAGAGCACAAACTCCTATTGGAAATCAGAAATGATAGCAAACAACAGACTTGGGAACTGGTAAGTAGAAATGTCTAGCCCACTACCTTGGATATCTAGTGCCCCGAGACCTACTGGTCCTATGTAATTTTTTAGAGAAAAAAAAATAATTGGATATTCTGAGGTATTTTCCAGAATGAATGAGTCAGACAAAACTTTAGAAGTTACATATGATATGATGCTCCAATAGATGATGCATGATGTTCATGCTCCCATTTTTTCCAGCACCAGAGGCATGTAGGCTGAATTCTGTTGGGTATGTCTGCTTTGCTGTCTGTGTAGGCATTGTGTAGGCATGGTGCCACTCTGCAGCAAGGTGCTGCAGGTGCTAGAACAACATATTCTTGACAGCCTAGGCCTGAGCCTGTGACTGCCTACGCAGGCTTGGTGTGTGCTGAAGGTCTGAAGGCCATTCTGTCTGATGATGGTTTTGGTTATTTCATTTGTTTAGGGGGGGGTGGGTTTTGTTGTAGTTTTTTGTTTTTGGTGGTTGGTTTTGGTGGCTTGTTAGAATTTCATATCAAATCTAGATGAGTCACAATACAATGTAAGTATAGCCTTGGAAATGTAAGAGATCAGAGTTCTGAACATGCCGGCTTATAAGGTATCCAACAGCACTTCTTAACAAGACAAAGCTTGACCTGATAGCTTGGCCAGAATGCAAGTTAAGCAATTTCTTTTGTCTGCTTCCAGTTCGTAGCCTTTGGCCAATGTTTTGAAAAGCTCTTTAATATCATACGTAACTTAAAAGATTTATTTTTCAGGTCAATCAATTTTATTCCATAGTTCACAAAGATTTTGAAGAAGTGTTTTGGAAAATAGAAGAGTATTATCTAATGTCACTGTAATTCAAAGCTGATGCATTTTGAAAGAGATAGCATTATTTAGCTAGCCCATAGCATGCACAATTTAGAAAGCAGAGTTTCATGATGTGTGGACACTTGACAAAACAAGATCTGTCTTGCAGGATGTATGTGTCAGTAAGAAGTATAATTTGGTAAATTAATGCAAATAGATGGTTATTAAATGGTAGCCATCTGGAGTAGAAGCAATATTGCATGCAAATTTCCATGAGACTTATTTTATGTGTAAGAACAGGTCACTCAGAATTGTCTGGTTTGTACAAAAGTGCCTGTATTTTCTGGAATTTGAGCGTTCTTGTAAAACAATTACTTCACTTTGTGAATCAATAATCACAAAACATTTCCTTGCAAGTAGAGTTTACTTTATCACTTGTTGATTTCTTCTGAATTCTTTATTTTACACACACATTTTAGATTTTCCTAGTTCCACTGCAATATTTGGGATTTGCTGATTAGAATAAAGAGCTAATAAAAATACTATTTGAGGCATGATGCTGCTGAAAGTTAGTTTGACCAGTTGACATACCTTGATAAAGAGGAATCCTAGAAAATTACCGATGGGCACTTTGAGCTTGTTCTTTTGAATGTGTCTCTAATTACAGAAGAAACCCTCGAGTTCTTCTGGCAAGTAAAAGGTTTGGCTGTTTCTTGGCTTCCAGGCTGTTTACAAAACAGAGCAATATAAACTGACAAGATGCAGGATTTTTATTCAAAACTCACAGGGTTTATGATTAAAAGCTTGTGCCGTGCTTTTTTCATCCTGCATGCTGTTGTGGGCACTGGAACTCTAACTTCCAATTGTGCAAGATATTCCCGTAGGATTTTTCTGGTTTATTCAGTGTTTAATCTTTCATAAGACTCTTTCAGCAGGTGGTTTCTGCATTGTGCGTATTCACTGTAATTTCTGTGAACACAAACATTTAATGACTTCTCTTTGAAACAAATCCAGAGTTGCATACCAGTTTCTATTGAAGCTTCTAATTTAAGGAGGCATTTGACAGCTTCTTACTTTCCAATTGGCTCTTTGTCTGTTGAAGTCCGGGAGCTGACTTTTTATTGAAACAAAATCACAACCAGATGTGACTCAGATGAAAACTAGTGATCAGAAGTAACTGAATAGACTCCAGAACGCCCTGGATTCAGTCTTTCACTGGACTACACCTAGACGAATTAGTTCCCATTGGAGAGGTACAGATTCACCAAGTCAAAAATAATAAAAAAAATTAGGCAGAGAACTGACATTCTGTAGAATATCGCAGTCCATATCTGAAAGCCATACAGCTAAAAAATATTTAATGATTAATTAATTAATGTTTGGAGAAAGATGTGATTTTTGAATAGACACAGAAAAGAAACTCTTTTTATGTCCTCCTAATATCTTTTTTCCCTCTTTCCCTGATTATGGCACATGATTCAGGGAAAAATGATTCTAAAAACAATCTCTTTTTGTTATACTTATATGAATGATGTTCTAGTGAAAATTATGTGTTAAAGTATGGTGTGACCTAGCAAAAATGTCAGAACTGCCTGTGGGAAGTGCAAATCATTGAAGAAATTTATTGCAATTTTTTTGATAGATGAATTCCAGAGAAAAGAAAAAATGTTAGAGGGAAAAAGGAGAATCTGGTGATTGTCTTTGTGTAGCAGTGTATTCTGGCTCAGGCATTTCTCAGAACCAGAGATGTTGTTCACTGAGGGTTAAAAACACGAGGCTGCAATTCCAAAGCAATGGCTGTTTACAGCAATGCCTGGAAACTAGTAATTGCTTCCATTCCATCATCGAAAATATACAGAGAGCTGTTTGACTTTTGTTATGTGCCCCAACTGCATCAAACCTCTACTGAGGCAGTGAAACAGGGTGCAAGACACCACATGTGCACGGGGCAGTGCACGGGAGAGCACAGATGGCCTATCTGGAGACAGAAACTCAGATCCCAAAGCAGGGAAGCTGTTCAAGTGGACATTTTGAGGTGTGGCTGTAGCTGGGTGGGTTGGTGCTGGCAGCGGGTCAGGCAATCCTTTGTTTCCATTATGGGATGCAGATATGTATCAGTTAGGTTTTTGGTCATAGTTCATTTTGTAATAATTTAGACTTGTGTCATTGAATCATAGGAGCATTTACATATCCAGAACAACCTAGACTCCTAACTGTGAACCCTATATTGGCTCTTGCCAGTACAGAAACTTACATTAATTTCATTGACAGACTTGCTCTTTGATTCCTGTATTCACTAGTTCTGCATTATTTTAACAGAGAATCTGGCACGTTTGAATGACTTCAATGGAGAAGTCTAGTTCAGTAGGTTTTGAATTTGAGGGAAAAAACGCCCACTGTCCTGAAAGTTGTTCAGGGTAAAATTTTGGCTGCTTGTTATTATTTGTTGAGAATGGGGAAATTCAGGCCTGAAAATATTTCAAGCTCTAGATAGCCAGTCAGTCACCTGTAGTTAAATACAGATAAAACATACAGGCAAAATAGTATACATGTAGGATCCTAGAATTCATAGATACTTGTGAAGTCTGGTGATAATATACAGGCAAGTGAAAATTGTCTGATTTTTTTTTTTTTCCTTTCAGATCCCTCCTCATGTTTCAGCCTTAATGCCTTAAGTTTAACAGAATTGTCTTTTTAGGATTGTACTATTGTGTTCAACACAGTACAATCTCAAAATGACTTCTGCGTAATTTTCGGTGCACTTGAGGTTAGACAAATAAATAAACCTGTGTTTAGAAATACTTATGTGTAGTATTTTATAATGTTAATATTCATATACTGGTGATTAAGCAGAAGTTATAGTTCTTGCTATTGCAAGTATGTGCATATCTGGCAATGTTATTAGAACCATTAAACTCTCTTGGTAAAGTGTAATAAATTAAATTAAAGTGTTTGTTGAGTTTTCCTTGTGCACTCAAACTCCAAATTTAGCATGTTTTAAAGCCTTTTTAAATTTTGTCTCTGTTAATATTACTGGAGTAAAAGAAGTATAAATGTCAAATTATACCCGTTTACCCTTATTAATACAACATAAATGCATAGACATTATGGTAAGGATGCAATAACTCTATATGCTAGGAGCAGTTTTTCCATGCGAATTCTTTATTTTTTTTTCTGTTGTAAAGATTCAAGAGGGTCTTGACCTAGATGTCTTTGTTCAGCATATTTTACTTACGATGGGTCTTTTCTGTATTCAAAACTGGATGCTGACTTTTTAAAAATACTGTATTGTTATTTCATCGCAAGGAATAGGATGAGAAAAGTTTGTGAAAAATAAAATTGAACTGTATTTTTGAAAGTCAAAATGCTTAGTATGCTAGTAGAATTACGGTATTTACAGAATAATATTTAGTGTCAGTCTTTTTGAAGTTCATTTCTGCTTTTCAGTTACTTTTTTTTGTTAAATAGAATGAACAGAGTTTGATATTTTCTTAATTTTGCAAGAGTAAATATACAAGAAAAGTGTATCAAGCATCTTTTAATTTTATTTTAATGGATTGAGTAGGATCATGAAGTAGAGGGTAGAAAAGGAACTGTGTAATCTTACCCAGAGCACCCTGGGTCATCTTCTTTATTTTTACCCTAGTAAGCCAAAAGATCCTATTTTTCAGAAGAATCTTTGAAAAGGGCAAGTCTGTCAAGGATTGGCAGGAGAAAACAGAAGTGAATGGCTGAAATATGCATGAAGTAGATAACATTAAAAAAACCCAACAAACAAACAGAAAAACCCCAGAAACTTTTGATTCTTTGTGTCTTGGGTAACTGCATTGCACAGCAAACAAATTTTGTGTTACTTTTGCATATGGAGAAGTCCTTTCAAAGAATCAGGAGACACTTGTAGAGAGTTAGTATGTGGCTTCTTGCTGCCCCCATCCTCTAATGTCTTTCAGGTGTTCTTATCCTGGTTTTCAGAATTTGTGGATAAGCTGGGACATCAGTATGAGTGCTGCAATGATGTATCTATTGCTAATCTCCACTGAATCTTGGAAAAGTGTTTTCCAGTTGAGGCCCACTGTCTTGAGGCACTTTTACCATTTAGAAACTTTATGTGGTGTCTGTCATTGCATGTTCAGAATGTTGTTGCTCTGTTAGGCCTGTCCCTTCTAACTTCTTATCACTTCTTATCTATAGAGGCCAAGAAGGCTTTTAAAAGTTCAAAAAACCCTTACTGCTCTGTAGAGGGGAGAAAACCTGTACTGGATTGGACTTACTGTCTCCTCTCTGAGTAATTTTTTTTTTTTTTTTAAACTTCTAAGCAATTTTTATGTAAAGAGGATCGAAATATTGATGCAGAAAATACCTTGAAAGAGAAGGATCTGACAAGGCTGGAGTTGAAGGGTTTAAAGGAGCACAAGGAACAAAGCAAGGCGTGACCGTGGTCCGTCCTCCAGCACCCTCCTGTCAGGGACACAAGCCTCACAGAGGATGCTTTGACCCAAATGACAACCACTTCTCAGAGGAATAAAATGTTACAAGACCTTATCGTCCTGTTAATGAAACAGAGAATTTGTTATAAATATACTCAAATGTTCACTGCTACTCAGCTTGCTGTAAAAATGAAAGGTGGAGGAAGGAAAGAAGGGGAAAGCTGGTGAAATGTGCAGCCAAAGGTGCTGTGAGAGCTGTGACTGCCAATGTGCAATGTCCTGCTGCAGTGTCTCTAAGCACAGAATGTGAGAAACGGTGACATTAACTGCCTGGTTAAACTAAAATAGACTTGACGGTGATACCAGTTGCTGGTAGAACTGGCAGAAGAGGTCCAATAACAGGGATAACTTTGAGAGATGAGCAGGAGGTGAAAAGGCAAAAGGGGAAAAAAAGCAGATTTTTAAACAGAGCAATGTGTACTGCTCTCCTAATGTAAGTGGTTCTCACTAGTCTGGGATAGAGTTAACTTTGAAAGTCAGAACTTAACCCTATAACAAGTGTTTTTAATGTGTTAAAAAGGTAAAAAAGGATTTATGAGATCGATGTGCAAGCATCGTGACTGCTATCACTGTTAGGTGTATTTATACAGTAACAATGGAACCAAAGGTTAACTAACAAGAATAGAAGATTAATAAACAGTTTTTGAAGACTGTTGAGAAAAATGTATTAAATAGCATTAGTGCACTTAACAATACACATTTCTGAAACAAACACATTAAATAACCTTAATATCACCAGAAAATTTTATGGCAGGAGATGCTTTATATTTGTTAACAAAGATAAGTATTGATTGAAAGTGTTACCTGTTTTTTCTCCTCCACTGATACATAAGCAGACTAACTCCATTTAGCTATCATTATTATTGATTGTTCTTTAATAGCTTTTTTAAAGTTTGTATTATTAGCTAACTCACATATTTGAATATAGACACCTGTGATTTTTTTCTGTGTCAATTGTCATGGCTGAAGTTGTGAATAAGTAATAGTTAATAAGGAAAAATATATCCAGTTTCAGGTGTTCCTATATTCAAACAAAAGTAGCCCTGTTTCCTCAAGTGTGGCTAGATGTTCCCTGTATTATTAATAATGGTAATAATTAGTAGAATCCCAATATACAAAGCCTGGTTTTTTAGTATTATTATAAAGAATCTGTAAATGGATGAAATTTATTGTGTTCTTACTGGCAAGCGTAGATCTGTAATACCATGACTTCCCTTTGTGCTGTCCTGGGATATTTTAAAACAAATGGTGTGGAAATTCTCTTATGGAAGTAACAAAACACTACATATGCATATAGTATTTAATAATTTTTGAATTTGGTTGGAACAGTTCTTTTTGATGACTAAGGGTCTGATTTGGTAACTTTGGAACTGTGTTATAATGTTTCTGAGATATCTATGAGGATGAGCTACCAGATGAAATGTTTCAAACTGTCCGGAGGATTTGCCAGCGAACAGCAGCTTAATGTATGTGCTCTATGTAGGAAGGTACCAGTTTTCAGACTTCAGTTATGGAATTGGTGTTTTCTAATCAACCTATAATCATATATGTGGAAACCAGTTATGTTTGTATATTTACACAGTGCTCAGAAATATTTATAAATTACCATATTGATTATGACTTGCCATGATCAATGTTGTACTCTGAAGTGTGATCTGCAACAACTGCAAGAATTTTGAGCTTAACTTAACAACCTTTAGTTGTAAGTTCTACAGTCAAAGTGTTGTTGCTGATTGTGAAAATTGTGTTAGCTATAAAAATCAATCACTTACCAGGTGAAGTAATAGCCATGCGTGATAAAAAGGAAATGCCTCACTTGAGCCTGTGCTGGTTGTCATTAGACAAGACTAGACAGGAAAAAAATCAGGACAGCAGTAAGATATGTTTTGCATGTTTGATCCAGAATCCTGAGGGCTTGTGAAGTTTGTGATGTCTTTGCTTTTGCAGTGACAGCCTATAGCTCAGCGAGTAAGCAGAGAGGATTTGAAGCTTGGCATTTTTGCTGTTTCCAGTATCAGACCATAGGTTTTTCTTGTCCTGGCAGAGCAAGGCCCTGAGAGCTGTCAGGACTTGTATTGGCTAAAGCTGGTTGGGACTTCTTTTCCTGCAGCCTTATGCCGGTGGCCTCCCTGGCTGTACCTTTTGCTTTTCAAGTGCCAGGGCTGGCAGCCCTGGGATGTTGGTGCATCACAGCTCCAGGGGTCAGTGGGTGGCAGCCCATACCCTGGCTGCGGCTGAGACTGTGGAAGGTGTGTGAGCATCTGCCACACAGTGGCTGGCATCTGGTGGGAAAGAAGCAGAAAGTGGTAAAAATGTGTAAAAACTAACCTAAGCATAGACAAGACCTCCTTTCACAGTGAAGAAACCTTGATTCCTTCCTTCCATGCCCCTTCCTTCATCTTGTAAGCATCATATTTATCCTGGCAAAGACACCAGTGTCCTGGTGAGTGAGCTGGTTGAACACTGGGGTAAGTCAGCCTGTATGACACCACACTATTCTTCCAGCAGAATTTGAAGCGACTTGATTTAGTGTGATTTAGGCAGTTGATCAAGCTCTGGCAGTAACTTGGTGGTGTTGGAGACATGATACAATTAATTTAATTTTTATTCTTCTTAAACTTCTAGGAAGTACTTGCAGCATAGACTGGCAGGTTAAACATACTGCCTTGTATGTCCGGAAGGGGAAAAGTTCTCTTAGAATGACAGGTTGTAGCATAAGTCATTCTTTATCCTGTATATAAAATTTTCCCCAACTCTGGAAACTGAATTTTTTTGCCATTCTGTTTATGGAGGATTAACTAACTACTTGGATGTACCATTCCCCAATGAGTTAAATATGCCCATAGGAGTGCTTATGGCTTACAGAATGCTCTCAACAGTGGTGCCCGAGTCTTTAATGGGATGCAAGGTATACATTATACTCTTAATTGCTATTCTGTGCTGATGTGGACAGATGTTTCTCTATAGTTTCTGACTGAGGAAAATTAATCTTGGTAAGAAATGGTCAGGTTTATCACTGGGTGATATTCTTCAGGTAGCAGTTCTCTCTCTTCTTTGAATATACATTCCTTAGAACAAATCTCTTGGGCATACTACTAAGTTCTGGAATGATTGTGACAGATGACAGTGGAAATGTATACTTTTGGTCTAACTAAAAATTAAAAGTAAAGGAAAACTGTAAGTATTTCCCTAAGTCAGTGCAAGAATTGATGTTCTGTTCGAAGAATGCATTGAAATGTTTGAGTCTGCCCTATTAGAAAGATCAGGTCTCATAACTGCTGTTTTATTTGTTGGACTTGTGTTCGAACGTGACAGAGGTCCCAAGTGAAATTTCTGGATTTTATTTAAGTATGTGCTTAAAATGAGTTTTCCCTGAATATTTATACTTTTCTAAATAAAGTTGCATGATATTTAGGGAGAAAGAAAGAAGAAAGGAATAATTTTTAAATCTTCATGTTTAATTTCTGTTTCTAAGGTGACACTAGGATTTTTGGGAGGCTTCCTCACTGAGGGCTCAGGTCTGCAAGAAAATGCAGGATGTCACTTTCCTTTGCACTGATGATTCAGAAACATCAGCCTATATGTGGCTGTGTATTTATTTTACCAGAAATATTGGATTTTTTTTTTTTTTTTTTTGGTCCTGAGCCATCATGCCACAGTCAGACAAGACCTCTCCTTTTGCCTGGGACTGTCTGGCTGACAGTTGTACTGGGAAGCACCAGGAGCTCTGCTTCCCATGCAGCAAGGGTAGAGCCAGGAGATGAAATTGAGATTTACATTTCTGTCTGCCCTCATAAATTGCATTGTTATGTAAAGGTTTCTTCCCACTTCTTCTCTCTCCTCCTTATCATTTCCAGAATGAAAGAAAATAGGTGGTTAGGGTGGTCACGTCAGAGCCCAGAGGCACTGATAAACCTGAGGGTCCATGAGGAGCCCCCCTGGGGCCATCCAGGCACTGTTGAGTGGGCCACCAGCGCCCACTTTGTCCCTGCCCATGGCTCTGGGCTCCCCGGCCCAGCCAGACCCAGGGCCCCCAGCCTCAGGATGTTTGCCCAGCCTGAGCCCAGCTCCATGGGCCTGCCCAGCCGTCAGACACCACAGCCCAGCCGCGGCCAGCACAACTGATAGGGGTGTCTGTCTATCAGAAAATGTGGTAGGGAGCAAGTTTGGCTTGCCATTAAATTAGCTCAGCAGCTGTGTTAAAGTCAAACACGTGTGTTACCAGCTACCTGTAAATTTAGTGAAACCTAGAAATATTGTCACTCACGGGCTTGTGATTGTGCAACAGATATGCTAACTGGGTCCCTGGCATTGCTGTGAGTGTGTTTTAGAGGGATTAATTAATGTGAGGATAACGTTCTTCCCGGCAGAGGAGAAAGCCGATTTATGGCTTCAGGAATCGGTGTCAGCCGAGGAATACATTATCTGTTTGCAGATCAGCACGGCACGTTATGCCGTCAGGTCAGGAGTGCCCGACTTTATTCCTCCCCGCTACGAAACACCTTAATTAGAGGAGCCTTCCGGAAACTTCTGGCATTGTGAAGTTTGCTGTAGCGCAGTATGAATTTGCAGCATCCTAAATGAAGGATTCTGGTTTCCTGGATGAAAAATAAATTTCGGAAAGCAGTGAATCACAATTAATGAACAACCGTGCGTCAGCTATCGACATTCCCTTCAGAATATGCTGCACAGCAGCAACATACTTTCTTCTTCTAATAAGGCCTAACATGACATAAGGTTCTATCTGAAGGACCTTCTTGCTTTATTAATCTCATTATGACCACTTGAATTGCTACATCCTCTGTAATGATTAAAACATTTGACTCCCAAGTGTGACATTATAATGAGGATGGAGTTCACAGAATAAGGCATTATATCATTCTGAAAGGCTGTCAGCAAATGAAAATATAAGTCATACTACTCAGTGTAATATCCCTACTGTTTCCATGGTAGAACAAACTCAAAAATTTTACATACTTACGTATGCAGGTTTCCAAATACAACTAAGTATCCTCTCTTGGAATGTATGTTTTTGCATATTTAAATCTTTAAAAATATAGATGCCTGGACCACCAATTTTAAAAGGAGTATGGTTTACTTACGTGAATTGCCAAGCTAAAATTGACCACTTGTATTGTAGTATACCTTCCTCTTCTCACCGTGTGTATGTTTTTTGAAAGGATTGGGGCTGAGTCACTAGCAACATTCCAGTCTGACAAATTATATATTTTCTCTTGTTCTTTGCACTTCTCCTGTACTTGAAAATGTATAAGCTGTTCTGCATTTTCTTGAATGTACCATTGCTTGGTGGGAGTATATGATTAAATACATATTCAGAAACATGTATTCAATAAAAAAAAACCCTTTATATCTTTTTCAAAAAACTAAAATATCCTGTATAAAATTTGGAATGAATCCTGTTTCTAACTAATAAAGCTAAACAAAAGAGAGGAAAGAGAATTTAATTCTGCCACTTTTTCTTCTGCAGGGATCTTGAGGGAGAAAAACTTGGACGTTCTTCGGCATGGTGGTCTAGAATGAAAAGGCATAACACATGCTGGTGAAGCAATCCTGAGGTATGAAATGAGTTAGTAACAGCAACCGAGAGTAAGACTTCATTTTTGAGAATTAGAAGTCTTTCTTGTTTGATTTTTCATCTGTGGAGAGGGTTCTGTTGTTTCCTATAGAGTTAGTTAATCCAGTATTTTCCTGATTTAAGAGAAATTTCTGTGTGTGCAATTGCTGCCTTAAAAGCCTTCAGCCTTGGCTCTACTTGTTGTGATTTTCTGCCAGCAGTTTATCTGTCCCAGCACAAAACCCCAGTGTCTTCAATTGACTGCGCATTCAGTTTCTTTTGTACACTCTCTTTTTTTGGTCTAATTACCTACCTAATGGATACGTCCAATTCCACAAGCTGTGGGTTGTTTCCTAATCTTAGCAGAAGCAGGAAGGGAGCATAACAGAATACTGTATAATTAAAGAAAAAAGGTTAAATTTGAATGCAACTTGAAAAATATGAAGAACTCCTGCTTTTGAAACCTCGTTGGAAATAATTCCCAGGGAGTCTGGGGTACATCTCTTTGGGGTAAAGTTGATATACAAGGGACTGTGTCTAGGGCTAGAAACCTGCTGACATTGGAGGTAGACTTCTTTCCAAATTATGTTTTCATTACTACTTTGAGTGAGTCAAATTTTGCTCAGACTTTTGCCTTTGTCTTGCTATTTGGCAAAAATTCTGCTGTTCAAAACCATTAAGGGAAGCAACAAATAGGATAGATAAGTGGAATCTAATTATCAATGAGGTACAGAAAATGTCATTCATCATCTCGGGTTTAGTCTTGTGAGAGACAGTGTGTAAGGATGTTAAAAACCCATTAGGACATCATTCTCTGCATTCCTGATCATTTCATATTGTATTTATTAGAAAAGAATCTAAAAGACACTTTCTTTCCTCCTGCCCCTGATTACTGAGGTAAAAACAGAGAACCAAGAGGATAGACTGTGATAAACTATTACAAGCAAGCTAGACAAACATGTTGTGATATACTGAGAGATTTTTTCTGAGGGCTGTTTTTACTATTAGTTATTTGTTTTAAAGGGTCACTTTCTTATGATGCTGTTTGAGAGTGTCTAACACACCGAACTAAAAATAAATTCATTATTTATTGCATGGAAGGGATTGTGAGCTTTTGAAAGCCCTATGGTTTGCTAATTATGTCGTTGTCATTCACTTTGCAAGTTAACTGAATTTTAAGCTTGGTCTAGGATTGGGTAGAATTTGTTCTCATTAGTCTTAATAAGAGAGGGACAACAGTTGCACCAGAAGAGGTCATATTCTTCTTAATGTTTTTTGAAAGCATAACTGCTTCAGGTCATTGTAGCACATGTGTGTGATAAATATTTTATCACTGTAAATTGGGCTAAGGCTGGCTCTTTTGGTTCAGGACGCTGACTTAAATGTCAGTAGTGATCTTGACTTCCATATTTCTGCTGTTTTCATGTTCTGTTTTGATTTTATAATTATATTAAAAGTTTTGCTTTATCCTGTGGCACAGAAATTCATACGGGATATATAAGGCAGTTGCAGGCTTGTCTAGAAGACAAGAAAGGTGTTATTTGGGTTCTAGGGGAAAGTTTTTGGAAGGAAAATCATTGATGGAATAAGAAGGTCTAAGCTTCATTTTTCTATTCTCATTTCTTAGTAGGTTATTCAACCTGAAGTTGTAACTGCAGTGATGCAATACTAGAGTGATAACTCCTCTCGTACCTTATGGATTTTGAAAAAAAAAAAAAAGGAGGGACTCTGGGCCAAAAATTCTTTGTTGTAACACTTTGTTGCATTAGCTTTTTTTTATCAAGAGTTCAAAAGATGATGACCATTTGACATATGTCCTAGAAGTTGATCATATATCTGGTCAGCCACCAAAATCAGGTAAATCTGAGCAATTCAAGGTGTGCTGATTTGGTTCTATGAAAGTGGATATATTTTAAGATTATATGGGTAATATTTTCTTAATTTATTGTGATTTTTGTATTTTTTATGAAACGATCAGCTGTGGTAGGTAAATGAGAATTTTAATTTATAATCTCAAGATAATAGATATGTAAAATGTGGAAAGGAAAATATTCCATTCATTAGTTGTGAATGGTGGACATGATCTTACATAGTGCCATTTTTATTCTATCCGTACAGTAAGAGCTTTCTTTGAAAGGTTTGAGGTATTTGATTACCAGTAGTTGGTTCTGATTTGTGCCAAATGTTGCTACAAGCCATCATCTGCTATAGACTCTTTTCTATAAGATAATACTTTATTTAGCTAGGTTTTTTTCCACATAGTGTAGTCTGTTTCCTTATCAACGGAGCTCTACTTTTAGTTTGTTACTATCTTTACTATTTAATGATTGTTTAATCCTTACCAAAATACTGGCATTATTAGAAGGATAAACAGACTTGTAAGCGAACAGAGTACCTTGGAAGTATTCAAAGAGTCTAATGTATACACATAAGGTAGTTGTTTGTGTCTGTAATGAAATGTATTAGAAGTGTTGGGAGAATGCCGTTGCAAGACAGTGCCAGATACCAGAGGCACACAGTGTGATTTGCTGTTTAGCTAATCCTCTAAGCTAGGTGCTTGTAGGCTTGCGGCAAGTATTCCATTGACAGTGCCCTAACTCCTCCAAGGTTGGAAACCACAACTACTGCACCCTAATTAATTTGAACTGCAAAACTCTAGCTTGAAAATCATCTCCAAAAAGGGCTTAATGTGCTTGCCTTTTTTAAAATTTGTTTGGGGGATTTTTATTTTTTATTTTTTTGAGGAGAGACGGGGCCATAATTTATTTAACTCCTATTTCTCAATATTACTGGTTTGAAGACAATTTAGGAATCTAAAAAGACAAAAATAGCAGAGCTCATGCTGAGAAAGGAGTGAAGTGCATGTGGGTTTTTTGTATATACATGATACTGGTATTCAGATGGCGTATTTGCCAAACTGTAATCCCCTAAAAATGGACCTCAAAAGCATTCTTCAAATAAAGATTAAAAACCTTAAAAAACCCAAACCAAACAAAACCCCCAACAAAACACAGACACACAAACACCCCTCCCCAAAACAAAACCAAAAATGCCCAAACCAAACAAAAAACCCACCAGATAATTTCTGACTATAGGGAAAATTTCCAAAATTGCACAAATTATAAGACTTTAGTTGTCCGTGAATAGCATATTTAACATTCCAGGTGTATTTCTGCTGATTTAGGGCTGAGTTTCTGCAAATGCTCTCAGTGGTGGGAGATGCGCATGAGTGGAATGGCTTGCTTTCTGTTACTTGACTAAGGATTGTTTTAGTTTGCTGCAATATTCTACTATTTATAAGATTGTGGAAGGGGATGTACTTCTCACAAGAAAGCAGAATGTTGTGATGGTTCATCCTGTTGAGTCGTCATTTTTTGAGAAAAACTTTCCTGAGAGAGAAACTTTACATAGGTATTGTCACAACAGCTTTGCCACTGTTTTAAGGCAGGAATAACCACCAAGAGAAGATTAATGTATGTCTGGGAGAACAAGATGGTTTTGTTTTTACGTTTATACTTATTCCTAAAATATATTTATCTAGTCTTTTCATAAATGTTTGCAATTATGGAGAGTCAAAAGCATCATCTGTGAGGCTGTGATCTGAGACTATAATTTCATTAGGATGGCTGTTTTGCTTAGTCCAAAGGATTGCTCACTTATAATGCAACACTGATTACCTTCCATTTGATTGATTTTTATAGATATCTGAGTTTATTTAGTACATCTATTTCAGACTTGGCTGTCAAGGCAGAATTAATATCTGAGGTGTTCATCAATAGATTCTTTTTTTGGCTAATTCTGATGCATTTCTTCAGTCCCTCTGTAATTCAGGAAGCTGATATCTGTGTCTTATAAATTAAGTAGTTATAAATTCAGAAATATCCAAAATTACTGACTCTTAAATTTAAGATGTTTAGGATCCTTTTACAGTCTGTTCTCCAATCCCGAAGCAGTTCTTCCTCTGACCTGACTGAAAGCTGTGTGTGCTCAGTTCTGCAGATCTCTTTAATCTCCCAAATCTATGTACTTAGAAAACGAATGGTCAATTAATGCCTAAGTTGGAAGAAGTGATCCCCACCTTGTGATTTGGAAGGTAATATTGGTGCCAGAGCTGTACATTTGGCTTGTACTCTGCTACCTAAATTGAAAAAGTACAGCCAGATAGTAATTATGGTCTACATACATCATCCTGGGGGTGGGAACCCATTCTGCCTCTCTCTCTTTTATGGACCCCTTGGGTATGGGCAAGGTGCAGTCGTTTTGCAAACTTGTACAGTAAATGTCAGTCTATTCCAGTTGAGGTCACAGCAGTTTTCCGGGAGTGCACAGGCTGGTTTTCCACTATGATCCAAAACTCTGTGCCACAGTAGGAAAGTAGATTATACTGTATCCCTCTGATTAAACTCCTAGGTAAACTGCATGGAATATTGAACCCTTTACACAAGTTTGTATGGAGCTTCTCTGAAAGGAGAAGGGTTACTCTACGGCTCTGGAAGGGACCACACTAGATGTGAGGATAGGTACCCTGGCTTAGCTCCTTACCCTGTGTCCCTCAGCATAACATCTTCTGCTCATTCATTTTTTATGATTCCTGTTATATTTTGCTTCCCTGTTTCTCCTCTCTTCATTCGTCTCAAAATCCTCTAGAGACATGCTATGTTTACTTCAAGTCAGTGGTTCTCTGTGTCAGACTCCAACAAGAGCTCTGCTCTCACAGGCTGGTTTCTCTGTATCTGAGGCTGATTGAAGAGCACCTCTTTCCACATTGCAGCTCTTAGCAGACCTCTCCTTGAATTCCCTGTATTACAGAACAATCTCTGTGGCTTTTAGTTTGTTCTGCTGCTGTTCTGATGTATTTTTGTCCAAAATGTAAGGTGAATTAGATTGCATGACACCTGAAAGAGTTACAATTACATCATGACAAAAGTTCATCTGTCATGTGGTAGTTGTTCCTCAGCATCTGTGTGACCAGCTCTCACTAAATTTAGGTCTTCACATTCTCACTTCATGAATATCTGTCAGGTAGGGTTGACTTCTGATTTACTTGAAACTACCACTGAGTTCCATGGGACTAAGCAGGACAGGATCTAACTGTTAATGTAATTTGTAGTCCCCTTGGGGCAATGAACAGACTTTTTTAGTTAACTCCACCTGTTTTCACTTCTGTATCCTTGTGATTATTCTGAAGGAGAGGGGAGTAAGATGTGGTAAAAACCATCAGAATTTTAGTACCTGATTTTTTTTTTTTTGTAGTTTTTTTCTCCACTTCTTATCTTCTCATGTAAATAGCCTCTAAGAGCTCTATTAAAAAGTTCTTCGAATAGGGTCAAAGAATTATCAAAGCTAGCAAACTAGAAGTTGAATTGGCAACCAGATGCTTGGAAGAAACGAGCACCATTTGGCTTTGAACTACCTTTAACCAAGATTTAATTACAATATTCATTACTTCAGAGACTAGGAAAACTCAATATGACAATCTTAAGGGACCAATAGTAATAAAATAATGAATGAAAAATTCTAAAATGTAAGTCAAGTGAGAGAGTATATCTGTATCAGTAAAAAAAAAAAATCATAATTAAAAGTCATTTAATTTTGAGCATGATTATTTTCTGTTGCCTTTAGAGAAAAAGGATAAAGAGAGAATCCACTGAAAAAACACTGAAATATGTCTGCTTGTGCTCCTGCTGAATACACAAGATGGTTATTTTGTCAGTTTTGAGTGCTTTCTGTGAAGTTGAGTCTATCATAGATATATGCTGCTGTAGGCACCGACAGTTTTTATTCCTCATTGGCCCAGTTCTTTTGCTATCACACCAATTTTAAATCCCAGCCCATCTGGTAAGTTACAGAAGAGCCCAAAGGTCAAGGGGCCGCCTTCGTGAGACATACCTGATGCCTATGTTACAATGACCCTCCTTTCAAATTGTAAATAGTTATTACTTGATTTGTTTCAAAGCAAGTAATTTACATGAGAGGCGCTTGGATTCTGCAGCAGAACAATATTTTGAGTTTTAATTCAATTATGATTTTTGCGGAATTTGTTTTAATCTTTGTTTCATGATAGCAAGTGCATTTTAATAAATCGTGTGTCAGCTCTGGACAGCTCATATAAATTTTAAAACTAATCCAGGAGTTCAGATGTCAAGTAGCCATTTTTCAAATGTCAGCAATTTCTGAAACTGCATTTATCCTGGCATTAATATTTTTAACTTGCAATGTGCTGTGTGATAGTGACATTAATCTATTCCGTGTATTAAAGCCACACCTTTTGTAGATAGTATCGTACTGCCTCTGAGTGTTTGCTAGGGCTGTTGCCTGCTGTTATGTATATCAAACTGCTGAAATTGTCATCACCTCTAAACAGCTTAGGCCTCTTTGAAGTACTTTCACTGATCTCTGTGAAATTTATGGTAACCTGTGGAGGAGAAAAAAGGATGCGACTTTTTAAGACAATATTTTGGGTATTGTTTTTACAGTTTGCTACCCCGTCTGCTTTTTCTGTTGTGCAGATTGCACTTTTTTTTTTTTAATGACATCACAATAGTGTAAGTATATTTTGAAGGCTGAAATATGTGTTTAAAAACACATTTTCTTTCCATCTGAATGATTGTTTTGTCATTTCTGAAATGAAAACCTTTCAGCTGACATTTTTTTAATTAGTTTATATTTTGAGGATGTAATTTTCTATTCATACTGCACAAGGCATTTTCTTTTCTCTATGTTGTATACATATGTGTCTAAGAATAATGTAGTCTTGTGACTGCTGTTATCTCTTTCATTCATTGTTAAGGATTTAATTTACTGCCATATGTCCCTAAGGACCAAGGCTATTTCATTTGATTGGATTTTAAAATCTATTTGACGAATTAGGTCCACTGAGGCACAGCTCTGATGTAACATGAGTCCTACAGAAAGTATTGGGCATGCAAAGAAATGTATGTAAACAATTCTGTTTTCAAGATCTGCCCCTGAAAATGCAGTAGATTTAACCTAAACCAATAAAGAAACACAGAAACTGTATATTACTCCTAGCAACAATTGCACATACAATCGTTAAAGTCAAGGCCATGCTTTCATGCTCCTCCATAAATCTGCTTTAATCAAAGAAGCAAGAGATGTGGGCAGAATACAAAGAGCTGGTTGACCTAAGTAATTTTTAATGAACAGCCATCAGATTGTTATACTTTGAAGAAAATGTATACAATGAAAATTCCTCTAGTCATGTGCTCTGGGCTGTATGTGGTCAATAGCACTTCACTTATGAAAGACTATAAAGTGTCTATATCTTCTCCACAGCCAAATATTAATTCAGTTTATAAATAACAAAAGCAGAACTTGCACCCAAATATGGATTCAGCAACCTCTCTGAAGAGGAGCTGCCTGTAAAAAGTAGATCTTGGATTAGAATTGACAGCTGAACTGAAGATTATATGGGGCTCTATGTAGAGAGACTAAATGATATGAATGGTTTTCCAAATATGCATCAAACATATACATTAACCTGTTTATATCTGTTAAAATGTAGTAGTTTAGTTGTTTTTATTCACATTATTTGGCTTCAATAATTTAATATTTTAAAAATAAAAAGCACTCCACTCATTCTGAGAAAAAGTAGCATTTTTGTGAATAAATTCCGTTGAGATCATTAACAGAAGAAATTAGGCTACCAATATTTTTCAAATAATATGTGAATGAGAAGGGACAAGGGTGGAATATAGGATGTGTGTTTGACTGACATTCCATTAGCAATATTATGATTCCAGTGTAACTTCCATATCATCCATATGAAAAACAGTAGTATCTTTCAAAGTATTAATAATAGTATTACTTATTACAAATTATTTCAGCAATTCTGAAGAAAGTAAAAAGAGATTTTATTTCTCAAAGATAAATTCTCTGTCATGTTCAAAGAGGACAGGAAACTGAAACCTAACTGAAGAAGTTTTAAGGATTTACATTGATCAGAGGATAGATGATGTGTAAGTTTTATTTTCTAAATTGGCTATTTTTCTACTATACTTTATTTCTATATATATATAATGTATATTATTTTCTATACTTTATTTATATCCTGTTCCAGGAATGCATTACTTAATATTTTCTTTTCATTCACTATTGAAGAAGAATAAATATTTTCTAGTAATTTTAGATTCTGGTAAATAAGATCTTCCAAACTATAGTTTTTAAGTTCATTGCAATCTAGTTGGCTCAAACTGGAAAAAAAAAAAACCAAACAAACAAACTTGACTTTTATTATATGTGTTACAAAGATCTTTACTGTGGATATATACCATGAATGCCTATTAGTCATAAACTTTTAAAGCTGCGCAGTAGTTTTTTATAATTAGAAAATGAATTTGCTCAAACCCTGAAACTTCTGCAGGAATTTAATGTTTTCAGTTTTATTCCTGTAGGAAACACAGGTCTGTGAGCAACACTGGGTTTTAGGAGCTCACAACTATGAAAGAAAATATGTAAAATATATACACAGGATTGGAGGAGTTTAAAAACTGAACTATGTCACAAAATTTATGCACTCCCTCTGTTGGCAAATGAGCCACCAAAATTGAATGAATTTTGAAATTTTGAGAGATGGACATGTCTGCCCAATGGGAGCAGTCCAAACTTTATAGCCCAGTAGGCCCCTCTGTGTCTGGGCCAGACTTAATTCACAGTTTGTACTGCGTACTTGTGTGTAGAATTCAAAGCCCTTCTTCTGTCTGAGCGTTTCTTATTCCCGGTGTTTGCATTATTCATCGCCTCTCCTTATATGCTCCCAGATCAAATACCCTTTGTAACAATCATCCCATAAGCCAGAATCTACAGGAGTAATAATATGGCCTTTACTCTGTTTAAAGAGCAAAGAATACTTCAAACTTTAAAACTCTAACACAACAGAACTAAAATAAAATGTACTTTATTAAAAAAAAAAAAAAAATTGATGAACTAGAATAAATCATATAATTGATGTAATAAAATGATCATAAGAGCAACTGGTACATAGGCCAACATTCTGGTTTCCTCTACTTCTTCTGAGAATGATTTCTCTTCCCTGTCACTGAGAGTATAAATTCTGTTTAATACCAACAGTTGCATTTCTTTCAACCATAGGTGGCCCATGTCACATGGTTTATTACCAGCTTGGCTTAGTTGTAAATGATTTTCAAGAGTGTGATGGTGTTTTCATTCTGTAGTGGAGTTATTTTTGTGTGGAGCATCCTCAGGTGCATGGTTTAGGACATCTCATAAGGTAACCAACTGGAATTCCTTTATACTGAATTGAATCACTGGTCTGTCATTAGCTTACATTGAATATGTTATAATTTTTGACAATACTGTATATTATTTTTCCAAATAAAGAGATATTCGTGGTCATAATTTAAAATGAATAGTCTCTGCTAGAAGTACTGATGAATTCTACCTGAGATCAGATAAGACATTTTCACCAAAGAATGTCAGGTCTTTATGTTAAAATAGTTTGAATGGTTTCCAGAAACTTTGTAGCATCTGGATGGTACTACTTACAGCCACATTTGGAGATCAATGCTGGAGTTACGTTCCTATCAGTATTAAACTTTTCATTTATCTTTTGCAGTTGACAATATCACTGATAGATACTTGCTTCAATCTACATAACCATCTGTGATATATGGCCTGCATATTCCCTGACTGTGTTGCCTTCCCTGCCACAGTAGTCTCTATCCACTGGGAAAGGAGGATACTTGTGCTGCAAGTGCTTTCAAGGAAGGGGAGAGATGATTCTGTGAGAGCAGATGAAAGCCTGTCTTATTTAGGCTGGGAGAAGTGTTTGCATACTAATATGATTGCATTCTATAAATAGATTGGCATTAGGAGGAAGGGAGACGGAAAGGGAGTTTTGTGTGTGTGTTTGCATGTTTAGATGAAAGTCTAGTTCGCACTATAAGGATGAAGTCATTTATTTTCAAACATTCATATCTGGGTTGGAAATTACAGGAAGTATTTATTTGCTGCCATGCTAACAGAGGGGTATGCTCAGTACTACTCTGAGAGGTGGAAGAAGGATTACATTGCAAGGCTGTTAGTGGTAGTAAGGGCTCATGGCCTCTAACATAGAGCTATGAAATACGCACTTTTTTTTTTTTTTTTGGGTGTAGGGTGAGTTGTGGTGGATTTTTCTTTTTGGCACCACTGTTTTCTGCAGGAAATAAGATTGCTCCTTCCATTTGTGTATAATGACTTTCCGGTGCTGCTGATCAGTGCTTAGGGAGTGTTTTTTCGTTTGTTTGTTTTGACCCATTACATTTTTTTTATTACCTTTTGACAGTGTAAAATGTAAATTACTGACCCATCCTTGATTTTCTGTCCCACTTTAATCTTTTGAATAATCTCACATTGAGAAATTATAAAGATTTTTTTTAAAAAAAAAAATCATTGTTCTAAAATTGTTGTCACTTTCTGGAGATGTTTTTCTGCTGTTGTGATCCGTGCAAACAGTATAATCTATGTCTTTACATTTAGACTATTTGTGGTGCTTACATTCCTGAGAACATGTCAAAAATCTCTTGACTGTTGTAAAGAGCTTAGTAAACAGTGCTTCTCCGGTATCGCCAATTCTTCATCTGACAATGAAGCTGTTTCATAGGGTAAATTATAATGGTTTGAGAGTTTTACAGATGAGTTGCATGCTATTTGCTCTAACGCTACCAGAGAATACAAATTACATCGTTTGAAGTGACTGTTTCCATTTTCTTGCTTTCAAGGTCAATGGGTATTTTGGGCCCACTTGATGCCACTTACTGAAAATTCTTTCTGAGTGGTTCACTTGCCATTGAGATAGAAGGCTTGAAAACCTGCACAAAAATGAACACTTTTCAGAGATTGTATATTAAATTTGGAAAGTGGTTTTTCATTAAATAAATCAGTATATTTAAGCACAAGATTAGGAACTGGGAATTTGACTCTTAATTCACTACATAATCATACTTGAGATCACCATCTTATGTTGAATTCTGTGTGCATGGACATGTGCCTTCATAAATAACTAGAGAAACCCATGGGAATGTCATTTATCTTTTCTGGGTATGTGGAGTTTAGTTTTAGCATGCAATGATATGCTAAATAACCTTTCTAATAAGTAGAGATAAAATAAATTATAAAATATAAAAATAAATTATTCATTATGGCATTGTTTTCCTTCTGATACTTTTTGAATATATTGTATTTACAGGTAGAAAGCCTTTTATGTTAGTTTACATGTGTACTGCCAATGATCCTATTTCTTTTTCTCATAGTGAAAATAATTTTGTTCTCTTTTGGGAGTATATAGGTGAGAATGCTCCAGATAGATGAGATTAAAAAAAATGAGATTTTTTTCTTTTTCATTTTTTTTTTCCCTTGGGTTTTATGAATCCTAGAATGGTTTGGGATGGAAGGGACCCTAAATATTCAGGTCCTACTCCCTGCTATGGGCAGGGATGCCACCCACTAGATCAGGTTACTCAGAACCCCAGCCTGGCCTAATGTTTTAACTTCATTTCTGCAACTTTGCAAAGAAAACAGATCACTCATCTTCCTACTAAATATTGAAGTGATGTAACTTAGTTACAATGTCTAGTGTCCTCCTTATATGAGGGTTTGCCAAATACTAGTGCAATTCTGATGTAGTAGCAACTGCTTTCTTGTGATTCCCCCGCAAACAGAATAAACTCACTGCTACATGGGTAAGTGATCATGTGTACTCATGCACATCAGTTTGATAAAATGTATGTAATAAAATCTGACTGGATTTCTAAACTGAACTGAAATCTAGTTCTATCCCTGGATTGAACTAGATACAACCAGGAGCATAGACACTTTAAAAAGGGGTGAATAGGGAAGGTGATACTGAGGGATTATATGAGTTTTTATCAGAGCCTTCTGGGACAGCTCTCCTGAGAACAACCTTGCATTTTAGTAGATGCATGAGATCTAGATATTGCATTTCTACAAGGACACGCATACCCAGCATGTGGAGATGAGGGTATCCAACTCTGGCCTCATTGCAGAGCACTAATGCCAAATGCAGATTCATGCTTTGGTTACTTCCTTCTCCTTGGAGATGAGTTGAGTTACAACTGTATAGGAGCTTTTTTAAACATACAAATTAGTATGAAATTTGGTAGGATGAACACACAAGGTATACTAGTTCTTTATTAATATTCATGCTATCATACTGTGTTAAATTTAAGCCACTTTGAAAGTTCATTATATTAATCAGTAAAAAAGCACTCTTTTCTGGAATAAAAGTAGTTTCAAGTGTGAATAATTTTTAATAGCATATGCATAAGGAAGCATCTAAATAAGTTTGCTTTTTGAATCTGAGTATCGGTGCAGGCATTTTATCGCACTTTGCTTTGAAGATTATCTTTAAAGCTGTCTTTGGATTTACCAGAAGTCTAACACCACATTACTTTATTTGATCATTTATTCTCTTAGTAGTTGCACCAAAAATTGCTTTTGTCTTTTCTTAATGCTAATACAAGGAATAGCTTCATTAACTTACACACAAAACTCCTTTTTGATTCAAGATAGGGATTTGGCTGATTCTGGTTGGGATTTGTTGTGGGGTTGTGCTAATCTGATATACGGCAATTTCCCCCTCATATTTCTGAAGACCTCAGACAAAACTGGCAAATGGGGCAAGCGGAAGGGTATAGAAATCAAGACTAGCTATGGTTTAACAGATCTTTAATCTGAAACTTCAAGAATATGAATGGTCCTATTTCTAGTTTACTGCTTTGGGATTCTTATGCCAGAACTGTTCAGTGACTGTGACACTGTGCTGCCCCACCCCCCTTATGCAGTAGCTTAACCAGTGGCAGTGATGATGCATGGGCTTTTGGGGAGCCAGGTGGCAACACAGTAGCCAAGGGCTGTCTTGCACCTCGCAGGTATGCAGTTATGATTATAAGTCAATCATCTTACTCCATAAGTTGTGGCAGCCAGTGGCCCATGGAGCTCCCTTGCCCAGCAGTGGGCTGTGCACCAGCATCTCCCCTTGAGTAGGAATGCCTTGCAAGGTTACTCCTTGTGTCTGAAAGAATCCTTAGCATATCAGATGCTCAGAAAATGAACTGGGAATAAGAGCACTGAAACAATGAAATCTTAGCCAAGTCGTAGAAAGGATTGACTGTGCACAAATAATCCTTTAGACATAAGGCATTGACCGACTTTAGGACTAAGTCTGCATCGGCTGCTTGTAGACTTCCCTATGAGAAGGTATTTAAAACTCAACAGGGTCCTTTCTGAACCTCATGATTGAGTGGGAGGGTCTCCCTGACAGTTTTCACAGAATCAGCTACGTTGGAAAAAACCTCTGAGATTGAGTGCAACCTTTGAACCAACACCATCTTGTCTACTAGACCATGGCACTAAGTGCCACATCTAGTCTTGTCTTAAATACCTCCAGGGATGGTGACTCCACCACCTCCCTGGTCAGCCTATTACAATGCCTAATCACTATTTCTGTAAAGAACTTCTTCCTAATGTCTAATCTAAACCTCCCCTGGCACAGCTTAAGACTGTGCCCTCTTGTCCTCCTGCTGGTTGCCTGGGAGAAGAGACCAACCCCCATATGGCTGCAACCTCCTTTGAGATATTTGTAGAGAGTGATAAGGTCTCCCCTTAGTATTCACTTCTCCAGGCTGAACAACCCCAGCTCCCTCAGCCACTCCTTATAGGACTTGTGCTCCACACCCTTCATCAGCCTCGTTGCCCTTCTTTGGACCTACTCCAGCACCTCAATGTACTTCCTAATTTGAGGGGCCCAGAAGTGGACACAGTACTTGAAGTATAGCCTCACCAGTGCGAGGTCAGGGAAGAATCACTTCACCGGTCCTGCTAGCCAAACTATTCCTGATACAGGCCAGGATGCCGTTGGCCTTGGCCACACGCTGCCTCCTATTCAGCTGCTGTCGCTCAGAACCCCCAGCTCCCTTTCTGCCCTAGGTACCATCCAGCCACTCTGTCCCCAACCTGTAGTGCTGCCTGGGGTTGTTGTGGCCAAAGTGCAGGACCCAGCACTTGGCCTTGTTGAACCACATACCATTGGATTTGGCCTATGTCCAGGTCCCTCTCTAGAGCCCTCCTGCCTTCCATCAGATTGACGTTCTCCCAAATCTGACCCTGTTGTCTGTGCAGTAAATATTTACTCAGGTACTTTGTCATCGAATCTTGTTAAACCAGTGTTGCATTTAGCATTGAATGTTGTTAACTCACTGTCTTGTATCAATCAAAAACATTGATGCTTCTCTCTTGCGAGTAAAGTACATCACTCCTTGTGTGACTTTTTTCTGCAAAAGGACACATATGGACTAGAAAACATAAGAAATTGTTTTCGGTAGCCCAAAGATGACTGTGGTAGGATGAGAGAAAGGAAAGGAGATGCCCAGATTCCTAAGTATGTCTTTAATGATTTCATGTATTCCTAAAATGTGGCTAGATAATTCTCCGGAGAAAAACCAAAATTGGCAGAATTTTGACTGAAAATGTTAATTATGGAGCTTGAGAAGTGCATGATATATGCCTGTATATAAAGGTCATTCAGGCACAACACAGAAATGGGAGTAGGAATTCAATGAAGGCACAACACAGAAATGGGAGTAGGAATTCAATGAGGGCACAAATTTATGGCAGACAGTTGTGATCCTTTCATGCCTGGCAGAGTAGAGGATAATGAATTTCTTGTGGTGAAAGCCACTGTGCCCAGTGGAACAGGTAGTGGCAAGCTGCCCCATCGTAGCATTTGTAATGCATGTTGTGGTTTCAGTGGGGGCAGCTATTTTTAGTTTCTTTGCAACTGTGAGTACTGTTTCAAAGGGTAAATGTGCAAGTATTTGTTCTCCTGGTGCTGTGGAATATGAGAATGTAGCAACCAGTCAGTATGCAAACAGTGGATTGGTAAATATAAAAAAAAACATATCCACATTACAAATGTGTGTAAAAAATTAAATCTTGTCTTGATATCCATCTCTTATCAAAAGTTTGTACTGTTTTCATCAATTTGACTCAGTGGGCTAATTTGTATTTAAATAATTGATTTAATTTTTTTGTCAGATTTTTATTAGATTCATGGGTGCAAACTTTTTCAGTCCTTGGGCTGAAAACAGGGGAAAAGGCAATTTTTTCACTTACTTGGACACAAAATATTAAAAGATGTTCCGTTAAACTCTGTTGCATTTGCCAGTAAACTCAAATATTATCTTGATCTGAGGAGTAAGACAAAACTGTAGAACAATATGAGTATATGGGTAAATCAAGTAAAATTGCTACCTTCAGTGTAACAGGACTTCAGAATTTCCAAAACTGGTTCAGGCAGACTTTAAATTAAAAATTAAAATAAATAAAAATGTAGCACATGTTGTATGCAGAATAATTCCTGTCACCATCCCAAATCTATGTGGTATATGCTCATTACAGTTCAAAATAAATTACTTGCATAAGAATTCCTTCAGTAAGAATAGTGGCTGTGCTTTAGTAATGTTTAGAATCTTTTACTTTGCTTGTATCTGTGGATTTTTCAGAAAAAGATTTTAATATTTGACCAGAGTCTAATTTCATATTCCCAGATCAGCTGAGTAACTGATTTTCAGCCTTCTCCTAGGTGAGTTTTATGCAAGTTTTAACCTGCATACATTTTTGATACATGTGGAAATTGACTTTCATTTCCTGCATGCCTAAAATAATTCCATGTCTTTTTAGATTAATGCCATACATCATATTTACCTTAATAAGTTAAGAAAATGTCTTCAGAGATGTCTCCCTTAGAGCTAAAACTGGAATTGGGTCTTAAAGATTAATCAGTTAATGGGTAACTTGCATAACATAAGGTGGAAATACAGGCTGGAAATAATCATGTTTAAGACAGCATACTTATCCCTTGATATGATGCATTTTCATATGTTAATAATTTGTGGTTTTAAACTTTTTAATTGCCACTAGGGCCAGCATGTGATGTCTGGTTTTGATTTCTTCAGAAAATACTACTGAATTTCAATGCAATTAAAAAACCTCTTGACCTGTGACCATCTATGATTTCCTGGTCTGCCCTGCAGTTGTGTTAGGGAACACACATGCCAGTGGCACAGACCAGCCGACTGATTTTCCCCAAATGCTCTATACAGTAATTTTTAATTTTTTAAGTTTTTTGCTTTCTCCAGTTGCAAGTATGGGTGTACAACCAAATTGTACCCTCTCAGCCTATTTTATGGTTCTTATGAGGTACAGTAATGGAAGAGGCCTATATTTTCAGTGAAAGACATGCTGCAGAATGAAGACAATGGAGATGAATGTTAGTTACAATTTTGAACACTGCATGTTATTTCAGCAAAATCAACATTCTTGAAGGCATGAGACCATAAGAAATACATGATAGGAATTGTGAGAAGGCAGATGTTTGGGAGTTTCATCCTGTAATGGATTTTAAGGATAAGAACCATAATCCTCCCCCTGTATGCTAAAGTTTAAGCACAGCCGAACTCCCGGTTGAAATGAAGAGCTAATAATTTATGGTTTAACTTTATGCCAACAAAAGGCTCACAGAGTTGAAGTATTTTGTTGAACCTTTGCCTTAGTTCCAGTTCATATCTGCAGTAAACTACAGAAAGGAGTTCCATGTGATTATTGGGTGCAGGATGCAGTAGGCCCCAAGCTTTCCTTAATGGTTAGGCGTGCACTTGAATTTAGCCTGAGCCTCATAATGCCTGGGCAGAAGGAAAAAAATGAGTATTTTAAGCACTTCTTGTACTGTAAAAGACCATAATCAGGATTTTGCAATTTGGCACATAGAATACAATCTTCAACACGCTTAGCTGCAAGTAGTCTTGAAATGCTTACATGTATTTAGATGTGAGGTATTTGTTCCTATAGCTTCACATCCAAGTAGAAGTTTGCTCTGACGTGAATGGAAGTATTCAGGGAAACTAAGGTCACAGTGAAAAGTTGTGTCCTTGAAAGGAAACTCCTTGATTTTTTGGGATCATAGATTAAATTCTGGTAACTTAGATACTAACTGAAGAAAATATCCTTATTGGGGATGTTAATTAGGTGTTTAATCCCAACCTTATAATCATCTGCATGTCTTTTTTCATATATACGGATCTTGCATGATTACTGTGCTGTTGTACTGCTGAGCTAGTTTTGTGTCAATAATCTTGCCCAAAATGTATTTGATGTTGTCCTCACGTCTGCAGTCTTGATGGTATTTGCTTTATTGTGGTGATATTGTGACATATGTTTTCTTGTCCACTGCATGGTTATGATACTATCAGTTAGATAAATTTACCTTGATGTTATGAGTGAGATAAATTTAACTTCTCTTGCAAAACTAGTGCATGCGGGGGATGTTCTCCATGAGACCTGGATTTTATCTACAAGTTGAAAAGAATAAGAATATAGCACTTAAAAGCACTGTTTGCCTTCTCAAAGGGCTGTAGGAAGCCTCTTTGTAGAAATTGTAAAGCTTTTCAAATGGCTTTTTAAAGGTTTTGTGTGTGTGAGAGAGAGGACTTTGTCCTCCTGGTACTTTTATGTAAAAAGCTGGCTGTGTAAAACAGGGGAAAATGCTTTAAAAGTTTTACTGCAATATATTTCTTTGCCTAGGAGGATGGAGGACTTTATTATATACTTTTTGTTTTCCTCCTTTATCTTTCACAATATGTTCCCTGGTCCTTGGGCTCTGTCAGAGGGAGTGGTGACGTTCTTGAGATGCATCCTGCCAGTACTGGGTCAGATGGTTAATAGCTTTAGATTGGGGAAACCATGCTGCCTGTTTCTTATACCTGTTTTGCATTTATATGAGCCATTGTTCTGTGGAGTTGAGAAAAGAGCCCCAGCTGAAAAATACCTCACTTGCTAAGCATTCAAACAGTTTTAAACAAGCATTTGACTGGTTTTCAGGCTGTATCCTGCTGTAATTTCTGCCCTTCAGGGAAGGGGGAAGGTTCTCCTGTATAATTATAGCTGTCATTTTGCAGCAATACATGGGTAACTATGGGGGGCAAAAATCTTTTCTGCAGCATACATACAAAAGCTAAATATATTTTGAAATAGATATGTGTAGATTTTTTTCCCCCAACATTTTCCATAGAAATACCAACATAATTTGGAAAATATTATATGAAATTAAAATAATGTGTATTCATACAGTGTTTCCTAGTTGATCCCTGCCAAATTATACTGTGCAGTTACAGATTCATTCATCATAGAATAAAACTTTAGAATTGCTAATCCACCAGTCTCAATTAGAAACTGGTAATATATTTTATTTATTTTATGAAGACGTATTACAGATTGCATATGACTAATATATGGCAAGAATAGCATGACTTCCAATTATTCACACCCCTGAACAGATGAAGTCGTAGACTGTTAAAAACCATGGACTGAATAGCTTCTGGCAGGGAAAGAGACAATTTTCTTAATATAAAAATTATCAATGATTAAAAAAAAATTCTGTGCACAGTATCTGGAAGTGGAGAGTGGTTTATAGACGTAAATACTTTCACGAGTTCAGGAACTGACTTAGATCTAAAGCAGGGAGCTTTCTGTCTGTCTTAGAACATTTTGTTTGTTAACTAGCAATTATGATATCAAAAAGGAATTCCCACCTCCCCCACACTCTGCCCCAGGATATAAGAAAGCAACCTTAGCTTTAGCTTGGGTTGCTTTTCTATGATCATCACTTCAAAGGGGTTTTTTCTGATCAGCTAAGATTTCTTAACCATCTGTGGACTGCAGTTGATTAATCTTGTCTTGAAGCCTTGCCCTACATATCTTCTTCTTGTTGTAAAAAAGTATGTAGGAACCATCTTGCAGTAGTAGCAGTGAATGGCGTTCAGATCTTCTGGTTTGAGTACCTGTTGTAATACCTGTTCTAGTCAGAGGGGAATAAAGAAGGCCTTCCTTCAAAGGATGGTTTGGAGCACTTAGATTTCTGTTTGAAATGTACATTGGAGAGATGATCTTTGGAAGAATTAATTGTGGCTACTAGTCTCCTAATAAAGTAGCTTCAGTACCTTCTCATAGGCTGCAGAAATTATTTCAGAAACAGAGAAAGTTTAAGGGGGAAAAAAGTTATTAGGCAGAAGTTAGACTTTCAGATTAATCGACAGGAACACCTCCGTCTTTGTGCCAAATCTCTGATTGAATTTGTTTGTCGGTTTGTCTGGTTTTTTCCCCAATTCATCTTCATGTCACTAGGGGTATATATGTTTTATTATGCACAAGGAGTAAGTATTGCTTTACTTATTTTCAGCATACAGTGTATATATGAAATGAACTGGCATTGTCTTCAAAGGGAATGATTTGGCCTGATTGTGGGGAGTGAAGCTGAGCATTATGGAGCAGGGTCATGGATATATATTAGGTACAAGAACGAGAACTTCAGCAGCTCCATCTCAACTTTTTTTAAAAACTAAAAAAGTCAGCATAATACCAAGTATGGAAAGATAATCATGTCTATTCTCCTTTTAATTTTTTAATTATTTTCTGTGAGTACATGTTCATGTTGTCCCGGGATGTTGGGTAAGCCCTTTAAAGCAATAACCACCACACACGTGGAAATTTTTGTCTCTTAGCTGAGACATGGTGAGTTTCATCATGTCTTAGCCTGTTGCAAATGCCAGGCAGCTTCGTCTTCACAGCAGCAACTTCTGAAGAGAAGCGAGTTTGCTTGCTATGACATGAGTGGTCTACTACCTTTCAAAATATCTCTGCTGCTGTATCACAGTGGGATTCTCTGTCGCTTGGTCTTCATCCTCATTTCTCTTTTGTATTATGTTTCTCTGTATCTTTTCTATCCCACTCATCCCCACCTTTTTTTTGGACTTTCCCAATGCTGTTAATCCTTGTAGAATTCAGCAGTCTTTGTTTCCTTTATTCTATAAAAGCTTGGTGTCTATTGCATGAAATTTTGATCTCTTGAGGTACTGTTTTGAAGACACATATTGCCACGACTGGCAGACTAACTGGTATGGCCAAGCACAAGCAACTGGAAGAGAGACAAAACTAAGTAACAGATTATGTGCACCTTTTAAGTTCCCTCAGGCTCCTAGTATTTAATCTCTGTTACAGCCCAATGAAGACAGGTAGTTGGCAGAGAGGAATCCTGTACCCATCAACAAAATTTCAAAAAAACCACTGAGCTGATATCAAAGGTTATTTTCCTCATAATATTTCCATGTGGTAAGAGATTAAGTGACACTGAAAAATGTTACAAATTTCAGAATGTAACCATGTTGGCTTTTTAACTAGTGGAAATCAATGGAGTTTCACTAATTTCAAAAGGACTAGGAATATTTTCACCAGTTGAAGTTTTGTGATAAGATCAGCAGTTATATAATAGCTTCTGAATGTTTAGTTTGTGCTGAAGAAAACCAATCAGCTTCATCTGGTGTTCATAAAGAGTTTCCATACTATAAGTCCTCAACTGGTTTAAAACCCCAGTAATTATTTTATACAAAAGAGTAAAGCTTTAGATTAGTAACTCTATATACAGTTGATAAGTGTAGGTCCTGAGATGTCCTGAAACGAACAGCCTTTTCAAAAACAAAAAAAACGCACCAAACAACCCTTCTACCATAAATGTAGGTTTATGGCTGTTAGAATCATGTGATTTCTCAGACTGGTTGACTATCAACTGTTGGTGTTTTTGTTAAGAAATTCCTTTGTTGTCACTTGCCTTCTTTTTTTCATCGTCTTTTTCCCCTTCTGTGAGGAAGGAAAGTAAAACAACATAAGGTTTAAGGCAATTAAGTAAACCACCTACAGTTAATATAGATCATGTTCAGAAGTTAGTGACAAAATGAGAGGGAACTTGCTCAAAAAATGGAGGTTAAATCTCTCTGTGTATCAGAAAAGAGGTGGCTGAGGTCACAGATCACAGATACGTAGGACAAACGATTGTGTTTCATTCAGGGGAAACAAAAAAAAAAAAAAAAAAGGGTTGGTAGAAATTTCTTTGAGTCCAAATCTGGAAAACTATTTTTACCCTTTATCTTTCAGTGTACTTCTCCTTTCCTCTTGTACCATTCTAGTCTGGAAGCCCAGAATGTACTTGAAATGCCTTCCCTTACTGTCTAAAATGATAGCTTTTATTTCAGGACTTGGCTTATTAGTATTTGATCCTATAACCCCTTAAGGCCAGTGTTAGCAGTCGGTGTCAGGAAGTCCCAATTCCCAGTGCCGAGGGGTTAATTGCTTTTTACCGTTTGATCTTTTTATGCCCACTTTATATGCTACCTGAGCCTTTTACCATCTATAGGAGGTACACATACTTTTCTTTACTGGCCTACTTCTTGAGTCTCCCCATAGCTTTCCTCACTGCTTCTTTGCCAATTCTACATTACGTATTTTTCAACCAAAAAAATTACAGTTGACCTGAATTTTTCCTTCTTACACTATCCAATTTTCTTGGCAGGAAATGTGCAGCGTGCCATCATTGTACTTCTAGGAATTGAAATAGATCAATAGGATGGACACACAATATATTATAAAGGGAAAAATAACCCTGAATATGTATAGACCTATGAAATTGGACTGCTAATATGTTAAATCTGGAGAGGTTTGTTGCATAAAAATAATTTTTGCATCTTTTCAAACAATAGGGCTAAAGTGTGTGGGATGGGGGTTAGGGGTGGGGGGAAGAAACCCTCAAAACTAAATTAAGACATCTCAGATTTTATTGTTAAGTAGTCTTCAAGCAAAACATGGCCAGATTTATCAGAAGTATTTGCTTTGCCAAGGCTTACACTACATTCATAGAAAATTTTTGTTTATTACCAGGTTTCAAGCATAATAGATTAATTTCTTTAGGGTTGTTTAATTTAAAATAGGAATTTTGTTTACGTTCTCTTTATATTGCACAAAGGTAGCAATCAAGCTGATATTATGTCATAGTACTTTTTGAAATATTTGCAGTTATTTGTCAGAAATTGACATTTTTGTGACATACATTAATTTCCTTAAGAAAGCAAAAAAAAAAATTCAAAATAATTGAGAAAATTAAAAACTCCCAAACTATCACCATATACTTCAATGGTTATAATTCTGAGAAACACCTGTCTTCTGGAATCTATCTGAAACTATAATGTGCCACTTCAACTTTCAGATTTTTTAAATTACTGTATTACTAGTAAATGAAACAATCATAAATAGGTAGGAAACTTGAACAGTTTATCTGTATGGAAAAGTCAATATCAGGTCTTTAGTATTAAAAACAAACAAACAAAAAGAAGTAGCTTAGATGGGTAAAAACAGTTCTGCCATCACTGAAAGTTACACACATTCTAGTGTATCTGTATCTCCTGATAAATTGATCTCAATTTTCAGGTTTTCTTGCAGATTGTGATTTTATTAAATGCTTTCCATGATGTTTATCTGGCCTGACAGAATGGGAGCTCACACATCAAGATTTTTCCTTTAGCTTAGGTCTTGTCACTAGTCTTTCAGGCTGCACATTTTTCACAACAGCAGTAGATACTTGATTCTCTTGAAAACCTTAATGACATTCAGGTTTAACAAAAATGTATTGCCAAATTAGTAAATGATTTTTTAAAATGGAAGTGAGAGATGGAGAAAGAAGCAGAAAATAGAAATACAGATTAAAAATAAGAGTAAAGTTTTAGCTTTTATGGATCGTGATGCATTTAAAAGCTTAGCTGAATTGTGCTAGTTCTTTGAAATATATTCAGAATGACTGTGCAGGTCTTTCAAAATGTAACTTGAAGCAAAATTTACATGCTCTTGAATTTTAGTATGAAGATAAAAACCTGCAAAGATCATTTGAAAATCCACATGGACGTAATGAACTTCACAGACGTTTATGCTTGTGAATTTCATCTATTTTGAGTTCATTTATCTCCTCCTCAGCTACAATTTGCTTCCTCTGCAGGAAAGGAACTAATGCTTTATCACCTTAGAAGAGGCCATTGTTTTCATCTTGGCATTTGCCTTTAAGAGGCCACAAGGATGGAGCCTCTTTCAAAGACGCAATTGCCTGTCCTGTTTTCACTGCTGAACTTTCTTCCAGCTCTTGTTCTGTGTGCAGAGGACATGGATTCTTATTCTTTTATTCAGGTGCTGCTCTGCTAGATCATTCTAAGTATAGGACTCATTGTTGTCTTAAAGAGCATATGGCCCTTATAGGGAGTTGGGAAGGTCATTAAGTTTGCATAATGCCTACAGGACTTTCTCTCTTTCAAAGGTGAAAGACTGCTTTGCAGCATGAGTCTGCAGGAGGAAGAGGGATCTTGATGTAGGTGGGATAGTTTGGTCCTGCCAGTCATTGCTTTTAATGTCTCTAAGGATATTGCATGAGTAAAGTCAGAACAGGCTCCTCACTAACCAAGAAGGAATCATGAAAGCAGTGATTTTTGGGAAGTAGGTACACTGTGGCATTAGCAGATAAGTTTACTATTTTCCATAGATGCTAGTAGTGTCTGGAAGTAGACTCCTTCAATATGAAAGCAAAAAAAACCACAAACCCTGTCTTACAGTCATGTCTGACAGTCAGCAGAAAATAGTACCCCGTGAATTTGTCTCTATTTCTGACAGTATACTCCCCATCTTAAAAATTTCTTCAGCTTGACTACCTTAGCAGCATGTCAGGCTTCTAATACTTTTCTCATTCATTATCCAGACTTTTATCTTGCTACACAATAATAACTAGTTTAATTTCCCTTAGGCAGCTCTAAGTTTTGCTGTTAGGGAAGTACAATTCCTGTATCTTTAGATCCTTTCTGGATGTCAGTATATTTTTCCCTCAAAATGCAAACTGAGAAATACAATTGGTATTTGGTAGAAAAAAATATGAGCAAAATAGAAATGTTTCATTTCTACTTCTTGATGCAATGTTTCATATCTTTCATGTTGACTTAGCTCAGCAAAATTGTTTATTGAATTTCTTTTCCAGCAGGCAAACGTAGGAATGCATTTTCTAGAAATTATTGTTAACTGGTCTGAAATGTTGCAACAAAAGTTATAGTGGAGAGTTCTTTTGGACTGACAAAGCCAAAATAGAAAGTACAGTAGTGAGTTGGTTTGCCAAAAATGTCTTCCTGAGTGCCCTCTACACCACAGCTGCAAACAGATTTATAGTAAACTATCCTCTAAATAAATGGCAACAATTCTGAGCTACTGAATTACCTACTTTGCTCATCTCTTTAGCCTTCATATGAGTAAACAACACAGAAATCACTGCTGGATTGAGGGAAAGTGTAGGTGAGATGCAGTACTGCTCCTCTGCATGTTTAATCTGCTCTTCTGACTACCTTCTTGAACCTTGCTTAAAAGGGTTTTGATTAATTATTTATTTTTGCCATAGTATCAGATTGCAAGTCACAAGATCAAGGTACTTTTCAAAATCTCTGAGTTTCTATGTGCTTGAAAGCCAAGGACAAACCTCCTTGATTTCCATGGACTACAAAGGTCTCTATTGTGTGCCACATTTACACTGCCAAGCTATTACCTGAAGTGCCTTGTAGATATTCCCCGTTTGACCTTTTATTATTTTCATTCCCATGACCTCTCCTCCCCTCTTGTCCAATTTGAAGGGTGTCATATCTGTCTGGCGCCAAATGGTGCCAGTACTCAGGAGCCTGAGTAAATGTTACAAAATAAGAGCAGCTAATTAAAAATCTGTAGTGTTGACATCTGGTTAATATATGCAATATTTCCAGAACTTGATAGCAGATCACCTTACAGTAGCAAGGGTCTAAGTCAGAGTGTTTAAATAAAGTCATAATGAAGTATAGTGATATGGTTTTAAACTTGGAACTGTTCCAAATGGAGTCATAAAGTGTGCTAATTGGTTCCACGAATTGGAATGCAGTAAAAGTCAGATTTTACAACAGTGACTATTATACAGTGGAATTAACTTGGCTATTCTAGAGGTTTAAAATATACCTTACCATTAAGAGACAAAGTCACAAGATTATAGGGATTTTACTTGGCTAACAGAGAGATTGGCAAGTCTGTTTTCATTGTTGAAGATTAAGATGACAAGAACAACTTAATTAACGTATTTAGTTAAATGAGGGGAATGTACAATGGTATTTGTTTGAATGAATTAGTAGGACCTACAGACTTGATTAGGTAACATATTAGAACACTACGAAAAATTTAAGTAATTATTTGAGTCACTTAAAATATACTTAATTATTTGTTCTGCATCAAAGTTATAGAGCAATCTAAATACATTAAATTCATTAAGTTAATAAGAAGGACAGAGATTACTGCTTTGACATTGTTGAAACATCTGTAATTTTTAAGATGATAAAGCACAGGCAAAATCATTTTGTGCCAAAGTAGTAATCTCAATGAAATGCCTCAAAAATGTCATATCTATTTAATATATTTCTGTAAATTTTAAACCAAAACAAACTGTTAAAGGATTTCATTGTCTACTTTTACTTGAGGCACTCTATTTTCTGTGGCAGGAACTTTTCGATCCATCCAAACCTTTTGTCTACCTAAATTTGGGTGGTTTTTTGTTGTTTTTTTTTTTTTTTTAAATATTTCTGGGTTTTGATATGTTATCTTATTACAACTTAGTGAAACTGTTGCTATTTTACAGTCTTTTCTATATTTGTAAGATAATGATTGTTGGCATCTGAAAACAAATTGACAAGTCAGTAAGACATGGTTATGACAGTCCACTGTAGTAGTCTGAGCAGCTCAGTTCATTGTCCGCCCACTCCTACATCTTTTCTGACAATGGGAAATTCAGACTCAGAAAGAGAACGCAAAATACCTTTTACTGGACAGCTGAAACTGAAAACTGTACTGAAACTGGTGGACAGGAAGGGATAGGCAGGGAGCATTGGTTCATCCCCTGTTATTCTCTGAGTCTGTTCTAATCTAAACTAATTCTCTAACATGAAATCCAGTGTTAGTAGTTTAATTAAAGCTAGCTGTGTTCTGTCCAGTCTTTCCTGGTGGGTAGCTCAGCAGTATGTGGTGGAACAGAACTTTGATGGATTTCATAGGATCTTTTTCTGTAGAGGCACCTGCCACTAATAACATGTTTCTGAATGTGGAGAAGGTGTCAGGTATGGAGAAACATCCTGGAGAAGGTTAGCAAGGAGTAGATGCAAGCAAGAAGATATTTTGCTTTGAGTCTCTGAATTCTCCATAACTGAAGTAAAACAATTTAGAAGAATACAATATAAAAGATGAATCATAGAAGTTAAAAGACTAACATTTTAGGCAGTTGGCTTCTTTAGGTTTACTGAAGCAAGTGAAAAGATAACTGTAATAGACAATTTCCATTAATAATTCAATTGGAAACAGGTGCAACAGTTGAAGTATTTAAACTGCACAAAGATTATGTTAGTTTAATATCAATCAACAGCTGTAGAGTAATTGCCCTTTTAAAATGTAGTTATAAAATTGTTGGCAACAATAACAGTAAGCCAAATCTATGACAATGTTGCTAATTTGATACTTGGATCACCAACAGATGCTCAGAAAAGCAGGCTTTCCACCGATAATTGAATTTGTGGGTAGCTTTGTTGCAAAAAAAAAAGGTATTGTTGAAATGATCAGGTAATAAAATGCATTGATTTAGTCTGCTAAATTTGGATAAAAGCTTACCATTTTAATGTACTGAACTGTCAGTGTAACATGGTATGAAAGGAAATCTTATGCTTAAGCCACTTGTTTTGAAAACAAAATATTTACATTTAAACATTGCAGAACTAAATAGAGGCATTGTTGAAGGAATCTGATGCTGTAAGGAAAAGCTTATATGATGAGTATATGATCCTTAACGTGTGCTGAGGTAGCAGATACAGACTGATAGGATATAGGTTGATTTACTGTTAAAGGCTTGTAGAGCAATGTGACTGTGGGTCAGAAAGTATTGTTGCATTTCCAACCTGCAACTGTCTGCGTGGACTTGTAAACTAGTATGAAGTAGAGAAGTCATGATTGCAGGAAATAAAGCTTCTTGTTACCTGAAGTGATTCTAGGTCTTGCACTGTCCTAGTCCTCAAGAAGAAAGCTTAGTCCTGAGATCCTGTTTCACTTGATTTTAAAAATAGCCTTTCTAGAGGCTACATGCTGCCATATTTTCACCTCAGTGATAAGAAGTATTGAGAAAGGTGTTTAGGAACTCTCCTCTGTAACCTTCATTTGTTTCTCACTGAGAGAAAACTGTCTGGCCTAAACACTCATATGTCTCTGGGCTGCGTAAGCAGCATTCTGTCTTGGCTGTGAGGTCTGAGGTCTCCAGAACTGCATCAGGAACAAATAATCTTTTTATAAGGACTAGAATTCTCTTTTGGAAAAGCAACTTGAGAAAGATTTTTTTCATAGAGTTTGCAGGAAGCCTTCTTGATTTCCTCTCATCTTGTTGTCTCTAGAGCAAAATGACAGCGATTGCTGAAATGAATTTCTTGTACCCATTCTTCTTTTTAGAGTTCCATGCCAATTTATTCTATGCAAAACCAGAAACACTTTGAATATATATGCAATATTTGAATATATTCTTTGTCAGTTCATTTTTTTCCAATTTCAGGTGATAATATATTTTTTCTGATTTATATTTAAAATGCATTATTTGGGGAACATACTGAAATCAGTACTAGTTTTCCTATACAATGTAACTAGATCACTTTGCCTTTTTGAGAAAACAGACTTATTGTCTTGTTAATTTGTCTTTCTCAACTTAGTGTTTTTTACATCTTTTAAAAGACATACGGTGATTTAATGGCACATATTGATTTTTTTTTTTATTTTGCTTGTTTAAAAAGACCTTTTGCTAGTATAACTTTGCTTAGCTTAAGTTATTTGTCTGACTACAGGAATCACAGGGCATTATATAATACTTTACATGTTATCAAATTTTGAACATTTAAAATAAAATGTCATTGTGCTTTATTCCCAATTCTTACTTTTTTTTGGTAAAATTGTATCAATAGATTCTATGATTTCAAGCCATAAAATCTGTGAACTTAATCTTTGTAGATACATTTGCAGCTTCTCCCAGTTACTCTGTTTGGATAGTCAGGTGAATGCAGCTATAGGAAAAAAAAAAAAAAAGATCAGGTTGTATTTGAGTAAATATCAGTGAAGAAAAGATACAGAAAGAAATAAAGCTGAATTTCTAATCTGGGCATTAAGTAACTTTGAAGCTGGTTGTACAAGAAGTTAGATCCAAATTGGAGGACATTACTAGTATTCTCAATAAAATGGTGCCAGTGGCGATGGTGCCATGCTGGTTGTGTACAAACAGAGCAGGACTTGTTTCTGGATTCTGGGGGCATATAGTTTGAACAGTAGTTTGGTTTGTTTTTTTTTTTTCTTGCTGCCTGAATGAAAATGTATGCAAGATGTAAAATCAATTGGTTGTCATAGGAGATTTTCAAGCTTTTAAATAAATAACCCATCTCTGGGCTGTTATAGTTCAGCAGATTTATTTCCACTAATTCTTCTGCAAAATAAACTCTTCAGTTTTGAAGAAAAGGCTGGAGAAACACATCTCTGTGTTGCAAAGAAGTGGCACTGTTTTTCTTCTTTTTGATCTCTTTTTATCTTCTATCCCTCACTTTCTTTTTTTTTTTAGTTTTTCTCTCAGGCTACAAATACAGTGCAGAATAGCGATGAGGCAAAATTCAGCTTAAATCAAGACAGTCATTTGCAGATAACTGCTTTGCTCTCTAATCAGTCAAAGTGTGTCTATTTTCAGTAGTTGAAACTGACTCTCTTCCATTTCTCTTCCAACATGAGGGAGAGAGAATATTGCATCTCTTGTTTCTATAGCTTTCTCTAGATATTTAAGGAAGTTTAAGGATTCGGGGCAGCTACTAAAACTCTGCCTTGCATTTGCCTTCAATCAATATTCCACAAATATAAAATAGTTCAGGTTATGAAGAAGTAGAGGTTGTGGATCTCTGCTCTTATCTGTTGTGGACTACAAACCATTTTGGAGAAGTTTGGTTGTAGCACCAAACCTTGTGTCAAGATAACTCCAGAAACCTTTCTTGATGTTGATGAGATTGTTCTTTAAACAACATCATCTAAAGTATTATAATTGCCAGTTATTTTTTGTAATAGATCTTACTTTGCTGCAGAGCCTCCAATGTGGTATGATAGGGTGTTACATACTCTCACCTTTAAATCAATTTTCCTTCTGCAATACTATTTTTTGATAACCTTATAGAGAAGAGCTGGTGAACACCTCAACAGGATTTGACCAGAAGTGCATTAAAATCCATTATTAGGCATGTATGCTGAAATAACTAAGAAAACCCATTCAATTAGTTTTACCCGTCTATCATGAAGAATTTAATGATCTGAATGTGTATGATGGGCTTCCATTAGTATGAACCCTCATGTGTAGTCTGTTTGACTGGGTCAATTTATGTTGGCATTGCCATACAAATGCACATTGGTTGCATGTCCTGTGTGATGTGCTGGTTTTGCTGTACACAAATAGCAGATCTCATGAGAATGTTGGACTTATCATCAGACTTGTTAGTGTGGACAGACTTACATTTTTTAAGTACAATAAATTTCTTGGTCATAAGAACCCAAACTAAAAAAAAACAAACAAGGCTTCTGAAATGCAATTTCTGCTAAGAGGGAATATGGCTTCCAATGGTGACACTGTAACTGGAAAGCTCAAGCTTCGTCACAGTTTCCAAGATGTGCTCTGGCTGCAGATGGTGCAGAATCAGTACCATCCATTTTCCTGCTAGTGAGTTAGTGAGTTCTCTTCCTTTTTAATTACCACATTTTGATAGTTGAAAATGCAGCCTGGTTCCATACTGACCTAAGACTGATCTCCAGTCGGATAACTTTTTAGGAACTCAGCTGAGATAATCTGGGAGTTAAATCCTTTAGACTGTGAAAATACATTAAGAGTAGACCAGATAGCATCAATCCTCTTTTCAGGCATAGAGTCACTACATAGCAAGTAGGGTTCTAGTACTTGTAAGCAGCTGGAGAAGTCAAGGGGGAATCAGGAGAAGAAACAAAAAGCCCCACTTCATTTAATTTCTCAGACCCTCTGAATGTTGCTTTACTGTAGGGAAAATACCCAGCTAGTCTAATTCTCTCCCTGCCTAGAGGCCTTTGCTGCCCCCTGATGTTTCCTTTATTGTTTTATATGTACAAAATGAATATTGAAGATAATTTTGTCTTGATCCTACTGGTCTTTTCTATGCATTTCTACAGTGTTAAGCAAGCAGAATTCCTGTCTCAGTGAAATCTGTGTGTGTTAATGTCATCTATAGGTTTTAAATGAACATCTAAATGATCCACTACCTGGAAAAGCCTCTCTGAGCTTGAGTGCATTTAAAAATAGGGATAATATTATTATATATTTTCATAATATTTTTCCTCTTCAGGATGTCTTTAAGTACGGTGGGAAGGTATGAGCTTAGAAATTTCTGCCTAAATCCTGAATTACATTAAAACCAACAAACAAGTGGACCCTCTTTCATGAGATAATTCAGTCTGTCACCACTGAAAAAAAAAATAAATTGTAATCTAGTGCCTAAAATCTTTTCATAATAAACAGCAGGACAGACAAAGTAACTACAGTGTACTGATACTGAGTTATTAAAGTAGATTGAATGGGATTTTTTTGGTGTATACTAACAGATTTATGCTTATTTGATGAAGTAAATGAAAATAACAATTTTAGCAATTTCATTCTAAAGGCTTTAGATACTTTGCAGGTAATTACTACCTCCAGCAATAGTGTGATGTGATGAAAAGCTTAATTTACAGAAGGGCTTTTTGTGAATTTCTCCTGAAGCTTTCAAAAATGAAGATGCAGAAAGAAAAAGCTGTCTTTTTACATAAATGGACTTTGACTCTTCACTTCTACTGTAGTACAGTTGCTAGAGATCACTAGTACTTTGCAGCTGGTATCATTTCTGGGAAGTAGGTACATTTCTGAATGAGAGGTCGCAAACAGCTGGAAGTTAGTGTTCATTTTCACCTACTTTCTAGTTACACATGATTGTGGTGATGCAAAACAGTATGCCTGAATAAGAAGCTTTGCAGGTACCTTAAAATTTGAATGAGGAAAAATATTACTTACAGTTCTGATTTTTTAAGACACTGTTTTTTGAATGTGGTATTCCTGTGAGTGAATCATTGCTAGAAATGGCAATGTTTACTGTCTCCTACTCTAAACAAACACTCAAAGGGAAAAAAATCAGATAAATTATATATAAATTATATTATTATATATGAAATCACATTTTTATTGGTAAATCACAATCCAATGTCAGTAAAATATGTTATAATAATTTATATGCATGGCCATTAAATAAGTTTGCTACTCTTCTCATGTTTAGTTAAATCTGCATAATGAAAGAAGGAAAAGTAATTATTTGGAAAAGAAAGATATTTATATTTTCTTGCCCTGCAATGGAATTCTTTTTCTCCTCTTTCTCTGTGAGATTGCTTGAGTAGTACAGAATGAAAAATGAAATTGGACTTGAAATTATTTACTCACCTTTCTTCCTTTAATAGCTATATTTCCTTTCCATAACCTGTCATCTAAAATGTTTCCTCAGGTCCTCAGAAATGTCGTCTTCACACCTTCATCTATGACAGTTGCTTCCTTCCCTTACTTCCAGAAGTATTTTCCTTTTTAGCCATATGAAACTTAGCTCCTTACCCATTTCCTCTTACTCAGATTCATTTTCTACTATCTGATGCAAATATTTCCATGGCGTTTGATTATTGTTCTTGGCAGACTTCATTAACTTTGAAATTACACTGGGACTGTGCAATTGTAATGATTTTTTTTTTTTTTTATCCCTAACCTCAAATTTTTTGCAATGTTATTTTGAACAGTCTGATTTTGTTATGAAGTATCATTGTACACTGCTTTTATTTACCAAGACATACCTTACAGTTTTATATGTACTTTTACTGGGCAATTAAGTGTAGTAACTCTCCAGTTGACTGAAGTGATTGTTTCAGGAATTAAACATTATAATTTTGTGTTCATCTTGAAGTTCTCCATTTTGTTCTGTACTACACCTGCAAAGAGACATCCAGATGATTTTGGACAGGCAAGTTGAAGAAGTGAGGTTTGGTTAAGCTCATGTGACTGAGGCTTATGATTGTTATGGCTTGATGGATACTATATGGGGTCCCCTGGGACTAGAAGTGAGGACAGCTTTAAAATACATGTAGGAATTTGTGGAGACGTTATGGCAGACATGCAAAACTGACCAGCTACTTCTAAGCTTTTCTTTTGTACTAAAAGGCTTTAAAGTCTACTGAACTCATACCCGAAACATGCTGAAGCTCTGATCGGAGAATCATAGGACATCACAGTTCTGGAGGCACCCTGAAAGATCGCCTGGTCCCCCATTTTGTGGAAAAGAGAGCCTAGGTAACATTATGTAATGCCTTGTCCAGTTTTGTCTTGAAAATCTCCAGTGCTGGGGACATTGCCATTTACATGTACCTGGGAAGGTTGTTCCAGTGACTGACTGTTCTCACTCTAAAAAAAGCATTCTTTCTTTATATAAAAGTGAAATCTCTCCTGGTGCAACTTGTACACATTGTCCCTTGTTCTTTCCTTGTGGTTCCCTCTGAGGCGACCTTTCATACTGTAGCTGCTCTGTAAGCACTGGAAACCTGTGATGAGTTTCCACCTAAGCCTTCTATTCTCCAGGATGAAAAGATCTAACTCTTCAGTCTTTCCTCACAGGGCAGGTTCTTCAGCCTTTGGTAAGCTTTATGGCCCTACTTTGGACCCTATGCAGTCTTTTTGAATTGTAAGGACAAGAAAAGGACACAGTACTTTAGACAAATAAAGCCTGACCTGGTGCTGAGTAGAGGGGTCAACTGGCTCTACTCTTGTTGTTGGCGTGATAAAGTAGATTGCGTTGTTGTAATGTTTCTACGGTAAGATATGGATGATAAATTTGCTTATAATTACCTGTTATGAGCACAAGAACTTTATAACCTTAGTTCCCGGTGTAAGTCTGTCTAACTTGGTTTCCAAAACAAGGGCTATTTTCAGCTAAGAAATACATATTCTGCACGATAACTAGGTCATAAATGCATGTGAGAAGGAAATAATGTGGTAAGTATAAAAATAAATTTATAGCACCTGGATTGGATGGTGACTGCTGCTCCATAAATATCTTTAACAAAATTCAACGTATTTCAGGTAGAAGTGTAAATATACCTCAAAATGAAGAGAGGTGACCAAAAATAAAGCAGAGGAGCCTGTCTAATAAGAAAATATCTAATAAGAAAACACTGGAGGGGATACAAACTGCATGGACTCAAAATCACACATCCCAGCACAGTTAGAAAAGTAAATAAAACTAGAAGGGAGTTATTACAATGGTCAACATTAATCGCTGTTGAAAGCCTTATTTCTAGTGGCATGGGATGGTTTTGTATTCCAGCAGCACTGGGGCAATCATCAGCATTCTTGATAAATCAGGTTAGGCAACAGGGTCAATCTCTATTGTGATGAAGTCTCTTTGTACCTAAAGAAGCAAAATTTCCAGACTTTATTGCTGAATCAGGAATTTGACTTTGGAGTTGTTAGTTGAATGGGATTGTCTGAATTATCTTCAGATTTCCTTCTGAACGAACGTGGAACAATATAAGATACAAACCCTGGTTTTCTGGTACTTAAGCATGTTTTTATAAGCTCATAAAAGGCTGGACAAAATTGCCCTAAAAATAGCTATGACTGTTAATTTTTCGCACCAAACAGAGGGAAGAAACACAGACAGGAAAAGAGAGAAAGCAAGAGCTGTGAGAGAGAAAATTTTTAGTTGGAAAAAAAAGAGAAAAATAAGATCACTTTCAGAACGTAGTGCAGGCATATAATTTGGAGATGCATTGCAATATCATTTTAAGAATCTGACCTGCACCACCATATATGATTTGTTAGCAAGGTGCAGGATTAACTTTATGTTGTATTATTCCTATATACTCTGGATAATATCAGATCAGATTTTATTTCAACATGCATGCAAAAAAAAAAAATCTGAAATTGAATCCATAGCTTTTCATTTTTTAGTATTTTTTTCAGTGTAATAAGTAGTAAATTACAGGTCCAAAATGAGACATTTTTCTCTATGAGGGTTGATGTTTTTCTGTTTCATTCTGGTTTTTTGTCTTAAAAGGAGAGAGGTTAGGTTTGTGGCTGACTCATATTAATGTTGTTACATGCTTGTATTGGACACCTCATCAGTGGCCTGTTATAAAGTATCTGTACATATATATGTGGGTTACTTTTCTAGTAGATTTTGCTTTAGTATTATATAGGCCAGACCTTTTTTTCTTTTTTTCTTTTTTTTCTCCGTTTGCTTTCAGATACACCGTATATACTACGTAGCATATATGGCTCATTTGCTGTTTTATAAATTTGCCTGATTAATATATTCAGTCTTATTCAGCTTAGTCAGTGAGCAGATCTCTTTTTTTTCTTTTTTTACAGTCCTCCTCAAAACAAATGCTCTACTGACAGAAGCTTAGTAATTGTTCTGAAATTGGATGGACAGAATCATCCATACCCAAACAGTAGCCCTTTAGTTCGTGTCAGCTTCTGGTCTTTCTTTAATCAATATATTCAGCAGTAATGCAAGATGAAATGGTCAGGTCTGCACTTGCCAGTGCACAACAATTCCGTATGCAGAATTTGTAACACTGAGAATTGACTTTGTCCCAGTGTGCAATGTCTAAAATAAATTAATTAAAAGCTTTATCTGCATTGTGGAAAATTCTGGTTTGGATACTATTACTCAGATTAAGACCAGGTTTTCTTCCCAGATTGTATTGGGAAAGTTGAACAACGTGGACAGCTTTGACTTTACAGAACACTCAAAATGGTGATGGGGAGAGTTGTTTTTGTAATCTTTTTCTTGGAGCCAGCTTCATACATCAGGAGTAACGGTAATATAGTAATATCTGGTAATACATATTTGAAAAGTGTATATTAGTCCAGACATACAACTGTGAAGAGAGTAACAGAATGTCAGGAGTCTTCTATGACTGCTTCCTTTGTGAAAATATAATTTTTTATACTTCTGAGTTTTTTTAAAAAGTCATATTTGCATATGGACTGCCCAAATAACAGAAGGCTTTGAAATAATTTTTTAAATTATGAAATTGCTGTTTACTACCTGCTTTTCTATTGTTTAATGCATGTTTTTCCAACAAGTACTTGGTAAAATATTTAAATATAACTCAAAAGAATAACTTTCCCCATCAACTCATATATCATTTCAAATATTTATTCATTAAGTTTGTGTCCTTCAACAAATGGGAATAAAACCCCAAGCTAAGCTGTCCCAAAGCATCTTGCAGCACAGTGCTCAATCTGAGAACATTAGAAATGTTTGTTCAGAGTGCAGGGCTCAGTTAAGCTGTGCTATTTCCAGGGCTCTAGGATTTGTCGTCAGAAATTAAAACCCGTAACTTCAGTTAACCCTTATGAAGAAAGTGTTAAAATGCATGCTGTTTTTGTTCAGGAGAATGTGTGCTGCTTTGGTTCCGATGTAATGGAGAAAACTATCCCAGAAGTGTAGTTTCTACTTAAAGTAGTTATTCAAGGAATAAAAATTCATTCTTTCTTTGAAAAAAAAAAAGGGTAATGGAGCTATTACATAAAAGAATAGTATTAATATATTAAATAGAAAATTATAAAAATGTCAGAAATGTCAGTTTAGCTTTCCCCTCCCTTCTCGCAATCATCAAATTATATTCAAATTGTAAGTAGCATTGCTACTAATGCTGTCCCTTAACACAGAGATATTAAAAAGCATGATCTAGAAGTTTGGAATTTGGGTGTTGAGTTTGTATTTTAGCTTTCATTTTTTTTGTTCAGCAGTGGTTATGTTTTTCTTCAGTTTGTGATGTTGAGGGTTTTTTTTCCTTTTGTTTTTTTTTTTTTTAATTGAACAACTAAAGGTCACTGTAGCAATAAGTTAGTTTTTTCCTATGAAACAATTCAAACAGCTAACTCCTTGCCTTCCTCTTTTCATTCTGTTCATTCCAGTTATTCATGCAGTACTTTGGCACAGCCAGAAGTCAAACAGAAAGGTCACTACCTGGGTTACTTGTGTTTTGGTCCACCATCCAGTCAGTCTGCCTGCTGCATTACATTGTCAAAGTCAGCCTTTCTATTGACAGGCATATTGATTTCCTGATTAATGTACCTCTGTTTTATTGGCGTTTACTACAGGAGGCATAATTTTAATGTTTCTATGATCAATAGCTCCATCAACACCAAGAATTCCTACTGTTAGCTTGCACAGCTCTAACTATGGGGAGTTGTATATTTCTTGATAAATACTACATGGAAGTTGTAAACATTAGAAAAGTGAAGAAAATTGATGTTCTCTGTAGATTCCTGTTGTATTTCAGCCCTAGGAGAGAATGCAAAAACTTCCAAGTAATTCTCTGTAGGGAAGGCAACCCACAGGTAGTAGCTCTCTGGGCTGGAATACCAATGTATGGGAAGTAATTACGTTTAGAATTCCCATTGTGTAGTCACTTTGTCTCGAATGTGTAAATACCCATAAGAGAAATTATGGCTTTTATTCAGTTTTAGTTTAAGAAATGACATTTTAAATACCTTAGTTAACTTCATTATAAGGAAGGGAATTCCGTGGCTCTCGTACATGTTTCTAGACTGTATCTGTCTATAAATTACACAAGGTACCTGAAGGCATCTACTTAAAATGTAGCAGATTTTGTCTTGGAATTGTAACAGACTTGACAATCTCCTGCTTGGTGTCAGATAATTTCTTTTCTTCCTCCTGCCTGCCCACCTACCCTGTTTCTGACTTTTAAAACCAGAGAATGAAGAGACTGATTTTTTTTTTCCCACTCAGTTAAATAGTAAATGTGAATAATCACTTTTTGTTTGATTTGAAATTAGATAATGGTAGGATGACAATAAATTGTGCAATTTACAATATTTTATCTAAATATTTTCCAGATTAGGTTTCTTCATTGCATTAAAGTTTAGCTTTCCCTGTGGTTAGCTCCTTTCCTGTATGATCTAAAGGAGGTATTTACATGGCTTTTCTTGGTATCTGAGAAAGCGCTTGTGTTTCAATGTTCTCCTGAGGAGAAAATTTTGTATGAATGCCCTGGTTAAATCAGTGCTGGGTTATCCTTATGGAGACAGGGAAGTCATGCTTATTTATCAGGTAACTTATGCCTTAAAAAGCTTGCAGCCTTCTTTCAATCAGAAGTCAGAACAAGGACTATGTATCTTGAGAGATTGAGTTCCCACCATTAATTAAGAAAACAGAAGGATGAAGTAAAAGCTTTCAAATTTCCTGTCTGCAAAAAAAGGAAGTATTCTTCCCTATGGTTTTTTGTCAATAAAGACTAAAATAGTATCAAAAATATCCAACAGTTTCCAAGCACACAATTCAACTGTTTTGGTCTTTTGGTATAAATTTCAGAGGCTGGAGTGTTCGTCACCTGTTTACATCATTGACATATCTCAGTGGATGAAACTAAAGCAAAAAGAACCTTGGTGCAATGGTGAAATCCACTAAAATTAGAACTGTGATGATCACTGAAGAGGGTGCTAGTGATGTGCAACTAAATCCTGTGGTATATGGAACTAGAAGGAAATTAAGTCAGTAATGAAGGTTTAGTTAGGCATTAGTTTCCCATATTTGTCTATGGAACTATCTTCAGTTATGTCTGTGTTCCTGAAATAATTTACCAACCTGATGTCATACAAATCTAGAGATACCTTTGCCTCTGAAAGCATGGAACAGTAGTGAATGTTTGGCTAAAACAACAATATTTTAAGTGGGTTCTACTCCTGATAACTATCTCTGTGGTTGATTTTAATAGAATATTAATTATTCTACTTGCAGCAAGCTAGTTTGAGTCATAGCTTTCAAGTGATAGTTTTAACTGGTGGAAACTCTTTAAAGCCACAGGGATCCCTGAGGGGATGCTCATGCTGCCTTTTATGTCAGTGACTTTGGCTCCCAACTTCTGTTTCTTTGCCCGCTTTTGTTGAGCAGAGACTTGCTGTTCTGAGGTTTTGCTGATTTATTTTGAACGGTGTGGTACTCCCAGTTCTTCCTAAGAGTTTGACAGGGGATGGCACTTGCCTTCCTAGTGGGCCACAGTAGGGCAGAGGGGCATGGTAGTTTATGAGGGACTATGTGGATGATGTACAGACTCAGACTCCAATGCAGGTTGGGCTCTTTAGGTTCACTGAGGGAAAGTGTGAAATTTAAGCTTTAAACTAAAAGATTGTAATTCCTTAAGTGCTTACTTTGATTAGGTGTTTTGTTCTAATTTTGTGTTTCCTCTATAAACCGTATGAGCATATAAACATTCATTACCTAATGAACTGAAGTGTGTGTGTCTGTGTACATCTGTGTTTTTGTTAAGCAAAGGGCTTTAATGTATAAATCTTTACCTGAAACAGTAAAGTAGAGTGATGGAGCTCAGGTTTCAGGAAGTAATGACCCCTTTTAGCCTTAGGCATCTTGTTTAACTTCCTTGTGATTTATATCATTTTGTGTTACATAAAGATAATTGTATCTCCATTTGATCCTGGAACAAAAACCTTCAGTATGTACAAAATTAATATACAGATTTTTTTCTTCACTGCTCCACTTTACCCCTATTTATCACTTCAACACAGGTACCAATCAGAAAGATTTAGTAGAAGAAACAAATTCGCTTTATTTCATAAAGTACAATGTACTCCCTTACACTCAGTTCCAGCAGAATTCAGGAAAAATGGTACTTAGGTTTCATTTTAATAATTGGTAATTTATCCATCTTCTAGCCTCAGGGTTCTGCACAATTCTGCTTTCACTTTTTTCTCTTTCTTAAGCAATCACTATAGCAACCTAGTGTTATCTGATGAGCAGTGCACACAGAGGGCAGATACCCATATATGCAGCATAGGATTAAGGGCAAAAAAAAAAAAAAAGCCAGGTGGACTGGTGAGGTACTATATTAGCCTGTCACACAGAAGATCTGAGTCTAAGCTGCAGTTTTGAAGTTCATTAGCAGGGACAAATTTTTTGAGATGTCACCTTCCTTAGAAGAAATTTCAGCTTGATAGTGGTTTCCCCTATAAAGTTGTCTCTGGCTGAAACAGCAGTGTAGCTGATGGACTCTATGATTGCATTAGAGCTGTATAAAGAATTGATCAGGTTTTAAATATTGTGTATTTACTTTTATTTGTAAGCACTGTGGTAGCACAGGTATTGTAGGGGTAAAATTATGTATTCCTCTTGGCAGCTGTGTTTAGCCAAGAAAAGGTGTGTGGGGGCAATGTGAGATGAGGACAGGTAAACTTTAGATATGTTTTAGATAAAGACCTGGATTTGAACTTAGCAAATACTCCACAGGCTCTGACACACTCTGTCAACCTTTGAAACCCATAGTATCATAATACATGAATTCAAATGACTCAGTTCTTCAATCTTTATTCTTGATGATCAGTCCTCAATTGAATATTAATTGTGATGAAAGACTGCATTGGAATGGAGTAGCATCCAGAGGGCAAAGCAGTGTTGTACATCTCAACCTCAGATCTGTGGAGTTAATGAAGCAGTAACAGGCTGTTGTATGGATGGATCACTTTAAGAAAAGGAGTACCTAATTCATCTGGTGGGTACTCCTGTGGTTTTGTCTCTGTTCAGGAGAAATGTAGTATTTTAATTGCATGCTTTTCTTTCCTTTTTTCTTCTCCTGCTGGACAATAGAGGACCTTCTGTCCCTGTACATCCCAGGTTTGTTCTTACAACTCTGTACTGGTTAGCTGACTTTCTATATGGGTTGTGCCAGTGAGAGCAGCACTGAGAGCAGAGAGAGGTCAGTGGCTCAGCCACTCTACACTTTCACCTCCATGCATCGTTTTTTATAGTCAAGGATTTTTGTTTCAAATGCCATATTAAATGCAAAAGAAATGCCTGAAAACTCTATGACATGTGAAAACAAAGAGGAATTTTAATGTGCTTCATGTGCTATTCTAGACCGATATGGACCCTCTTGTCTCTGTGGTGCTAATTCTCTGTGCTACTGGAAAGTGCAAAGAGCACATTTTTACTTGTTACTGTGAAAGAGGACATATGTTTTAAATAGCGCTTTTCAAGAAATACCTTTTACTTCCTTTGATCATGGGTGCCAGAGCTCTGCCTGTAAGCATGCCTCGATTGCAAAGTAAGGTTAATTGCACCTCATCCTTCACCTTCTGAATAGACATTATTTTTACATCAATTTATACTGGCATTTTTACCAAGGGAGGTAATTGTATTCTTCAGCTCAGCAGTTGTCAATTTACTTTTTATATCCTCACTGCAGGCTCTACAAGAGCTAGGGAACTTAGTGAAATTCTCAGTTTTCTGGAGGGGCAATGCATGCAGCTGCCTGTATTAGGTCCCATAGTCAAGGGAATGTCTGAGTTGGGTATTTGCTTTGTGGTTCATGAGATGGGTGTGCAAATCCAAGTTAGGCCATCCACAGGATTGGGACAAGAAGCTCTACTTCTTTTCAGAGCATGTGAGGCCCTGCTTGGTGCTTTCTCTACAGCACACAGTTGTAGTGGCTCCCACTCCAGGTGTCCAGCATGGATGACTGGCACATGGATCAGGAAGAGAAGACAGCAGGCAGTTCACTGGGAATGCTTTAGCAGGTGGCAGTCTGGAAGAGGTGATGGCAAGGAAACAAGTAAGTGAGACTTGAAAGGCTTGTTATTGACAACTTCAGCTGCTGTTTTTCTTCTTACCTTGAGCCTTAGCTATGAACTCTCCTACCTCATATCTGAGCTCTCAAGGCTCATGACTTGCTCAAACCCTGAGCTTTGTTTCCCAATTTTGTCCTGCAGACCAGTAAGGAGAAGAGAGTATGTTAATCTAGTGGAATTTCTCATCCCTGAGCTCTTGTGACAAAAGCTTTAGAGCAACTGTGTAAAACGACTTGCAGGGGTAGGGGTGTTCGGAGTGTCTTGACTGTAGTAGGAAAAAAATAGTTCTTTATCCAGAAAAGGCTTTTCATCAGTTAACAGTAATATAAAGAAGCTTTGTTCAGGACTGTTAGCTACTAAGTGTTTTATACCATACAGAGTTTAAGACGACAGTCTCAAACCAGTTCTGTAGCAAGCACAAAATTAAGCTGCAAATATGGCAATTTCAGAGTAAGTATGATCTTTACCTTTAAAACCTTTTAAACCTAAGGTAGAAAAGAACAGGGTATCAAAATATAGGTAGGCAGTTTTTTACAGAGTTTACATCCCTCCACCCATCACCTTGAAGCAAAATTTGTACCCCAAAAAGCCCATCTTACTAGAAAAATATAATTTGTTTTTCAAATCTAAGCAGCAGAGTAAGACTTAATGTTCTTCTGACATTTCTTGATCCTAAGTTATAGCGAGAATTTGGACTGCTGGGAATGGCCTGATTTATATAAGAGCAGCTTTATTCTTCTCTACTCTATTTAAAAACAACAAAACGATCTCCTCAGGCTCTGCTTTCAGCCCAGTTACCTTATGCTTTTAATTGAACATATGAAATCAATATCAATTTAGCAGAGATCTAAGAATCTGTGACTTGAACAGTAGGTATCTGATGTGAACAGTAGGCATTTGATGAACAGCCTTTTAAGGGTAGATGCTCAAAGACCAAATTTTTTTAAAACAGAATGCAACAAGCTATAAATGCTTTTATGAAATGGTGGAGAGAGGAAGGGTGCTTATTCAGTGCTGGGGTCAGTTTAGATTGCTTTTTCTACTGAACTTTGGCCCTCAGTCTTTTACCCTTGCAACTGAAATTGCTGTGGAAACCTGTAAGGATAAACAATATTGAAACTTTCAAGCGTGATTTAGTGTTACTAAGGTAACCAATTGTAATTAATTTTAAGCACCAGCTGGCTTGTGATGAGCATGAAACCTGACAAAGTATCTCGGAAGGCCTGTTTCTTATTTTCTTAGCTGCAAGAATAAGAATATGAGAGAATTCCTTAAATAAAGCATCTACAGCAACAAATCAAGGCACAGCTTTGGTATTGGTCAGTTAAAAAGTTACCCAGGAGAAGAGACCAACCCACACCTCGCCACACCCTCCTTTCAGGTAGCTGTAGAGAGTGATAAGGTCCCCCATGACCCTCCTCTTCTCCAGGCTAAACAGCTCCAGCTCCCTCAGCCACTCCTCAGCAGACTTGTGCTGCAGACACTTCCCCAGCTTCACTGCTCTCCTCTGGATGTGCTCCAGCGCCTCCATGTCTTTCCTGTAGTGAAGGGCCTAAAACTGAATGCAGTAGTTGTGGCAGCCTCACCAGTGTTGAGTTTGAGGAACTTGAAGGGCCATGAAGACTGGTTAAAAAATATGGTCATTTAGGATCATATTTTCAATTTTTTCTTTCATCCTATAGCACTAGAATTGTTTACTTTCATGACTAGTTTTTCTTGCATCAGTGTTATGCTTATTGTGTAATTCCTGGATGCTGTCATCTAATGTTTTGGAAAATCATAATGAATTAGAAATATATAAAAGTTCTCTTTGTAACAGAGATAAAGCATAAGAAGTAATGCGTAAGAAGAAGCCAGCTTTAATAGTCTTAGTGTCCAATTAAAGAAACCACAGAATAAAGCAGAATGCCCAAATATTTAGAAATTGAGATAAGTTATTGGCATGGCTTGATCATTTTGCTTTCTAAATGTCAGCTTTGGTGTGGAGAGCTTGAGTTATTCAATGTGATGGGGTAACATAACGTCAAAGCAATCACAGGTGGAGTGGTTTTCCTTCATTTTTAAATGAGAAGGTATTCAAAGCCAAAAAATTGCCAATACTTTACATGAAAATAAATAAATTAAAATGTTATTAAATGCAAGTAAGTAAAATTACTCAATTTTTCATTTTCTTTTGATGCTGATCTCCTCAATCGCAACTGAAACCTTAAGATTGGTGAAAGCTAAAATATTACTTCTGCTCAAAAGGAATGTCTTTGAAAAAGAATTTCATTTCTCAATCCTACAAATGCAAGCAATGCTGTACTGGATGTATATATATCCAAGTCAAAATTTAAAGTGTCAAGTAGTCGAAAGTGAATCAGCACGGTTGCTGCTATAGCCCAGTGCAAGACCTGTTATAATCTGTTTGGATGACCCCGATTCTAACCTTGTTTATGCTGGAGTACATCCACAGGAACTAATGAATGATACTAAGACTGTGGAAGATAGTGGAATTAGAGCTGAATCATTCCATAATAGCAGATAAAGATCTGTCCTAGTTATATTGTTTCACTTGGCACAATATGTCCCTAATGAGCCACATTTCTCTTGTCTTGAATTTGCCAGTAGAACTTTAGTAGTGGAAAGTTAATGTACACAAAATGGTGATTTTTCAGTCAAGAAGTAATTGCAAATACTTGTTCCATAGGCAAGGTCACAGCCTGGGTATACTGGACTAGAGGTAGCTGGTTACTGTTTATTGTCTGATGCGGTGCATTCTCTTAGGCGAGTGCCGTGCACATCCTGTGGCTCTCCTTCAGGGCCAGACCCGTATGTCTTAGGGATGCTCTGGATGTGTCAGGCACTCTGCACAAGCCTGTCCTTCAGCTGATGTCTCTGGCCACTTACATGTGCGGCTGCATCAAACTTCAAGGGAGGAATTTTGCTGAGATATTTTCTTCTTTTGTGTGTTTTTTGTCACTATCCTGAGAAGGGGATGCACCTACTTAAAACACTTTATCCTCATTGCCTTGAAGAGGGGGGGAAACATAACATTTTTATCTATAGATCAGTTGTCCTTTGTTCTTGGTCGCTTTTCAGGGCAGCAGCCTAGAAGTGATATAATTCTTAAGCGTTTTACTGCTGTCAGAGTTCTGAATGGAAATAGTAAAACAGATCCATCTTACTAGGATCATTCTGCTCTTATATTGAAATGTAGAAGCAATATCAGAATTTATTAATCTGCAGTATTACAGTTCCTTCTCCAAACCAGTGTCACAAAGAGCATCCTAGGTTTAAAGTCTTTGAAGTTGGGGAATTTTCGATTGGTGCAGGTCAGCAGAATGAGTCCACCCCTATGCCACAACACTCCATAACTCGGAAAGAGAATGTGCAGTAGAAAGAAAAAGTGCAGCTTTTTTCTTTGCATGCTTAATTTTGCCTGTAAGGTTTATGGTTGGGTTTTCTGTTGTTTGTTTTTTTCGGGGGGAAGTGCAGGGGGTTTTATTGTCCAGCTACAAATCAAACTTGCTTTCAGAGCATGTTTCTAAATCGAAGTATTTAGGGCCTGTCAGCCAGTTATGCTTTCAGAGCACGGAAACTTTGAAAACCATGCATTTATTTTGAAAAGTGTTCTCATCAGCAGTTGATTTGTCTTATAATTAATTGGCTCTGCAACTCTCACATTATATTTTTGCTGTGAATTTAGAAAAATAAGAACTGCTCTATCCAAACAGAACTGTGTACAGACAGATAACTTGCCTGAATACAGTTGGAATCTCATTTGCCCTTAATATCTAATAGTTTCTTTGTTCAAAAATATCTATTTCCTGACTTATATGAAACCTGTGTTATTTTTCTTATTCATCTCTAGTCATTTAAGGGAAAAGTGGAACCCTATTAAATGGGTTTTAATTGTTTTGTCCACACTTATAAACTGACATGGGATAAATCAGTGTTAAATGTCTTTTTTTTTAAGTCAAGTGATGTTTATGCATTCATTGAAAAACTGGCCTTCAAATCCCACTAGCAAAATGCAGACCTCTGATGTAACAATGAAATACAGTCACCATATGATATATGTTGTATTTTCTGTAATGAATTATTTATAAGGGTAGATGGATTTTTAATTATTTTCTGTGCTAGGTTGTGTGAAACTTGTCTGAGATTCCATGTGGTGGCTAAACAAAGAATTGAGAAACTTCTAAAAACTTTGAAGGATAACATTTGAGGGCTGAGAGCATTTGTAGCCTCAGGCTATGCCATGGAACAGCCACTGCATTAGTCTGCCTCAAAATCCCCAGCAGAGTTTTAAAGAATTGTTATGGGAGTATTCAGAGGAGTAGGGGGGAAGGCTTAGAAGTGTTTGACTTCTGGTATTTCTGCATACATACAGGATAAAAGGCATTAGATCATTACCATATCTAAACCGGTTTCATTTTTGTGTTACAAAATCTCTTTGGATTTTTATAAAAGAAATGGGGATGAAAAGATTGAGGCTGGGATGGTGGGTGCAAAGAACCCGTCTATTTTCATATTAGAACATTCTACGAGTTGGACTTAAAACCCTTTAGGAATGATTTTTAGGTTCAGGAATATGTGTACATGTTGTAATAAAGAATTTTCAGTAGGTTACTCACAAATTTAATGACACATACATGATGAAATCACACACACATAAATGACAGTATTAAATTTTATTATCCAGATTTTATTTGTCTCATTAATCCATGCCACTGAATTGCATTTTCTCCATATTTGTGTCAGTTCAATTTTAAACTGAATCCTGGCAGCACAGTCTCTGTCACCCATGAGGCTTACTCTCCGTGATTGTTTCTTAATAGCCCTTACATTGAAGTTATTTATCGCCAACAGTTGAAATTAAGGGTAGTGCCTCAGCCCAAGAGAAACAAAATATCCAAATTAGAGGCTCAGCACTTTTCATTTCTCAGGCAGCCTTTATATCAAATGCTCTCAGAAAGCCAATAGAAGGCATTTTAGCAATTTATGTCTTGGTAAATGATTTTAAGTTACTCGTTTATTAATTCAGGTTTAGTAGGAAAATGCTGCTTAAAATGGGTTAGGATTTTCCTGTTTTTCTGGAACAGGAGCATGGATGTGAGCTGATGCTGTACAAAGCTGCCTAGCTGGTGTTTCGGCTTCCCTTTGCTCTACCATACAGTGTTACTGGCGTTTCTGTCCACTGCTGTTTCTGCAACAGGACATCTCTGTGCTTGTGTACTAGAAGAGGCCAGGGAAAAGCAGTCCTGCCAGGGACTGTTGAAGTGTAATGAAGCCTAGTCTTAAGGTGCCACTGCTGTAATACTGGTGTGGTTCACTAGGATTGAGATATGCAGTCCTGTAGCAGAGTAACAGTCTATTGCCATTGCTACCTACAGGCCCAAAGCATTGTACTAAATTTACAAGGCCCTTGGGCTGAGGCTTCTCAGGTTTTGTCTGTCTGAACTCATCTTGACCTTCTTGGAGCTTTGTTTTTTTCCTTGTCCTTGCTATGAAAACAATTTTTCTTCTGATCAAGTGGTTGTGGTTAATTTGTTTGACCTCTGCGTGGTGCAAAATTAGGTTTCATGTAGATAATATTAACAAGTAGTTCTTCTGTGCAGAATGAGATATTTATAACTCTGTAGTAACTCAGAAACGCAGGGCTGGTATTACATCAGAGGTCTTAAAAGGGAGCACAGGAGATGCAGTGCAATGGAGCGAAAGTAGGGGATGATAGGAGACAGGATACAAACTAACACTGAAGTCCTCCAAAATTGTAAAAACTCCTCCGGTGTTTGGTAAAAGAAATACAGTTACGGGAATTGGACAAAATCAGCTTTAGAAATAGTATCTACTTGGGGTAAAGATGAGTGGGTGAAATATGTAGTATTTGAGAGATATTAGAGAACTCAGGAATCCAAAAATCAAGTACTAAAAAAGAAGACTGCGTTTTGCTGCCTGACTTTCATTCCTCTGAAATACATACTTTTTGTTGTTGTTAGGGTTGGTTTGCCATTATGGTTTTGTTTACATATTCTAACAGGATGTTAGATAAACTTCTAAAATTCTAATCCCTGTATGAGTCACCTGATGCTACACTGCATGTAGTGTTTATCCTAGAGGATAAAAAAGACACTTCCCAGCACAAAACTGTAGTTTCTTGCACTGCTGACTCAAAACCAGGGCAATTCTACAATGTGAAGCTGCTTTAGAAGTGAGAGAGTAACTGGACTTCAGTAGGACGTGGTTTTGTCCATGCTTAACAAAGTAATGCACCTTGATATTCGTCATCTCTAATGCAGTTTTGACAGAATAACAGCACAGAAAGTACCTGCTCTTTTGCTTTTATCAGTTTCTTTGGAGCACAGACTGAAACAAACACAAGTGGACCAGCAGTCCTCAAATTCAGAATTCCAGCCTTAATTCTTTACAAGTCACACATACTTTAGAATTCATTGTAGAGTCTTCAGAATATTTTAGAAGAGTTGGAAGGCAAAGATCTGTTTGAACAGTTTAGAATATGTGATCTGTGGAAATGAAAGAGCTTTATGATTTGATCCAGAACAGAGTGGGAGAGGTGAAACCCCTGCCTTTTTTCAGTCTCATATTCTGTCTCTCTTCCCTTCTCATTTCATTCAGTGCACAGGATGAGCCTGTGCTCATCATTAAGGGACTGGTGACTGCCTCCACCTCTGTGTTTATAAAGAAAAAGTTTCACAGGCATAAGCACTGCAATGTCCATGTGCTCCTAATGTCCTTTGGTCAGCAGAAAGGCCAAATGCTCACTCAGAAGGTGAGATAAACTCAAGAGAGATAGAGGCACAAATTACCATTGGTTTATAAACATGAGAGACTTTGCCTATTCTCTCTGCTCATTAAATAGGAATAAAATATGTGCTTTTTCAGATAGGTCTAAGAGGTTTAGAAAGATTTCCATAAATCAAAGCAATATGTACAATTAATAAATTGGGGTTTAGGTCGTATCTATAGTGTTGGGATTTTTTTTTTTTTTTCAGAGGAAAACTAAGGTTCAAAGGAGGCAGTATTTTTTTCAAATAGAGAACAATGCTGTTCAAAAGATTTGCTTGCATGGGCTGAAAGAGAACCCATTTCAGAACACCAATATGTTGCCCTATCTTTCTGTGCTGTGGACAGGATGCCCAAAGGTGTTTGCAGTGACAGCCTGGGCCTTAGCAAGGGAAATGCTAGCATGGGAAACAAGCACACAGAGAGCCAAGCTGATTCCTGGGCTTGGGGTCTGCTGTAGCGTATGGCACATTTTCTTGAGCGGAGCCTTCCTGTTGGAAATCTTGGAAATTTTCATGATTACCTTATTTCACCTCGCAGTGTTCCTTTTTAGTCTCTGGGTCATGTTCTGTACCAATTGTAATTTAGGTAACTCTTTCTTGAAGGCATTTCATGAGTGTGTTATGCATTGATCCAGAGAATGTCTCATACAATTATATTATTTTTCTTGTTTGGTGTGTCCTAAGGTCATATTAGATTCTCTTGTGTGTGTATCACAGTTTTGTCATCAACTTTCCTTTCCTCCACATCCTTTCTTCAGATGCTTTCTGGGCATGAATTCCAAGTTATCCAAGAAAATTGCTTTCTTTTTATACTATTGCATTTTTGTGCTTGTCCTACTGCAGTCCTTAAGATTTTCATCTCTCTGATAACTTCATCTTTCTCTTTCTTAAAAATGGTGTCACTGTCTCACTCATGTTTGTGTCCAAACCATTGATAAGAGTACTAAATTAAATACTTCATAAGAGTAATCCTTGAGGAATTTGAAATAACCTGTTTCTTACCAGATGTGTTCCCTTTCACTGCTGTCATTTTGCTTCTTCCTTCAACTCTGTAATTCCTTTGCGTGTTTTAAATTTGGCTGCTAATCCTTGCTTTCTGACTTTAATACAAGCTCTAATGTGACACCATCTGTAATGTGTTCCTGAAATCCTGTTAGATAAGATTCTCTTTGTACCTCACTTATGTTGTATTGAAAATCTATTGAAGAAAAGCTGTCGGGTTAGCCCTGTGTGATCCATAGCTGGTAAAATCGCATTGAACTACATCATGGTTTCAGGTTGAACTAAATTTTTAAGTAGAGCTGTTGCATGGCCTTGAAGACAAGCTGTTGCACAGTGGATGTTTTGGTTTGTTGGTTTTTGTCTGTTTTGGGTTGCTCTGTTTTTTGTTGGGGTTTTTTTGTTGTTTGGTTTGTTTTTTTTTTTTGAGGGGGATGATGGTGTTCATGTCTCAGTGTGTACTTTCAAAGGGGCAGTAGCATTCATGAAAATTAGCTCCAGGAATACAGGCATTGCAGACTGCAAGGCTCCTGAGTGTCAAAATTAATTTGCGTTGGAAATTGGATTTTAGACTACTAATAACAATGCTAAACCACTTAAGTATATCTAAATAAACCTGAGATTTACTCATATTAAATACTACTGGACTAGGATTTTTTTTTTTCCTGTGTGTAGTACTAGTGACCCAAATGAAATTCAGAGATATAACTGTAAAGGCAGAATTTCATCGGGTTAAGTTTCATCTGAGCCTTAGGATACTACAGGGAGAGCACTTCTGGAGAATTTAAAATTTTGCCAAAGGTCAAAGAGCATTTTTGTATCCATAGAACACTTCCACTTGATGTAGTGAAAGTTGTCATGTTAATGTCAAGAAAACCAAGGAGTCACACTTCTTGTTTGTAAATCTTTGCTGTTGAAAGATAAAGTTGAAATTATTGCTGGAAGTTTTCATCTTCCCACCAACCCCCGTTTTCAGGTTTTTTACATACTACGCCATTGCATTTGTTGCTCTATGTAAATATTTCTAGCTTAAGTTAGAGCACACCAAGCCAAGGGTATTTAATTAATTGCAGGAGATTTTGATTCTATGTAAACATTAATTTTGGTATGCAGTGCACCTGTGTATGATATTAAGTAATTTGCTGAGTAGGAATAATTGATGAAAAATGGATTTTGATCATATTTTTTAACTTTCTGGGAAAATGCTCATGGGATCTTCCGGAAAGGTCTATGCTGAGTACTTCATTACACTATACACTATATATTCTATGAGATGGAATTTAAGAAGGGAAGCAACTGTGAGTACATCATTTGAGTCTCCTACTGCATTTGGTCAAATAGCTGCCACTGACCAGACAGTCACTTCCATAGGGAATGTGCACAAAGAAAGAACAATGCAATCAGCTGTAGGTCAGAAAATCAACCTGCTTCACAATGGCCCGCTGTACTTAGTATTGTATTTGGCATCCCTTTCATGGGCTTTTGAACAATTTTACAGACTTTTGAATGCTATGATGTTTTTAATTCGTTTAGAGAGGCTTGACCTTAAACAAATTCATTTGTCTTTTTTTTTCCAGAGTTAGAAGTAAGAAGTGACATATTTAAAACTGTAGGTGTAGTGACTGCTGTATAAGCGTTTTTCACAACTTTCATATAGGTGACTTGCCTTGGGTTTGATATTCTAAGAGGTAGATTAGCAAATAGTATTTCAATTTGAACTTGTTATACTGTCACTGTGTTTTTGCAACTTGCTCTTCCACCTGATATACTGTGAATTGATCCCATTGAAAAGGTGGAATACCTCCAAAATTAATTGGTATCACTCTAAGATTCTGTTAGCTGAAGCACTTATTTCCTGATCTAAATCAACATGTTAGGATTTAATTAAAATGATGGCCTCTGCTGGTTTTTCTTATTATCTTGAACCAAATCAAAGTTTAATGGACTTTCTGGAACAGAAGCAGGCACAGTATTCAGACAAAAACAAAACAAAAGAAATAAACTGACAGGGCAGCGTGCTGATATAAATATGGGCTGCCTCTTGTTTGAGGACATGCATCTCTGGCATGATGAATGAATGTGAGTGTTTGTCACACGAACAATAGGGGCAACATTTATATGTAAATGTTAAAAAAAGTGTAAGCTTCCAATTCATTGTTTATATAAAAGAATTTAAAATTCTCAGTCTTCAAATTTGTTGAAATGGAAGATTTGTGTTTGGTTCTGTTTCAGTTTTTTTGGGAGGGGGGAGTGGGTTGTTTGTTTGTGTTGGGATTTTGTTTTGTTTTTGTTTGTTTTGTTGGTTTTTTATTTTAAATTAAACCTAAAAACTTAGTTCAGGCATTTTAGAATACTTTTCTAAGGTATGAGAAAAAATTATGACCTTTCTTTAACAAAGCATGGCAATCGTGATTGCTTTTGTATTTAAGTACCTTGTTCTCCCTCTTGCTTTGAGTTCACTATTCTTTCACTTTCACCTTTCTTTCACTATTCTTAGAGATATATGTTAAGTTTTACAATAGATGAAAAGTCTGTTGCTCTCTTCATTAATGTGTCTCAGTTACATCCTAACAGTTGATATTCCCAAGAATGGCTTGAAAAGGTGATAATCGTCCTCAGTGTTGTAAGCAGTGTGGTTATATGAATAGTTGTTACTAGAGTTGGTTGGTACTACTGTGCTTAGAGTAGTCTGAATAGTATTTTTTGAACGATGACATAATGCTGATCGTGTGAGTGATTTAGCTACTAGTATCACTCAGTTAATTTGTGCCTTATTAACTAGGAGAAAGCACCACCTACCATCCTTTAGAGGAAAGATGAGTTCATTTTCAGCTGAAAGTAAATTCATTACTTATTGTCTGACACTGTTACTGTTTTGATGTCATTTCTTTGATACATGAGATCTGGATTTTACTTCAGTTAGCCACTGAGTCATTGATATATTAAATGCATAATTTCACTCGTGTTATTTGACAGTGTTTAATGAGAAAGGGTCAAGTAATTTTGTTGTATTTGAAATAGTAGGAGTCGTTAAATATATGTCTGCAGAAAGGATATTTTATGGTGACTGTAAACGTTGCTTCTGAGCCACATGACTTCTTCTGCCTTTTATATATATATAGGAGAAGCCTTACATGTGTGATTTCAACTTTTTTCTGAAGAAGAGCGGGGGGTTACAATCATGTGTTGTGTGGAAGTATCTGTCAAACTCTTCCTAGTAATTTCTGAATCAGTTTAGGAGATCTGTTGAACCTGACAGGTCAAACTGAAATTTTAAAGACCTGTTGCATATTTACCAAAAAAAAAAAAAAAAAAAAAAGAAGGATTTTTGTTGGGAATTTTAGTTTTTAGTTGTTTATTTGGGTTTTTTTTGTGGTTGTTTTTCTTGGTTTGTTTTGTTTTGTTTTTTGCCATTCCCACATCCAGCCTTTGTTGGTTTTATAGTTGCTATTGGAATACAACTGCCTAAACTGTATCCTTTTCATGATTTAATGTCTCACTTTCACTCTTTACAGCTGCACAGGCTCAGAGTTGGGAAAGTGGATAACAGAACATGCAGTAGAAAGCTTTGATTTTGAAAATTGTTCTCATGCTACATCTTTTGGTACCATGAGTTTCTTTATTGTTACAAGTTTTGGTATCTGGATACTTTAGATGTGGAGTGATTTGAACATCAGTAGGTCAAAGTTCCCTCATTCTTTTCTGTAGTAAAGATAAAACCTTTGTACTCTCTATTGAACATGCACACCAATAATTTATCATTAATTAATTTTATTCTAAGTGGATCTGCTTTGCATTGTGTACTATGCATCATTGTGAAGCTATTTTGTGAACAGTGTGTGTACCTCTGCAGGAATTAACGTGCCTAATGTAGAAGCATAAGGTACGGTAACATCCCCTAATGAAGCTAAGCTATAGGGAGTGCTTTTGTTGAGAGTGGCAGTGGAGAATATCAATACTGTAGGCTTTCAAGACTGATATCCTGGAGTACTAATTCTTATCTGGTGAATTATGCTGAAGGTTAAATAAGGCAAGGTCAGGGCTGTGTTGTTTTGGTTTGGGAAAGCTGATTTTAAAAGCTTATTCTCTCCCCCTTTGTGTGAAAGGATGAAGGATTTAACTTTTGCATGACTGTGATATCTAACTTAGCCAGAAACACCAGGAATTAAAAATGTTTATCATGAGTTCTTGTGGACTATAAGGATAAGTTTAAACTTCAGTTCTGGAGATGTGCTTAAACAAATTGATGCTAGTTGAAAACTAAAAACATTGTTAAAATCTGTTTCAGATAGTATTTCTCCCTAAACAAATAAATCTGGGCAAAATTAATAACTCACAGGTTTGTTGGCTACCTTGATAGTAGTAAACCGTTTTTAAAGATAACCTTTGCAATGCTCATGCAAAAAAAATTTAATAATTATTAAAAATAAAGTTCAGATGCCAATCTTGATGCAAGGCCATAATTTTTTCACCTTGGATTGCAATTTCAGACTATTCAGTGGAAATTAGGTTTTTTTTTTCTTATAAAAATCACTGTAAATGGAACTAAATTTACACTTTTATGGCTTCTTGATATAAATTCATTCTTTTCCTGCTGAATAATGAGAATTCTGCCTGGACTCCGGAAAAAGTGTTCTTGCCCCAACTTCACTATACTTTGAAATGTCTGCCAGGATGTCCTTTTGCTATTGCTTTCCCAAAGGAGAATTGTATAGTAATACTAGGAAAAAAAAAAAAAAGAAAAGGAAAGAAAAATAAATAGACCAATTTTCCTAAAATACCTAGGTAAGTCTGGATCTCTGTGAAGTTATCTTTCTTTTAAAGAATTTTTTTTTTTTCCAGTAGTTCAGTATGTGGTAGAAAGGATATTATATTTGCACATATATAGTCTTACAGAAATGCTAAAAATGGGCCAGAAATGAGGAGTCATAAAGTTAGAAAACTCTCTCTGCCTTGGGGAATTGATGTTCTAGCCAAAGGTCAGTGGGTGTTATGCCTACAGAAGAATTAAGGAGAAAAAGAGAAGAGGTATTAACTAAAAAATCCTCTGCTGCAATCATACTCTGGACTTGACTTCAGAGGGCCTATTCTAAATGAAATTGCCAACAGTCACTCTCTTCTACAGCAAAATGCCACTACTACTTGATATGCCTTTTATATGCAAAATGTCGTATTTTCTGATGTAGGCTTGTATTTCTGTATCTATAGGACTCAATGCTACGGAGAGTTACAGGAGGTTAAGGGCCAGGCTCTGACCGCAAGGAAGCAGCTTGGACCTGAGCTTTTTGTTTGGGAATTTAAGTGAAAAAGCTCTCCCTGTTTTTCACCCACACTTGTTTTAGCCCTGCTTTCCCAAAGTTAGGTGATTTGACATTCCAGTTTTAAATCATATCCAAATGACTGAAGCAGTATTAGCTTCTCGATTTCGGTATGTGGCTTTGCTCAAACATGACTAATTTTTTGTAACTACAAACATTTAAGTTGAATACAGTCTGATGGTTTTTGAAGTACAAAAAGTTTTGCAGGAAAACATCTAAGAGGGCCTGGGAAAAACCCCAAGCAATAGAATTAGGATGATAACCATCTAAGAATCTCTGTGTTTTCAGGCAGTTTCTGAAATGGGCCCATTCATTTCTACAGCCCAGTCAACCATAGCACAAGTCTATATTGGAGAAATGCTACTCAAGGCAGGGTAATCTTAAGGAGAAACCAACTTGCTAGAGTGACTCAGAGGCACATTTTGAGTGGTGTGTTGGTATAATCTTGATCCCTCCTGTTGTGCTACTAGTCTGGGTAATACTTTGCTTTGTGGTAGATGGATTCCTGCTTCGTGCTGACTCAGCAGGGCTCAAACATTGTGCCAGTGGTTTCCAGGGAGTTGCAACTGGCACTTTAAACCTGCAGCCATGGCATTTGCCAAGTTTCTTGGTTGCCTGCTGCATTAATTTTTAACATTTTTTCATCCCAATGTTTTTCATTGGGGATAAAGTTATGCAAATGTATTGCTGGAGACAATACTTTGAGCATATAGTACTTACTGATTTTTTCTCCCCACAGCTGTCTGAAATCAGGATTAACATACCAGGATATCAGGAGAGTGAGTGGTGCCACCCGTTGCGAGGACATTTACAAGTTACCCTGTGAATACTGGGTTGGCAAGTTTTCTGAGGTAGGTACAACTCAATCACAGCTGATTTTCTTGAATCGACTATCTTGTTACATTGATGACTTTTGTCATTGACAGATGCTAAAGCAGTGTGAAAATTGCGTCATGACAATATTGGCTGAACCACTATATAAAATTAATCTCAGCTATTGATGGTTTTCAGGCACATGATTGAGAGGGTACTAATTTTCTTAATTCTTGGATGCAAGTGTTCATGGCAGTAACTCTGAGAAGACTGATATTAGGAATACAAAATTTGGCATGTGACTTTATCATAAGAAAAAACAAAATTCTCTTTTCCTGTGCATTGCCAGGGTTCCTATACATGTTGATTATATCAGATGATCTGAAGTTTGGTTTTCTCTTTATACATGTGGTATATACACATGCACACCAGTGGTATGAGTTCACATGTATGCAGGCATGCTTTACATGTGAATTCGAGGAATTAAGTAATCATAACTGAGAAGAATTTCTTGGCTATAAACAATGCACCCAACTCCAAGAACCAGAAAGCAGAGCTCAGTGAGCAGAGACTGGAACTACCCAAAAGCAAATTGCAATGAAACCTGCACAAAACCCCTGCAGATCAGCCTGCTGGAATTTGCATAATTTGAGCTTTAGCCATGCCAGACCAGGCCTCTTATGAATACAGCACAAACTTGGACTTCAGACTGTAAAACTACTAAACCATTGTTGATGGCTCATATTATTTTTCTGTCAGTTATTAGATGTTTCCAGGCTGAATGGGTACAACATGAAGTCTGTGCTGCTTTATGTCACCTGGGCACGACAGCACAGTGTGCAGCTGAGCAGCTCCTCAGTGAGGTCTGTAAACATATCCCTCCCTGGGGCCCACACTTTGGTGATAATATTTGCATCTGGGCAACCTTTTGCCTTTGTTTCTTTCAGGCTTTAGGAAGATCACACTTATTGACTTCTAGTCTTACTGAAATGTGGGTCTAAATTTGCAAAGTATAGGGATGTGCATGGGGTTTAATCATTGCCTTTGTGTGTCCACCTAATTGTTATGGCATGCGAGAAGCACTTACCATTGGATTGAATTGACTGGTAATAAATTGTAGTCCCCTCAACATCTACTGAGATTTGGTGTAAGATTTTCTTACCCTTCAAACTTCATTTCCAAAATAAGCAACTCATATCCATGTTTTGCTCAGTCTTTTTGGAGAGTTATGTTTAACGTATGAGAGATTAAATTGAGTAAAAGGGAATTTGCACTGAAATTTTGTACCAGTTACCATCTGTATGCAACTATAATTACAACTCACTAGTGCTTACATGTTGATCTAGAATGTGACTATGGTGCACTGTGATCCCCTTTCCAATAATTTATCTTCTCTGATGCTGAAGAGACTCCTAAAGACAGTTAGAAACTGGTTTTGTAGATACTAAAGATATCTCTATTTACAATTGTGCACATGCTATATATAGTTTCCTTGTTAGCATCCAAGAGGAGTTGTAAGCTGACACAGAGGTATGTGGTTCTTTCTTTTATTGGAATGACAATATAGGACAAATAGGGATTTATGCAGTACATAATCCAGCTACTGCCATAACAGACTTAATAGTGGATATATGGATTGCTGAGACCTGAAGGAATTAATATCTGAAAAAGGAATTATGTTAAACTCTGTATTTTCTCATTTCTTTTGCACTCTACATGATAATCATAAAAAAAATAAGCCTTTATATCAAGGTTAGTTACATAAAGTTCAAACAGACAAGCAACTTTTAATTGGAAATTATAGTGAATTGAAAAATGGTCACTTGGTACCTTTTTTAGCCTGTCTACAGTGTAAGAAATCTATACAGAATCTACTTTAAAAGTTAAAATAGGAGCATGAATAACCATCTCTGAACATTCTGGTATTACAAACTATTCAGTTTATCTATTCTATGTGGTTCACAATCCTCAGTTACATAAAAAGAAATTATTATATCAGTATACAATAGAAGATATCATTAGTTCAGATTTCTGATTTAACTAGTTTTTTTTTTTTAAGAGGTCATATTTCAGGGTGGGGATGAAATTAAAAAACTGTAACTGGTGAAGTGTCACATTCAGTATAGTTTGATTTTGATTATTCTGTTTTTACTGAACAACAGCTTGTTCTTTCTGTTTGACCCTCTCTTGTAGAATTCCTCTCTCTGTCTGCTTTGTGATCTGTTCCTGTTGCTTAATTTCACTATATGCTTTACCTTGGAGATACTGACGAGTATTTATTGAGTGTTTTCAACACACCACTCCACTCCTGTTTTACATTTGCTGTGTCTTTTACATCTGATGGCTGCAGCTGTATTCTGAACTCTCTTTTATGTTAAAACTTCATTTGTATCTGAGGTTTTGCACCAGTGTTGCTGTTGCAGAAACCTCAATGGGAGGAGGTTATTCTAAACAGTCCCTACATATTTTGACCATGCAATAGAAGTCATGAGCTGCGTGTTTGAGTTGCATTAGAATGAGATGTTGGTCACTAAATACTTGATCCAAAACAGAGAGAAGCCAGGGAAAGCCTGTTGGCTCTGTAGAAATCTGGAAAAAACTGCTAGGGATAAATTTTTTGGGGAAAAACCTTCAAACAGCAACAACAACAAAGTGCCTTTTTCTCAAATTCATATTAGTGACTGATTTAAATTTGACACTACAAAAATTATTATACTTTGGGATACTCTTAGCGTGTATTGCAAAGTTGTCAAACAGTAAGGATGAAATTCAGAATAGATTGATGACAGCAGTTGTGATACTGACCTTACCAGGACTAGGGTTGCTCTTTGCAAATTTAATCCTGTTAGCTCTTCAAGTTATTCTGCTCTAAATTGTAGGTGGTAGATGTCTCGTTTCTGGAAACATTCAAGGTCAGAATGGATGGGGCTCTGAGCAACCTGATACACCTCAAGATGTCCCAGCTCATTGCAGTTTGGGGTGTGTGAACTAGATGATCTTTAAAAGTCCCTTCCAATTCAAACTATTCTGTGTTTCTAATGAATCTAATATCAAAATGTCTGAGATTTGAGCTTATCAGTGCTTCTTTTAAAAAAGTAAGAAACTTTTTAGGTCCCATTGTTATACATGCTAGGCTCTGACATGTTATGAGAATGTTATGAAAGTTAACACACTGTTAAGTTTGATATTTGGCTAACATCTTGATTTGGAAGACTGTTTTGAATTTAAGCATGAGGAGCCTTGATTTCTCATTACCAGAGTAATGTGTATGTTTTGCATAAATAAAATTGCTTACTAAAGTAATTGGTGGCACAATTGTACTGCAGGTTAAAGCATTGATTCAAAATGTAACATACATGCTATTTCTAAATTTTCAAGTAATTATTTTTATTTCTGCTGAAATAAATATGAAAATTATCTGAGGCCATAAGGTTTTGCAATTTTCTCTTTAATAGTTAGGTGTCCTCCATATGCAAGGTAGTTGAAAGAATATGTTTTTCCTCTATATCAGATGTTGAATACGACCTACTAGAAATCTAAATTGATCAGTAAGAGATTAACCAACATTCTGAGAATGCAGTTAGAGGACAATCATCTTTATCTCAGTAACTCATAGTTAAAACAAAACCAAATAATCCTAAAAGCAGTGTTTTCTTTTGCTGCATTTAGAAGGTCATAAGATTCAGGTGAAACAGATCACAGTGGTGGGAGCTTTTGGATTTATTTTTCCTGGGCTACAGCATGCTTGGGGAGAATCCTACTTTCCACTTACCAAATTTGCTTTTTCCCTCTAAACTTTGCTCAGTAGAATTGCATGGATTTGCTGAATTTAAAACTTCTCAGCCTGAAAAAGAGGGAATTCCTGAACACTCTCCATGAAGTTTTTAATAACATTTTTAAGTAGGACTGGCCATTCAGCTTGTTTGGTTTTGTTTTGTTTTCTTTCTCTGCTACATGGGTCAGATAAATGATCAACCCAACCCAGCCTGTGCCTGCAGCAACAGGTGATGCTATTTTGGGAAATCACTCCAGCTGGGCCACTTCCTGCTGTCCACTCTTCTTCTGCCCTGCTCCTCACCTAGCTGTAACGATCCTGTCAGAGATGTTGCCAGTTATACAGTGGAGATGAAACAGTAAAAATGACAGATGCAGCTGTCTGGAGTTTATTTGAAAATTTTCCTTTGTAGTAGAAAAAATGTTAGGTTTTTTTAAAAACAAAGGGATGAAAAACTATCAGTTCACCCTCTCAAACTCTATTACCTTTCACTTATACACTTTCTAACTAAATATCTTGCTTTGACTTTGTGGCAAAAAAAAAAAAGTCCCTTTATGTTAATTCTTGCAGAAAACACTGCTCTAAAACAACTTGGGCAAAAGCAGTGCAAGAAGAGAAGTACAACATTTATGTTCTTCAATTCCTGCACAGAAAGAAAGGGAGGGAAAAAAGTCTGTGCCAGACTTTCAAGGTTCCAAAATTTGTGCCAGAAAAGTTCTGGAAACCTACATTTTTGCCTTTGGCCATGACCCTAATCCTCCTTGACAGGCTGAGCAGTCAGGCTTCTGAACTGCACTGGGACTCTGTCCAGATCCACTGATAGTGACAAGGAGGCTTCCCTCGAGATGGACCCTGGTTACATATCTAGTCTGCCTCTTTTCAGAAGACTCTCTGCTCCTGAATGGAGTGCTAGGCCAGCCTTTGGGCAAGAGGAAGAGAGCAGGGCCCTACGGCCACTTCATTAGATCACTGCATCTGTTTCGGCTTCAAAAGATGTTCAGAGATCATGTCCCTACTGGAAGGCAGTGGCAGGTTCCCAGGACTTCACAAACTTCTGCCCTAACTACTGCCAATAAAAAAAAAAAAAAACAAAACAAAACAAAAAAAGCCAAAAAAAAACAGAACAAACCAGCCCCAAACAAGAAAGCACAGTAGAATATTCAATTTTGTTCTGGTAACTTAATATTAAATGTTATCTGCTACTTCTAATGCTTTTAGAACATAAAATAAGCATTGAGGTGTGAGTGCAGAGTGTCCCAGTGCCATTATTAAGGTGTTACTGAACTTAGGAGGTACCACTGTCTCTTGATAAGCAAGAAAGGATTTCTCCAGAGGGAGTGTGCTTTTGGAGAACACATCTTATGCAGAAATAGGTATCAGCTCAAGCCTAAATTGAGTATTAGTTACTCCTGCTGAAGTTATAAAGAGGTTTTGGTAGCCATTTTTAATGCCTCAATTAACCTGTTTCAATTACTTTTTCTTTTCTAATGCTGATTATGTACTAAACAGAGGATTTGTCCTCTCACTTTCTCAGTGCTAGGTAGAAATCTGCTGTATTCTTCTCTCAAGATGTGTGAGGGGTTGATGAAAAAATTAACAATAGAATGACACCTCTCCGTCTAGTGCTCATGTGTCTGCATTTTTATAAAATATGTTCTATCAAGTGTAAAAAAAATGCAGGCCCTAAATATGTTTCTTAAGTCTCAGTAATGTGGGTGTTCTCTCTCCAATGCTTATCTTGTACATGCTTAGTCATATGATATGAATTGAAATGTGAAACTCAAAGGTACTATTTGTTTATCTCAGTTGATAAATTTTTTAGAAAACTCTGCCTTCTGGCAGATACTCTGTGGAAATGTTTTCAGGGGGAAGAATGCAGTAGATAAATTGTAACTTCAGGTCCTGCTCTAGCATCTTCGACAGGTCTGTAAAAACAAACTGATGGATAATGTCACGAGTGCCCAGGAGGAGTTGCACAGTAATGACCATGATCATCAGGCAGGATACTTTCTAATCAATCTCAACCAGGAGAGAAAGGTCTGGTATTTTAGTGATGTAGAAACATTTTTAGTGGGATGGAGTTCTGTACCTGGACATTTTATTTACCAATAATATATTGACACATATAAGGAAAATAATTTCCCTAAATAGTTTTTTTTAAAGAGTCCAGTCTAGAGCTTGCTTGTTTAGATGTGCATCTTTTCAATTACTTTGAGCTTTTTCATCCTCCAGGTTTTGTCTTAAACAGGACCCATAACTGACAGATAGTCTTCCTCTCACACAAAGTTCAGACTGGACTAATTCTGTAGAAACAATCTTATGTATTTGAAATTTGTTGGCAAATTTTCTGAGAGGTGATGGGTTATCTGATTTGCAAGCATGGCAAAAAGTGGTGTGGCAATTTCAGAAAATGTTTATTATACAGAATAAAGGAAAAAAACAATTTTAGAAGTCAGAGCCCATTTTCATCACTGTTGTCTGTGTTGTTCCTATTTAGGATAATAATAATTTACTTTTTCTTTAAATTACTTCAGCTGGTTCTTTATGTACTGCATGGAAATAATAGGAAACATTTGTAGTAGTGGGAATCATCTGCCTGGCTTTTCAAGCAGTGCTATTTATCTTTTTCTTATTGCACATCCCTAGCAGAGCTGAATGAGATGCTGATTAGCTTTGTGCTCCCCTGTGCAAGGTAGTTGGATCTGTAGTTACATGTGTGTGTGCTGTACCCTCATGGTGTCTGTGATTGTATTTGGCATATATTGTTGAATCTTTTCTAGTAGACCGTGTAATTTCTGTGTAATTTCTCAGTGCTCAAGTAGTAAAATAAGAACAATAATTTTCCTCCTGAAATAAGTGTTTGTGTTTAGTCAGTGAGCATTCCTGTGTACTGCCTTCCCAAAGGGGACACATACCTCTGCTGTCAGCTGCTCTAAACCTGCGTCTACTCACACAGGGCTTCAAGATGCAGCACTCCCGATGTACCTATAACGTGGACATACAGAGAACCTCTGTACTTTCCCTTTGGGCAGACTGCATATAGATCAGCTGTGCCGAATGCCCATAGTACCAGAGAGCCAGTCATATCTTTAGAATACTTTCCACTCCAAAAAAGGCAAAGGAAGACTTCGTCCTGATTGAGGCTCTAGTCAGTGGCTGGACATTTGCAAAAAAGGTTTATTAATTTTTCTCTGTTTTCTGGAATTTGCCTGTTTTTGCAATCAAACAGATGATTAAAACAGAGATGTGGAAAATATAGATGATGGATAAGTATTTTGTTCTGACCAATAATCTAATGGAACATTCTCATGCATCATTTCCGAAAGTGTCCAGCTCACCCTTTTTACAACTGGCTTAAACTGATACATAAAATGTTATTTTAAGTAAAAAAAAAAAACAAAAAAAAAAAACAAAAAAAAAGAATTTGGAACTAATTATTAATTATTCAGTGCTGTCTTGCAGAATTGGAGTCTGTCCAAAAGGTACCTGGAGATGCCCCCTACTTCTACAAGTGATACCATATGAATGAATTGACTGAATTCAGCACAGTTGCATCCAGGGAAGATGTGGTATATATCCATTCTCCTCTGAAAAGTGTATTGTTGACAGCCTACTGTTCTCAGTATTCTTCCTGTGCACTGGACTGAGATTTTTTCATTTCATGCATCATCATTCACAGCTTGCTGGAGTAATTCCATGAAGTTAGTACATATCCTTCATACACACAAACAGAAGAGGGAACAATATGTTTTTGCTGTTGTTTTTGAAAGTTGGACACATTTGCATAAGATTTAATTTTCGTTTTCACCTGCTGGTGAAGTCTATTGGGTGGGAAGGGAGAGGAACAACCTCTAGTTATTTTAAAGTCCTTGTAAGCTTGGAGCCCATTACTAATTTGTTACAGAGTTTGGTTTTCTGTATTGTTTTTATCACTGCAGTTAATATGGATAATAACCTTGATTTAAGGGAAGAGGTGTTGTGTAGTCTAGCTGAAATCACATTGATAGTGTTTTACCTCCAAGTGTTAAGACATTTAAATAATTACTTGTGACATAAATGTTATCTTGGCTTTCATCTGGATGTGTGTATGGACATACAGGTTCATATTCTGCTACACAGCCATGCTTGTTCATGATGCTCGGCAAGAAACTGGGTCATTGCTCTAAGTTTTTTAGTGTGAGGAGTCTTCAGCTGGTGAGAAGGGATTAGAATGGAGTGTCAAGGATGTGTGGCTGGAGACTGCTGTTCCCTGGGCTTGACCTTGGGGTGCCTTTCACTACCTGGTGTAGCTTAATACATCAAAAGTACCCTAAATTGTATGAACCAATATCAAATTGGCTTTTTGTATCTTTGTGATGGGAAATACAATGTCTTGTTTTCTTTAGTCAAGGTGTGCTGCTTGCTGCTCATGCCCCAGGCTGTAGCTGCAAACCTTTGGCAGTGATGTCAAACTGAGGATCTCCCACTGCTGATTTTCCTTTCTGTCCCTTCCCCGATCCCTGAGTGCTTGTTCGTGTCTTTGTGATATCCCGTCAGTTGTGGAGTCATACTGAGAGCAGGGCATGAATGAAGGAATAGCCTGCCGTGACTGGGATGGCAAACAGGAAACAGGACTCCTTGAACTGCCTGTGTCGCTGCTTGTTTCTGAAGCCTCAGCACGGCTGACTGGAAGACATGGAAATAAAATGACCAGTGTTTCATCAGGAGAGGAGAGAGACATGTTGGCCGTAGTAATTTGTTATATGAATACGAGGATATCCCTTTTCTTCCGTAAAAGATAGTTGAAAATGCTCATGAATTTTGTTCACAATAGTGAAGTGTTAGGGTTGAACTGAGGCTGAACTGCATGGTCTGGAGACTGATAAAATAAACATGTGATTTAGGTGCTGATTAAAGATGTATGTGTTTCTGAGGGAAAACAGCAGGAAGTTCTGAAAGGCAGATAGAGTAATGGGGAGCAAACAACATCAGTGCCATGGTTCAAAACAAGATGGAATAGAAGGGAGCTGTTTAGGGACTCATTGCTGACTGGTAGAGGCATACAGTATTATGAAAAATCTTGCTGGTTTGAGTTTGTTTAAGGAAAATCAATTGATATAGTCTTTATTATTAAACAAAACTGCACCAAATTTCTGTGAGACTGGTCTTTCTGATTGGTCAAGTGAAAAAAGTTTTGTTAGGGTTTAGATTTTGGTTTTTTATCTGTTTTTGAAAGTTGGATGTTATTTTTTGTTTAGCAGCACTATTTCATGCATTTAGCTTTTCAGGTTAAACCTGATTCAGCACTTAATATTGCTCACTGAGGATAAGAATCATTATCTGTGGCAACTGAGCTCTCATTTCTGGAAGTCCTATTTTTCCTGTAGATTTGAGGGGGTGTTGTTTGCTTGTGTTTTTGGGGGGAGGGTGTTTATGCTTAGGTCCCTGGATGGTAAGATTTGTTAAAGTTCATGTGGACGCTCACAGTGATACGAACTTTTGGTAGAGCTTCTAGCCCACGACTGAATTCTGCATTGCACTGTGTGGAAAGTACAGGCAGTGCTAGAAATTGCTGTTTGTGGGTAAGGCTCAGACCCCGCGTGCTGTGTAGCGCCCAAGGTGATGTGAGGCTGATGACTGGTCACTGCGGTACCTGCACAGGTGTGACGTGCATGACCTTTGTCTGCACATCACTGGAAAAGTGATCATTGTAAGTCAAGGCACTTCTGTTTGCTTCAAGCTTTTAGAAATAATATATACTTAGCTCTGCTGATATCCTGACAGCAAAGATAATTTCCAGGTTTTTAACTGAGGGAGTTTTACCTCACCCTTTTTTCTAAACTCAGCTTATGTATAAATGGAAATGTGAGTCCATATTCTTGTTGATGTTCCTGACTATCTATACTGTGTGTTAACATTCTGAGCTGTCCGCAAATATTTATCTAAGGCAACAAATAAATCCTTTTTTTTCCAGTTTCAGCAATATTGCTCAAATAATGTGACACGTATAGATTGAACTCTGTTCACTTCGGCAATACAGCACTGCAGGAAATGATCGTGTACTGTTTTGGATGCTTTTTAAGAAGCTCAGTGTTTCCTGATATAGAGTAGTTTGATAAAGTGTTGAAGAGAACCAAGAGTAGGGACCGAAAATATACCCAGAACTGCAGGCTTAGCATTTGCACAGCACTAACCATTCCCTCAGTAGCTCCCCCTCTTTAAAAGTGTGTGGCAGGGTACTGCCAGTGAGAGTGATGGGCCCAGGCTGAGGTGCTTCATGCTGCAACAGTGTTGTGTGAAGAGACAGTAGTTTGTGGCCATTGAAAGTACCAATACATCTTTAAAGAAGATAGGCCCTGATGATGCTGGATCTCACAGTTTTTCAACATCTGCTACTTAGCATGTGGGCAATACTGACAGAGAAGTTAAACCTTAAATGCTAGTTCTTGCTGTCTTTTTTCTCTTTTGTAAGGTAATTTGATCTAGGCTGTAAACAGTTTGGGGCCAAGTGAGGCTGTGGGACTGGCTATCTTTCTACAGCAGACAGGTTGCAGTGCTGCAACTATGTGCCTGTGAGCAGACTCCCCAACCATCACTTTCCAGGCTCAGGCAGGACCAGGATCCTGGTTCCTGAGTCATGGAACTAACTACAAATCTGCCTGGTAATTCATGAAGACTGCTTTCCTAAAGATTGCAAATGGATAGAAGTGTTGCTTATACTGTCTTTATTTTTATCTAAGCCACCATATTTTAGATGAGAGGTACTTTCCAGAGACTTGCAACATTGTGAAATGAAATATGCCTTGCCTCTTATTCCTCAGAAGATGAGTTACTTCCATAAAAATCCCAGCCCATGGCTGGAAACTGTATTTAAATTTATCCTATAGCAGAAAAGTCTTTTTTCTTAGTGATCGTAGAAAGCTTATAAAATTACACTAAAGAAATGAGATTTTAAAATCTTGATATTGTATTTCATGAGTTCAAACTAACCTGCCAAAATTAGTTCTAAAATAGTAAATCTTATTTGTTTTCTAAACTTCAATTCACTTAACAGTCATGACACATCTTGATTTTTAGCTTCAATGGGAAAAAAGATAGAAGTGTAACATTTTTAAACATTGAAAAAATGTCATTAGTTCTGCTTTCAAGGATGATCAGTTTGTGTTAGTAGGCATAGGATCAGGCTCAAGGAAATGAAACCAAGTACCGTATTTAAATTACAGTGAGAAATTGCCCCTCTTTAAATGTTCCTTCTCTTTTTGGACAGTTTTTCTCAAGCGTGAGCATGAATAAAATATTAAATAATAATTTAATACTTTTGGAGGAATGCAACACAGTAGAAATCTGTAACTAAACTCCAGGCATTTTAACCAGTGCTGTATAATAGAAATAGTTTAATAACAGTTTATGCTCGGTTATAATGAAACATGCACACAAAACATGGTAGATTAGAACTCAAAGTCCAAATTCAGATGTTAATTAATACTAGCATAAATCTACAGTAAATTCACTGAATATAATGTTACACCAGGATCACTGAAAATAGATTGGGGTGTCAATGTACCACAAAATATTGTGCTCTTCTTGCTCATTTAACACCGTTCCATTTGTATAATAATGTAAAGCTAATTGTCCAGCCCTAAGTTAGCACATTATATTGGTCTGTAGCTCTTAATTAACAGAGCAGACTTTTGAGTAATTTGGAAGTACACTGTATTTTAAGTTTACAAGGAATTTAGGATCTATTAAAGGTAACGTTGCTCATCAGTCATTAGAGTGACAACTTAATTCCATATTCCTAAATACTTATTTAGCAGCAGAGTTCATTGTTGCCAACTACATAAGCAGCTCTCACACATGAAATGACGACTACAAACCTCGCCCCTTAGCTGCAAGGTCAGCTCCTTCAGGAAGGGCCTGCAGGGCCAGCTGAGCCACTCTGGATTAAAATATGGAAACTAACCTCCTCCGTCCTGTCTCCCCAAAGGTAGTCTCTGCTCCCAGAGTAAAATTTTGAAAATCATTAGACTGTCAAAACAAGCAGCATAAATTCAGAATAATTATGTCACATTTGTAAAATTCAATTGGTATATTTTGTGGGTAAGAGCAACCCACAATTAACTGTCTTACAGAGTCGTAACAGTGCAGCTGTCAAAAGCTTAGTAAGGCAATATTATTTTGGAAGAAAATTCCTTGTTTAAAGCTTTTCTACAGTGTTGCCAGAGTTTTTCAACACTCAGTGCTAATAAGACACCTCATTATCACAGTGACACAAATGCTCTTGTGTTCAGAGTATGTGATAAATATGATTGTCACATCTTACGAAAAAGAAGACTTTTGTGTCATTTTAACCTATCATTAGGAGACAAGACACACCATAATTCTTACTTTTATTATGGTAATCTAACAATCATCTAGAGACACATGTCATATGTGTCTTAGCAACTGAGCCAGTGATGAGAAGACAATAGGTTTGTATGGCCCTCCTTGCATTGAAAGGGTGAACTCCTGTTGCAAAGTCTGGACGACACCAGTTCTGACCAGTCCTCTTGTGATTTTGAACAGTATCTCTTTCAAGCTATAGAGTGTCTTTTTACAAAAAAAAACTTTAAAAAAACCTACTTGGAAGTTTGAATTTGCACTATTTGTTAAGAAGAAGGATGGCACATTTCAACACTAGTATCTATGGGTAACCTAGGGAATTTAAGTTTTCCTCTCCAGTACCTTTTCAATGGAAAGCAAGTTGATGTAAAGGCATACTGTAGATCTTCCCCTTACTCCTTCTTGTATTTCATGTCCTTTGATTAGAAAATAGAAAACCTATCATTTAAACTGTAACTGACCTATCTTCTTCCATTTTTCCCAAGAGACACAGGAAAATCTAAACAAAAATATCTTAACTCTTTTTCACTGGTTTCCCAAGACAAGAATCTACATCTCCAAAGTGATTGTTCTGTTAAAAATGTATAACGTACCTTGAGGAGGGTGGAGATCCCCTTCAGTCTTGACTACGTGTGTTTATCCATATTCTTTTCACTATCTGCCTTCCAAATGGATCCCAGCCCCAGTCTGGCAGTGGCCCAGGCTTAGCTGACACCAAGTTGTGGGTTGTCACCCAGTGACCCTGGATCTCTCCCAGCTCTGGCACTCACAGAGCTGAAGCTACAACCAGGGAGGGCACAAGGCCACTGGAGACAAGACAAGTCCCAGTCACCTCTGGCCAACACAAGTCCAGAGAGCTCCTGGGGCCCTGTTCTCCAGGAAAATGCAAACTTATGGCCTTCTACTGGCACTGGCAAAAGTCATATTTGTAGGGCCACATCAGTCATACTTATGCTTTGATTTTGATTTGAGAGAACTGTTGGCATTGGCATTAAAAGGAATTGTCCTGTCAAGGAGCATGTGTGAGAACCTGGGTGCTCTCTTGCAACCAGTCTTACCCCGGATACAGTATTAAGGGACAAAGTGTAACATACTTTGGACATGTTCCTTTAGGACAAGAAGAGAATGTTTTGTGGCTAAAGTAGGCATTTTCAGTAGGTACTACATTCAGTAGGTATTTTTTAATGCTTGCTGTGGCACAGACTCTGTGGAAAAAGGCATTAGTGTATTTTGTCCTTCTACTTTTCTGTAATTGCCCAGGCAAAACTACAAGAACAAACCAACCCTGCGTGCCAGTGTGAATGCATTTCAGTATATGAAAACAACTTTACATTGACTCATCATCTGGATTTTAGGTTCAGCAGAAAAAGCTGAATCTCCCGCATCCAAGCTATGCTAGATGGCAGGAAATATTTGCTATTATATTTCCTTAGAAAAACAGAAAATGATTCCTGGTGCTTCTGTTTCCTGTAGGGATGTTCTGACTGTTAGAACCTGGAAAGAGGCAAAGAAAGGCAGACTGAATTTCCTTCAGTGTTTTAAAAGAAGGGAAGAGGGTAGGCACCTTGTTTTAGAGGAAATGTGGATGTGCAGATCTAAGAGAGAAATGCTACCAAAGAGTCCAACACTTGGCATAGCTCTGTCCTTATTTACAGGTTATTGAAGCACATGCAGTGTATAGGTAGATCAACATCTGCCCTGCAATCAAGAGTAGGTTCTGCCGTATTCTTACATTGCTCCCTTCTGAGAGCCTCAGCATCACATTCAGAGTGCTAGGGGTTTTTTACATATCTGTATTTCATCCCCTTTTTTATAGGCTTTTTTTATTAGACCTAGTGCTTAATCTCTCTGTCCTTTCCTGAAATCAGGGGGGAAAAAATAATGTGTTTGTACCGTAGAGGATATATTCATTAGATGTAAGGCATTCAGACAGTTTGATAAAAATATAGTTAGGGAAGAAGATAGATATTTGTTAGAAATAATTTGAGACTGATCTTGTGGCACATTAAGAACTAACAATATGGATTTTGAAAAGCTATGTGCTGGTGTTCAGCATGAAGTCCAGTATGGACTGAGAAAGAAGAGAATTTTGCTGGCAAATGTGATGGATACAGAGAGGCATGGTGTTTTCTGGCTGAAATAATCCTGATGGAACTTAATCTTGCAGTGCTGGTAGCACTGGCATTGGTATGCTACAGCTGCAGCAGCATGCCCAGAAAATTTATTGTAAATTCAGTGTGACAGTTCTTAAGGTGGCATTAAATAGAAATTAGCAATTTGTAAAAGCGTTTTCCAGAGTTTTGTCAAAGGAGTAGAAGATGCACAGGACAATAAGTCAAGTTTCAGGAAAGGTGTTCTAATTACACTTTTGGAAATATGATTGTTTTGATTCATGTGGGGATTACAAATAAGAACTGCAGGAGCAAGAGACTCACTAAGAATCTGAAAGCAAAGTATTGCTTTTCTCACCAAGTATTCAAGACACTAAATTTACTTATATAATAATATCGTATTGTAGCTCTGGAAATTAATTTTTAAAAATGGGCTCTCTTACCATTACATAAAAATGACATTTGTGTTTCATGAAGGATTATTAAAGATATATACAAACAGAGGTTTTGAAAGTACTAATTAAATGTATTTTTAGCTTTTATTGGAATGATGGATTTTTAAAAATCAGAATCTAGTAATATCTCTGAAACCTAAACTATATATTTTTGCTATGTAAGTTTTATATTAAATTCCCTGATATTACTTTTAAATTAAGTAGAAATAAAAAAGAATCTAATGAGATACTAATTTTTCAGTTTATTCAGTCCCTGTTTCCCTTTATTACTTCTAGTGTGTTAATGCATGTGTGCCCTTTTGTGGATTTTTTTAGGTGACCTTTATTTAAACTCAATCTCTTTTAGTTGCAGTTCAATGAAGGTTAACAATATTATATCTATCTGTAAAATGAAAGGGAAAAGGTGGGTATTTTTGATTTCGTCCTGAAGGCAGCTAGTTCAGACGTGGCTCCAGCTAGTCTCTTCACACCAGTGTAGGTGACTAGCTGGGGGTTTTCTCTGCCATCCAGGGAATTAAGTATGCACACAGGCCTTACTCAGCCATCGAGTTAAACAACTACAACAAAAGGACATACGAATTCCATAGCTCTTGCCCCAGTGGTAAAATTGTTCTCATCTATCACAGGTAAAAAACAAGCACAGGTGCAAAATCAGTTGCTTGCTTAACTACATGAATGTACTTTTGCAGTAACAGAAGATGGATAAATGAGAAGAGATTGTTTTCCCATTATTTCAAAATGAGGTTTTAATCTAAGTAATGAAGGTTCTTCAGATTTAAAGGTTATATTGGCTCACCATGATCTGCTTGTACTTTGAAAAGATGCACATTGGTAGTCAGTGCTAGTCAAGTGCTTTCAGTTCTTAGCTGCTACCATCTGCCATCGAGATGACCTTGGTTCTTACCCTTTCCAAATAAAATGTACGCTCCTTTTACTGAGATTTCTCTCAGTAAAAAGTGTGACCATAAAGTAGTTCAACATTTTTGCTGAATGATAATCTACTTGAAAACAGTAGAGAGCTGAGGGAAAACGAGTCCTCAAGTGTTACACTTATGTGTAAGAAGCGAGAATCCAAAGCTGAATTTCTGCTTTCTGTGCCTTGGCTTTTCACTTACAGCCATCCTCAAATGAACGGTTTCTTGTTTTATAAGTGAGAGTAATTACTGCACTTACAAGTAAACTTGTAATTTGTAACTCTTTACTTAAGTGCTAACATTTTTAATTACATTAATTTAATTACATTACATTACATGGAAATTAATTACATTACAGTATTTAGTGTAACTTGCTGACTGGAGGGTTCTCAAGCAGTTGCAGAGACAACTAATTAATTTTCATGAATATTATTGTATGTTTTCATATCACTTTTCCATTTGGAATTTAAATGGAAATGGGATATAAAAGGGGGGAAAAAACAGGTATTTAAAAGGGGAGGGGAAAAAAACCTTAAAGACACTTCACAGAGTATTTAGAAAATCTCAAATCTTACTTGCTTCTCAAGATCTAGTAGTCCTATCTCGCTCTCAGCTCTTGATTACTTGCTGTAAAATGATTTTTTTAATTACAATTTGGAGCACTATAGTAGATGAAGGCAGATTTTTCTAACAGGTGATTGCTTATCAGCAATTGTTTGCGTTATTACAAAGAAGGGTCTAGCCATAATAGATGATACTAAAGCAGTTCTTAGTGAATTCCATATGAGAGAAACCACAGAACTGGCAAATTTAAATTGATGGTATTCATGGTACATGAAATACAAGGTAGATTTTGATTATGTTGCATCTTTGTACTTTTCACATACAAGGAATGGTGTATAATGGAGTGATTAGTGAACATTTGGAATTTTTGAACTTTCCTCTTAGCAGACTAATTCTGTCTGTGTATATGTAGATGAACAGGACCATGGAGCTCAAGTGGATATTTGTGGTTGCAACTGAAATCTATCACTTTCTAGTGATAAATTTTAGATGGGCTTTGTTTTTGCATAGCATTAGTCTCTCATCACTTAGTAGTATTGCATTATTTTATCTCGTGCCATATTAATTCCTGTAATTTGACCATCTTTGCAGTTCATGCTGTCTTTTACTTCTGCTTATGCTTTAAAATCGTGTAAATTTCTGAAAGGTACAATTTCTTTGCAATTCAAATTTTACTGCATCTTAACTATTTTCTGCAAATTGCCATGCTCTTTCTGATGTATTCTGACACATTTTCCTCATGTCTATAATGGTATTAATAGTTCAGCATGGAAGGAGTAGGGACTTGGAGTCTATGTTTCTCTCTTTAAAATATTCAGGTGAAAGATAAGTCTGTATTTTTGAGGCATGGTTTAATACATAGTTCTCCTAGGACCTCACAAGAGTCTGGCTGTTGTTACAGACACTGGGGTTTCAAAGCTCTACTCACTTTATCTGAACTCTCTTTATCTTCTGCCTGCTCCTGACACTGCAGAACCAGGGCTTTTGAAGGACTGTTACGAAACTCATAAACAGACAACAGATGATACATGTTGTCACTGCAGATAACTCTTGGTCCAAACCACGACTGTTCTCAATATGCCCTTTACAGGAACTTCTGAGTTATGTTCAACCAGGACCAAAACATGATTTTAAGAATAGGAATACGTTGGAGACAATGGCAGGGGGGTTTCACCCTAAATGTCAGTTTTTGTGTTAGATATCTCCATTTTGCAACAGCACCTATCACTATATTTCTACCTAACTCTGCTGTTTAATTCTTAGATAGTAAGAGAAAGATATTATTTAAAAAACAAACAAACAAACAAAAAAAACCCAAAAAAACCAAACAGCTTAGAGATGGTAATAAAAGTACTGTGTCTGTTGTTTCAGGCAGTTACTGAAGCTTCTTGAAAAGTCTTCAAAATAATTCAGTAAGACAATAAAAATTTTTAAAATTCCTTGTCTCTCTTAATAGTAAAGCATTTGCTGTAATACAAGGCATCTAGTGGTATAAAGGATAGTTAGTCTCTAATGGCCAGATTCAGTAGAAAATGATTCAGCTTATTTTATTGCTGAGCTTAAGTAAAATTGTGATCTGCTTCCTGTGCTGAGGATTGTGAAACTGAAGCAATTCTGTTAAGGGCATTGTCTCCTGTATGACTGCTTAATAACTGAATTACTGCTAAATGCTATAATAATACATGGGGTTTGTATCTTCAGATGTATAACGGATTCATCCATGTTAGCAGCTACACTTTCTCTATATGTAAGGGGTTTAAGAGATGACACAAACTATACCAAAGGGAGAATAAGTGAAAATTATTTTTTGGTAAAGTCTGGCTTTGTAATATTTGCTAGATGTTTCCTAGAATGCTTACCCAGAATGTTCTGAATTGTTTACACTGGAAGGTCAAACGTTTTCAAAAGAAATTTTGTAGGACATTAAATTTTAGAATAGAGTTTTCAAAGATGTGTCAGTTCTTTGTGTTGACTTTTTAGAATACTGTCTTGCGTACTTTAGGACTGCCATGGTATTTCATGGAAAAAGGCTCTCAGAACTAACTGGATTGAACTGTATCAGGTTTCTAACACAGACCAACAGTTTAAACCATGGGAAATAAACTTGGAAAATAAAACACATACCAATGCAGTTTAGGTATAGTTTGGTCCCAGCAGCAGCACATTTTACTGCCTTGACTGGTCCTTCTTGCTGGTTTTCATGTGCAGCTTGGAAAGAATGTATCTTTTGGAGCACGTTTTACAGTGGCAGTGATGCTGTCACTGCACTGCAATATGCCAGCATTGTCAGTCCAGTTTTCTCTTCATGGCATGGGAAAGAAACACATGCAGGAAAGGATTTCCAGTTTGGCCTAGAACTTTATTTAGAGTAACAAGAAGTGTAGCTCACTGCAAGCTAAACTAGTTAATTTATGGCTCCCAGACAGGTTTTCATTCAATATGTTAGTAATTTTTAAGATATAATTTATCTGAATCACTAATTAAAGTTTTTTTAAGAAAAATAGCAAATGTGATCTGAACACAACTGAAAACATTTGTCTTAATATAGAGCTAGAATCAACTCTGGCTGATTAATTTTTAATAGATTACCATATAAAAATTAGCTTCTCAAAAAAATTTCTGAAGAGGAGTACATTTCTTTTTTTTTTTTCCTGTTTTGCAATCATTGCAGTATCACAATCACTCAGTAGCTTTATCTCTGAGTTAGGTTGCCTCCTCAGCTGCATCCTCTTCCTCTAGGAGAATATGAAAATGATCAATGCAATGATGTTGATGTGTTGTGACAGCATTTTTAACTTGAAATCTTTTGGGGTTTTGGCTGTAATGTTTTGGCATACACACTTCTGTTGAAAATCCAGTGCCTGATTAAAAACATAACAGCAAAAAAGGTTGAAACTAGGTTTTGTAAAAAAACAATGCTGTCACACCTTCACAGAAGCAGCTGGGAATACTTTAAACTCCATTTAATTAATTTTAACTGAGCTCTTTGAAAGTATACATGAATGTAACTGCACCTGCTGTTGCCTTCATAGTTCTGTTGCCACACTTGTTGCATGCCTTCTTTTTTTCCTAGTGGGGAAAAAAGGATGTTGGAAGATATAAATATGTACAACAGCTGCTCAGTGAGAAGACAGACCATAGGCTGCCCTTAGCAGCAACACAGGACTGTGGATTTGGAGTGACAGTAATTGCCAAGTGTAAGATACCTCTCGATCTGGGGAGTACAGGTGCATACAAAATGGCTAAGTAATAGTTACATAGTGCTTAGCTAGGGATAGGGAGAGACAGAACTTTTCTTTCATGCAAGAGACAGAGCAAGGTTTGTTTCAGTTCTGAAAACTACTCCATGAGAAATATTTTTTAAAATTGCATTTTGTTTAGTCAATTTCCTTCAGGATTTTTGTAAATTCATAAAAAAAAATCTGTTATTTTTTTAGTTATTTTTACTCTGATTTTATAGAGAGTAGAGGGGAGAATGTGGCCCATTCTGTTCCAACAAAGCTATCCTTACAGGGGAGAAGTTGCAAGTCTCCCTACTGAGCTGTGGTGTACAAGGTAAATAGCAAATGCCAAAGATTAAGTGATGGTTTTCCCTCGTTTGGTGCTTAAGGGAAGAAATAGGTTACTTCTGTGTTTAATTTGGACTAAGTAATGCCACTCTTAACAGTGTATCATTCTGTGCAAGTGCTTCAGTTCTTCAGTATGGACTTGGGAACTGAGCATGTCAGAAGGGAGTGTTTTAAGCATGATGCCCTTTTTAGCCAAGGAAAATAATTCTTTCTTGTCCTTTTCTTAGTTCAGGCTGCAGGTTTTAAAATTCCTCAACAGAAAAACAACTTGGGGAGTGAGAGAGGGTTCCTACTGAATATCTTTCTAGCCTAGTTGACCATATAAAATGCAATTTTATGTTGTTTGATTGCTGCAGAATCTAAAGCAAATATTAATGGGAATATAATAATATTCAATGTTATCTGTGAGTTATGCAGACACCAAACATAGCAGTCTTCCTGAAGTAAAATTCCTTAACACAATGAATATTCAGGTTTGCTCTGTAAGGAAAGCTGTTGACATAGAACTAAGAAAACCAGAATAATTCTGTGCACATTCCTTGTGCAGACAGAACCCCAGTATGCTGAGCCAGGGCTGCGTGCTTTTGTTACTCCTTTGGATAACAACAAGCACTGTATCACCAACTCGGAGCAACACACCTAGAGGATTATTATTTTAGGAACACTTCACTTTCATATGCTAAGAGAATAAAAATCTACTGGAAATTTTTAGCAGCAGCAGGAGAGAAATTGAGTAATGAGAGCTTTAAATTAGAGAGCTGAAGACCGAGCCCAGAGATGAGATGGTGTTTAAAAGGAAGCAGGCACAAGGCGTAGTCAGGGCTATGGCATCACTAGAATTACAAATCCAAAATAGATCACATAACTGAGCATTTTGTTGGACAACTTCAGGGCACTTTAGGAAAGTTAGGAAGGACGTGCTTTGTGCTGAAAGATGTGGAGGTAGAAGGTGATAAGGTTGTTGAGAACTTGTGGCCATAGATAGAACTGTAGAATGGTGTGGGTTGGAAGGGACCTTAAAGATCATCTAGTGCCAGCCTCCATGTCATGGGCTGGGATACCACCCACTAGACCAGGTTGCTTGGGGTCCCACCCAGCCTGGCCTTCAACAATTCCAGGGATGGGACATCCATAGCTTCTCTGAGGCAACCTGTTCTAACCCCTTTTAAGCACTGAAAGCCACAGTGAGGTCTTCCTGGAGCCTTCTTTTCTCCAGACTGAGCAACAACAGCTCTCTCAGCCCGTCTTTGTATGAGAGATGCTGCAGCCCTGTGAACATCTTTGTGGCCTCTCCTGAACCTTCTCTACCAGGTCCGTGTCTTTTTTGTGCTGAGGACTCCAGAGCTGGATGCAGTGCTCCAGCTGGGGTCTCACAAGGGCAGAGAAGAGGGGCAGAACCACCTCCCTTGACCTGCTGCCCACCCCTTGTTTGAGGCAGCCCAGGATGCAGTTGGCCCTCTGGGCTGCGAGCACATGCTGTTGGCTCATATCTGCTTTTTCATCCATGAGGATGAGAATTTTAAGTCAAGATGAGATTTTTAACAAAATATTTCTTCAAATTACAGACAATTGAGCATTTTCAGGCAATGGTGACTTGCTTTTGAACAAAGTAGAGCCTGTTGCCTTACTTTTTGAGACTTATTGACTCTTGTGGCTCACTTGTGTGTGTTACTGTCAAGTGGGAACAGAATCTCCAGGTGCTGTACCATCTGTTTGGGAAAAACTGCCCTGTACCTGACTTTTAATTTTGCAAATGAGGAGTGATACTTAGTGTTTGAGGATTATTTAGAAAAGCAAAATTATTTGAAAACACCAGTGAATATGTCTCCTTTCCTCTAAGGAGGCTTTTATATTTTGTTTAATTTAGAAATTGCACTGTGATGTTCAAGATTTTCAGTTCTGTTTTCCTACTGCAGAGAAAAAGGAGTCTAAAAGTTTCCAGGAAATGATAATCATAAGGGCTTTGGTAAAATTAGTTTGGACCTAGCATTTTACAAGCTATAATACTGTCTTTCTTAGCAAATACAATTTCTTGTGCAAACTACATAATATAATCATCAACATATCCTAGTTCCAAGTTCTAAATATTATCTATTCAGGCTGGGCAGTATAGTTGATTAGAAATGGTAGTATTTTGTTTATGCAGAGTGGTTAGAAATTGCTGGTGTAGGTTTTTGTCTTCTGTTTTCTGTACTTCAGCATTTTTTTCCCTGAACCCTTTAATTTTAAATCTGTGAACAGATTGCATGTGGTCTCTCAACAGGGATCAGAACTTTTTTTGTATTGAGTGCTGCCCATCCATACAGTAACAGATTATCCTAGTCCCATTTGAACGGATAGGAGAGACAAATCTGGTATTCAGGTGCTGGTTTTATCCCCGTTTGAGTTAGGGACAGAGTTGCTCTTTTGTGCATTTTAATCTATAGATGTCTTTTACTTAGGGCTCAAGTATTGTTATACAAGGGCAAGGAAACGTTTTTTGGGACAGTGCCAAAATTTGGACCTTGATCAATTGGTTTAGGATTACAGTTAAGGTTTGTGGACAAGCTCAGCACTGAATTCTAACTAAATTTTTAGCTGGAAATTTGAATTCTAAGGTCATTTTCCCTTTGCACTTGAGTCTCTGGTGTTGCACTGTTCTTGAAGGCAATCAAGTGCCAGGTTACTGTCTTAGAGTACCTCTGCACCTACATGTCCTGGGACGTTTCTCTCAAAGTACTTCCGATTCTACAGGCCTTAAGGTGCGAGACCACGAGATTTAATGGATGAGGGGGTTTCTTTCTGCAGTTAATGTTTTCTTCAGTTAATGTTTTCTTCAGTCATTTCTGAGAGTAACTGGAAAAGTTGAAATAAAAAGTTTCACTGGGTAAGGTACAACTGGTAGTACATAAATATTACACAAATATGTAACTTAACTCCTTTTGATGCAATAACAGGTCCCCATATAGTACAGACTGAGCTTTGTGATGCAGGGAGTGGATTAATTATATGTATTAGCTGCTTTTTCATGAAAAGCTGATAGAAGGCTAAAGCCATAAGGCAGTGTTCTTGATCTGGTGAGCTACAAACAGCCCTCAAAGCAAACTGAGTCAGTTCTAATGTAACCAGTAAACTCGTTTCAGAAGTTCTAATAACAGGAACAGTTTACGGGGATCTTATTGCCATCAGGCACTTATCTACTCCCAGACTTTTAGAAATATTTAAAAGGTAGTACGGTACAAGAGTGAAAAAAATCATTTAAACCATGCATTTCTCTAGCATTTAATCATTGCTACCATTTAAAAAGCTTAACCTCTCACTGATAAATATGCTTTACCCAGTGGGGTTTGTCTGAATTGCTTCTTTGCAATCTGAGGTGGATCATATACTAGGCTAATCTTGAACTTCTTGATTGTGCATATTTTGGTAATACTAATTGAGGTTTTGTTCAAATTAGACCAGAGTAAAAGTCTCAAGGTGTATTTTATACAGAAGAGATAAACCAAGAATCAGGCCACATGATGAACATATGTTTGACAATGTGTTTAGGTTTAGTGACATGCAATTTTGGCCCTGGTCTTCTTGATTCATTTGCAAACAAAATTGTGTTTTGAACTCCAGAGAAACCAGAATACAGCTGGGAAAACAACAGTTTGTTGTTGCTGACAATTTTTAAAAGATCTAATTGTGTCAACAGTCCAATGACAACAGCACGGTATTAATTGTACAAACTATCTTCTGTTCTTACAGTAGTTTTTATTCATTGCTGCCAAGAACATGGATAGTGATTTTTCTCTGTATTACAAATATAATGTATGGAGTTTATTATAAAAATGCAATCTAGTGAACGCTGAGTTTATAAATGCATTTTTACAAGACTGTGAAAACTCTATCTAAATTTTAAAAACTGATGAGTAAATTGAAGCAAGACAAAGACTTGCAAAGTCTCAGTGTGAGCACCTAGATATTTTCTTTCCAAAAGTATAGCCTTTATTTCTATTTTGTTAGATATATTCTGCACTGGAACTATTAATGCCAGATGTGATTGGTTTCCAGCTCTTTTCACCTAGAAGTATGATGACATTTTGTATTTTCTTTAATTATGGCACAGTTATTTGCTACTTACACTCTTTCCATTATAAACTGAGTTACCCTTCTGGCCTCTTCTATTACCAGTCTCAAAGTGTGCTCTCCAAAGTCTGAAATACCTAGAATTTATCCACACTATTATCCTTGCAAATCTGCAAAGTGAATTATGACGTGGAAATACGATCAGCAATATTAGACATTTAGCTAAAGACTTTTAACCAATACAAGCTTATGATAAAGTGTGGAGTGCTGTACTTCATTAGATAACACAAATTGAGTAGATCAGTGCAGGAAGGCATTAACAACATTGTGCAGATATATTTTTAGACACTGCAGCTATGCTTCATCCAAATGTGTCTATTGTCTCCTTCCTTCCTCTTCCTATTTGAATCCCCTCACTGACCTATTCATTGTGGTGGTACCATAAACTTTTAAGCCCATAACTAGTAGAGAGGTTTTATTGTAAATACAAATGTGGCTCTAAACTTTTGGCTTACAGGGCAGGACCATTTGAAGTTTCACCTTTCAAAGTACTTTTGTCCTTTTTATGTTCCCATTGCAGGCAAAAGTGTAATGGACCAATTAATAATTCATAAAATACTTGGCACAATAAAGGGATTTACTTCCATGTCAGGTTGTTTTAAATAATATCAGGAACCCTGGTACTGATTTTTGAGACATTAAAAAGCTACAGTATCAGATCATTTTTGCGTTTCTTTGGAGTGACTGTGAAAAAGTATGCTGCACCAAAAAGGCTTTTAATGGGATGTGTCCCTGAAGGGAAAAAGTAGGTAAGCAAGACGAGTTCAAATTTTGTCGCAGAATGCAGTGACTAGAACACAACATTAAGAAAAAAATACCCCTTTGAAACAAATGAGGAGATGGTTGAACATAATTTTGGGTTAAATGGTGTATATATATATATATGACCAAGGTTTTATTTCATCACTAGTGTATGAACTGATGCACAAAGAACAGAAAATAAGAGGACATGATATAATATCCAAGGTGTAAGCTTCCTACTTGTTCATGATTTGTGGTTGTTCTCAAGAACATTAGCAAAAGTCTTTTAAAACTACTGATTGCAGAGGGAGATGCTGTGCATATTAGCAGCTGGTCTTTGCCCAAGAGAATCTACAACCAGACTGGCAAAAGCAAAATAAGAAGCCAGTCAAGGGAAAAAAGCAAGACAACTGTGTTTGAGTAAAATGATAAAGATGCACTTGAACTAAACCAAGTTAAGCAGATGACACTGCAATAGAAAAAGAGAGTTGTTTAAAGGACCTCTCACTTAACAGATTAATGGGCTTGGGAACGGGAAAAGTGGAATTTAATACGTTATGTTGTGTAGAAATCTGCACAGTAAAAGATATCTGAGTTTTATCTCCCTGTTTTAAGGAACATGCACAAGCTTTGGCTGCTGGTTGCTTTATTCCACTACAACTTCTTTCAAGTGAATTGAGTTACACTCTATATACACCACTCTAACAAAAAATAAAATCTACATGCTCACCAACCTAGGGGGCTTCAATGAAAAGTAAAGCTATTTTTCTTATTTGGAAGTTATTGCATAAATTTGTGTAGTTCTGATTTAAGCACATTTTTTATCCTAGTTAAAAGATAGCCAGTAAAGTATATTTTCAAAAGTTTATAAGTTTTTCACTTTACTTGAAGGAACAGCATAGCATTATAGTGTCTGAACTGATTTGACACGACATAAGATCTGGGCTTTCCTAATAACAATTTCCTAATATCATTACTCTAAAAAAGAAAAAAAAGTTGCTAAGAAATGTTTGATTTAAAACAGTGTTTGAAAATTATGGCACTAAATTGCAGTGCAGGAAATATTTAAGTTCAGCACTTAGTTATCCATACATTTAGTTTCTAAATCAAGTCTGCCACAAGATTGTGGCTATTAATCAGTATGAGCAGAGTTATGCAAAAGAAATCTAAAAATATTATGGGGCAAGATTAAGCACAGTTGCAATTATGTTTGAAATGCTTGAAAGAATATAATTTATTTTAATTAGGGATTTACCCTTGTATTTTTACAGTATTAGCTTTGGTCTCACTTCTTAAGAAATGTTTGTGACCCAGCTCCCCCAAGCAATATTCAAGAGATTTTAAATCCATATAGTTTTGGTGGTGCCAGCTATGTGTTGCCTTCATTTTTCTGTATGCTGATTTCCATATATTTTGATTCTGAAATTTATCCTGGGCAGCTGACCTGATTTTTCCAGCCCTGGAATGAGACCAGCAGGAGCTGATAATCTTTCACTCTGTAGAGGAAGAAGCACAGTGTCCTCCTTTGCATGGGCTTAAGGGAGTGGAGATAGAGAAGGACTGTGTCCTCACAGAGAGTTGCTGTCCATCTGTGGTCCTGTCAACACTCTCCATCTGAGAGGTTTAAAAAGACATAATATGTGACAATTTGCACATTCAGTGCACAGAGTTCTCATTTGGTTTGGCATATGTAAGTGGGCATCACATGCCTTTGAAGAGATTTTCGAGAACCCTTTGTCTTTTTCCTTCCTATGATTGAACCTGAATGTAGTCCTCATACAGACATAAGACAGGTGACTGGTACCATGGGACTGGTGTCTGAATCCTTTCAGCTAGGTCTTGCTTCAGCCCCATGTGTGCAGAGAGGGCAACTGTGATGTACTTGTTATTTAGAAAAGAAATAAAAAAATCTATATTAGTAGATCAGAAAATATTCATGCACCTTTCTGATGCAGTCCAAAAAGAAACGATAAATAGGATGCCACAGCTACTCATCTTTGCTATTCAGATTTGCTTTTAACCTCAAAGCATATTTCATTTTTATACCTGGAAGAGTATTCTTGCGGTGGCTTTTCACAGTGGTAGGAGTCCTTCCTTTTTATTTCTGTAGGTGGTTAGCCTTTTGGAATTGCAGCCAAAACCATTTCCTTCTTCTTCATAGTTCTCCTTATTACTCTTTCACATCTTGGCTGTGCTGGCTAAAATAATTATTACCCAAGAGAAAGCAGACAAGGCTGTAGTTTAAATTTTTTGCCTTGTCAGTTCCAGGTCATATTAATTATTCTGAAAAGCTTTCAACAGCTTAATAAGACAAGGGTTTGACCATAAATGCTACTTTCATTTGTTTGTGTTACTTGAGACTGTTGTAACTGGCTGCTTAATGGTCTGTGTCATGTAGGTGTATTATTATCTCTCACTGGCACATTTTACTCAGTTGTCATTAATGGCATGGAATGGGTTTCCCATCATTTTCTTTTGGAATCCCGGATAGGGAGCAAGATCCCTGACAGTTTTATCAGTGAGTCACATTAAGCTGCTCTTTGCCACTCATGAATCAATGTATTTTCATCTCAGACTGGTCCCTGCTCTACATATGTCAGTGCCACTCCAGTGTCTCATTTGCTAAATGAATAACAGAGTTCTCATTAAATTAATGCTGTGATTTTTTTGCACTAGATTGCTGGCAATATGTTCCCTTTGCTCTTTTGATTTTACTGAAAAATGACTCTCAAGTACCAAAGAATAAATAACCACAGTTAAATAAGGACTAAAGAAAATAAAATGGTATTTGAGTTATAAAATCAGTCATGGTTCTTGACTGAAAATGCAGCAGTAATTGAGGAGGTTAGAAGCAGTGAAGCACATTAGTTCAGCTTCCAGACCCTACAGTGTGGTCGCTTGTCTTTTTATTTGTGCTAAGTAATACAGTGGGTAGAAGAGAAGAAAAAAACACTTCTTAGTCACTCTTGTCTGCATAAGTCTGCACCTGACAGGTTTATAGTAAGAAGAGTAAAGGTATATCTTAAATATCTATGAGCTTTAAAGGGATGAAATTTTCATTTTCTGACTAAAGAAACCCAAAGTACCTAAATATTTAACCCCACAGAAACAGCACTCCTGCTATAATCAGTAGAAATGATGTGTGTGCTCTTATTTCATCTTAGATGTGGAGGAGGGTAAGCAGAAGGAGCAGCAACCAGTTTGCAATACTCTAGTCATGGAAATTGGCTGGAAAAGCAGAAAATCTAACCACATAGCCATTCCTTTATTTTAGTAAGCCCTTTCTGGTTTGAAAGCAGTTCTGTGTCAATGTTTGTTGACTGCTGACCAAGTGTGAGTTATCGTCAAGAGATTGAGGTAAAGTTTCTTGCAAATCAGTGAAAATAAATTAAAAAGAATAATAAACTGTTAAAGAAGGGAGAGGGAGAAAGAATGATAATGTTCATGCAGGTTTTGGCAGTCAATTTGCATTATCAATCAACACAGAAGCAGTTAGACCAGTAAAGGAAGGTGAGCTTGCAAAAAGCTTATGGTATGACATGAAGGTGAGAGATGGCTGTGAAAAGAGCAATCAGGTGATTTTGTGACTTGTACATGTTAGTAGGTCACCATCAGAGAAGTTGTTTCTATTATCCCTCTAAACTTTGGTTAACAGAGAAACTTTCAATCAGGTAAAGAAAAGAGGCTTTTTTAATCTTTGCAAATAGTCAGCTGCCCATTTGCTAAGTTTTTTTTCAGTGTCTGTCAAACCACTAAATTAACTGAATTCTATGCAGCATAATATCTGACATTTGAAACAAGTAAGTGGTGTAGTAAAGATCAACATGGGCCACTGCATGTAGAAATTAAGTTAATAAACATGGATTTTCTGATGTGTATTTTATACTTAAGTTTTCCACACTTATCTATGATGTCATGGTAGCTTTTATCAGGACCGTCTGAATTCTTTTTTTCCCCAAATTGCTAGAAGATTGTAAAATGCATAGCTAGAAATAAAAGAAAATAATTTGAAATTAGAATTCTTTACAATGTAAAACACTAACGAGCTCGTGCACTGGAACAGGTTGCCCAGAAAGAATGTGGAAACTCCAACCCTGTAGATTTAAAAATCTTGCCTAAGCAAGGCCTCGAGCAACCTGATCATGCTTGGAAAATCTGCTCTGTGCAGGCCTTCCAAAGTGCCTTCCAACTGAAACATTTCCATTCATTTGTAACATAAAATCTGGCTTAAACATTTTGAAAAATGCTTCCTTTCTGTCTTTTTTTCTTTGCTGAAGTCTTCGTAGAAGCATCCGAGAAATGGGTTGTCGTGTTTAAGCTGTTGTTGCACAGGTCTCAGTTAAGCAGATGGATGACAAGTAACGTGATCAAAGGGATGCTTATTTTTGTGTATATTGATAGGGTCTGTAAAACACTGTGGAAAAGCTTTATGATAAGCTTGTATTACATGAATAATAATACTTTTCCTTCTCCCCCCCCCCCCCGCAAAGCATATATTAGCACGATATATATTATTAAGGAAGCAATATAAACTTATTATTTTATTTCTATAATAATATATTTTTTAAGAGACATCTTACTGTCCACAGTTTGTTGCAGAATGGTCTGAACTGCACTTTTTAACTCAAAAAGCAGTATCCTTCCTAGAAAGGAGTATACAAAAGTAATACAATTCTTTTTCCAGGAAGATAGAATTTTTTCCTCATTTTATTCAGTACTAATTGGCTTCCAATTGTCAATAACATAAACCATGCAAAAAATTCTTTTTAAACATGTTGACATATGAAGTGTTTGCTCTGGCATTTTCTCTGGCATGTTAGTTGGGTCACTTTTTTAAACATCTTTCTGGAGACTTCATATCATTCATTTTGTAATTCTGTAACTGTGTTTTGTCACATCAGCTTTCTTCTTGGAAAGAATATTCTCTTGCTTAATAGAACAAGAAATTACCCTTGAGATATTTATTTTGCTATAAATTTCTTGTTCAGTAATAATATGCTGACATTTCTGCTGAGAGAACTTGATGAAATCTTGTGGTTTTGACCTATCCTTGAGAATCACTCCTGGGAAAAGTGCACACTACAGCAGAAAATGTTGGAGTTCTGGTGTGATGATGTCATGTTAAATTCATTAGAAGTACACAGAAATTGAAATTTTGTTAGCCTCAGAAGAGGATGAAGTATGAACTTCTGCACTAGAGAGGAAAGAGATCAGTGGAAAGAGAAAAATGGTTTGTTCTTGCCTGTTTTCTGACATTCTTGAACTTGCATTGTCAGTACAGATAGAGAAGACCCATGAGCCTTCTTTCTTTTCTTCTGTCTCCCATTTTGGATAAATCTGGATCTTCTTTCACTTCAATTTCTAACAATTGTTTTAATATGGTTTAGCTTAGGGTTTTTGTTGTTACTCTGTCATTTGATTTTCAATTTTAATAATCCCAATAATTATAATGAGACTTACAGAGCTCCTAAAGAAAACCTTTATTCAAACTGTACTGTAGGTGACCTTCTGTACCTTAGTGCTGTATTCCCAAAATATCCGGTGTATTTAGGTGAGCAAGGTAGGATTCATCAGTCTAAGCAGAGACATCTCTACATCAACAAATTTGTGTTTTAGTCTCCAATGCAAATTATTCATTTTATTCCAAGTTAGAAGTCTAACACAGATCGGCTGCATAGTTTCTCTCGATGAATTTTTAGGGAGTGATCAGCACAGGTGGGAGCTCTCAGGAGTCAGGTGAGATAGATCCTTCTCCTGCTCTTTACAAATAGGGACCTAAGGTGTAGCTCATACAAAGAACTCATCTGGAGAAGAAAAACCTGACCCTAAATTAAGCTAAAATGTTTTTTAAACATTGACCTGGGGTCAAAAGTAGATCCCAAGACCGAAAAAATTGGTTGATATGTTCAGAATCAGTTATGAGAGCCCTGAGGCCTCAGAGGCTCTGTTTCTGGCTTTCTTATTTGAGCAGCGCTGTGATACACACTCTGTCCCAGACACCAAACTAGTTTTTCATTACAGAATGTTGTAGCATTAAACCCAGCCTAGCAATTTCTAAAGTACTGATGGTATTTCAGCTTGTCTTCATAAAGGGCAAATTACTTCTGAAAGCAGAATGAAAGATGAAGAGCTCTCTTTCAGGGGCTTGGCTGCATCCAGAGCCTTTGAGGTGACTTGACAGAGAAACAATTGAATGTTGAGAAAGGTAAGAGCTCAGTACCTTTCCATGGCTCTGACACCTGACAGATGAGTTGTAAAATGTACAGAATGTACTTGCAAGTCCAATGTGAGAAAGATAGTTCTTGCCCTTCTTTTTTTTAAGAATTGTTCATTACCAATGATAAAATAATACCATTTCAGAACATACTATGAAAAAGTGTTAAGGTTTTTAATAAGATTGAAAATTATTTAATTACTGTTTACTAAATCACTTAACATGGTTTTGTTTCATTCTTTGAGGTTTCCAGGATTTATTTATTCCTTTATAATGCAGTTAGCACAACTCATGAGGAAAGGTAGATACCATGTACCAGTTTGTTATTCTTTAACAAATGGTTTACTTAAACTTCTTGGAATGCTGCTGTTGAGGAGAAATTACTTGAGTATTGCTGACACAAAGTGATATCTTTTCCTTTAAACTTGTGGTTGGAAGTAGATTTTGCTTTTGCATGAGGCTGTGACACTGCTTTTTAAATCAAACAATAATACTGTTTTTCGAAACGCCGTGTTCTGCGATTCAAAAAAATGGTCTTGATTAAGATCATATTTCTTTAGGACTTTCTGGGAGTGAGACACATCAGTGTGCAGATTTGGGGCTTTTTTTCTTCTTTGTATGGTGTGATGGAGCACATTTTATCTAATGGCAGCTGGCCTTTGTTTTAGTGTGGCCCATGGCCTTTGGTTGGCATCGAAACAAGCAGGGTTTTGTTTAGATGCTGGGTCGGCCTCATGGTTTAAGCCCAGCTGGCAGCTAAACCCCACGCAGCTGCTCACTCCCCCAGCAGCGGGATGGGGAAGGGAATTGGAAGGGTAAAAGTGAGAAAACTCATGGGTTGACATGAGGATGGCTTAATAGGGAAAGCAAAAGCTGCACACACAAACAAAGTAAATATAAATAAGCTTTCCCATGTTAAATAATTTGCTTTTCTTGAGCCCAGTGTTTTCCTTTCCCTTCCCCTTTCCACTGTTTTGTTTTACTTTCTTTTTCAATATTACATTATATTTTCTATTAGTCTATTTTAAATGAAAGGGGGGAAAGGGGAAAGTTCAAACAGTACTTTTTTTGCAGTGGAGTAAAAGAAAACTAAGATTTAAGACCAAGTCATCCCTCTCAGCTGTGTTTATCAGTTCCTGTAAAAATCAACATGATAACCTTTGAAAAACCTGTCTAATCTTGACATCTACATAAAGCTTCCCCATTGGAGGAATCATAAGTTTCATGCACGTTTAATCAAACTAAGCTAAAAATAAAAAAAGAGACATGAGCTGGCTGAACTGTGATTTCTTCTGTGCAGCTACATGGGTTCAAGTAGCATACAAACAAAATACTTCATTATTGTATGTTAGAGGCTTAGGCTTAGATATTACAATGCTTCTTCCAGTAATGTTGTTACAGAAGCTGTGAACTGAAATGAAAGAAAAGGTTAAACGTACTTCTTTTTTTTGTTTCTTTTTTTTTTTTTAACTGGGCACACAGAAAAATCAGAAATTTTCAGTAGAAGTTCAGAATGCCATTAGGGAAAAGATGATAAGAGTATAATTGTTTCTCATTCTTAATGAAAAACCACAGACAAGGTTTGAAATTATTAATAAAAACTCATTGTTGATTTTTGAAGCTTGTAATAATGTGATAGTTGCCCTTTCTGAGACCTGGTCTATTGTGCCTTGGCTATCTCCAAGGAGATGCAGACATGGTTTTCAGTTTCTTTTTTCTCTGTAAAGTGTTGTATTTAAGATCTCTCAAGTGTAAATGGGTAAAAATGGACAGTGCTTTTCTAAGACTTAGAATACTTAAGTTTTTCAGATATGACAGAAACAGTACCTAGTGAGACACGCAGGATTTCTGAAATCTTTTAAGAAATGCAGCAATTCTGCCACTGTGAATAGTGCTTTTTAAAAATACAACTATGAAACTCTTTGTTACGAAACATTTCACGCTGGATTACTTGTCATTCCATTTGTTAGTTCAGAAATAACCAGTAGCTGAAATTCATTTCATGACTACTATTTGCCACCAATCTAGTTAATTCCTTTTGATTGCTACAATTGTGTGTAGGGTATTTTAATTTATATGTTATTGAAACTTGCTTTTGCCATTAAAGTCCTTCAGATTCTCAATTTTGTTCGATGCGTGATAGTATGTCTCAAAGACTCTATTCCAGTTACAGAACACTCTCTCAATTCTAGTCTGAGGAGCACTAAGTGATAAAGGGAGGAAAGTATCTTCTACAGAAAAAGCATCCCAACCTGCTTTTTAATACTGAACAAACCTTTCAGTGAGTTTCCTGCCATGGCACAGTGAGTAGAGTGTTTTGGTGCTGAGAGATTGAGTACCTCTGTTGTATGAAAATACCAACTTAGTTTATTGCAATAAAAACCCCAAACAATCTTGCACCGAAACTTTACACAGTGCTTGCTTTCTTCTGCTACTCTCAGCGTTCATACCATCTTGCATTTTCAAAAGCTGAAAAGAATATCCAACCTCCTTCTTCAGAAACTGCAGCTTGAGGAGAATGAACTTGTTTTCCTTCAGTGTCATGTGCTGGTATTTGTATGTACTATAAATAAGATGGGGGAGTCAGAGGACACTAAGGCGCCACTGGCTACAGACTCCAACAGGGTTGGCTGTTACTTGGGCTTAGCAAAATGGCCACAGCCCCACTTGCCAGAAGTCTCTACAGTGAGTGTGCAGAATAGTGCTTTCTGAGGTGAGAGGCAGCTCTTCCTGGCAGCATTTCTCATGCCAGTGTGAGCTGGAGCAGCAAATGCAGGTATCAAGGATCTCCCCCTGACCTTCTCTCCCCCTTTCGTGGAAGAACCAGCATGATCCAAGTTGGAACATAGGTATTTTTAGGATTTGATTCATGTTAGAGAAATAATAGTTTGTTTTGACCTTATTGCGATTGGGTTTGTTTTGATTCCTTAATTTTAACGTGCTTTTATGTGATTGCTATCTTAAAATATCAGTGCTGCTTTTATCATATGTTTCATTGGCATCCTACAGCAAGAAAAGGCATTATGAAGAAACATCTTCCTGTGTATAAGTATTTCTAACAGCTTAGTCTTTTTCAGAGCTATTTTTACTTTTGAGAATTTGAGAAAATTCTTTTAGCTTTTTTTTAATTATGATGGTAAATAAGGATTTCCTAGTTTAATGAAGCTGTTTCTTTTAGATAGCAAAAAAAAAAAAATAAAGGAAAGAAAGAAAAGAAAAAGAGCAAACCACCTTAGGATTAAAGTCTTAGAATGAAATTGCTGGAAATTTAAGTAAGGCATGATTCTTAAAATTACATATGACTAAGTACAAGCTAAGAGTTGCAGTTCAGAAACACATTGGGCTGATTTTAAGATGATTACAGTTTCTACTGCAGTGCCCCATAAATTACATTAAAAGTCATTCTTTTTCTAGCTAGATAAATAGCAGTCTTTTCTTCATCTTCTTTGCCTTGGAAAGTGTTCAGAGATCAGGTTTTTTGAGGTGTTTTTTTTTGTCTGATGGTGGGTTATATATGTAAGCAATAGAGACTGGAAAAAAGACCGGTACCCATTGCACTTCACAAAGTAAAGGCTTTGGTTCTTATTTCTTTAGTTGTTAGGTAATTTTCTCACGCTAACATTTTATGTGAATAACCCACTTGACCTAGGCAGGACGAAGGAATATAGGGCAGTGGGGTTATGTGCCCGCTCCTCGTCACAGCACGTACATGAACTGCTGCAGGATGGAACAGCAAGGAAAAGGGGCTTGAGTAGGGTAGATCCCCAGGTGCTCCCAGGAAAAGTCTGTTACTGCAGTTTGCAGCAGCCTTTTTTCTATATCTTTTGCAGTTCCTGCCTGCAATCAAGAGTGCAAGCTGAGGGAGCAGCAGAGAACCCCTGCAACAGGGGTGCAACACTGTAGTTGCAACCTGCCCCTAAGTACCCTCCTTTCTCTGCCTAATCAGTAGGATATATAGGGGTTCAGTCATTTAACACAGGGAAAGTGGCTATGTGCAGGGGAGATACTTAGAGGAAATTTAGGTGAAAGAAGAGTGCTCATGGCCTGTAGGCATGGCATGACGTTCTATATTATTGTGAGAAAAGCTGCATAAGAGAAAGAAATCACTAAGTAGTACCATACTAATACCCCTCCTGCATCATTAGTACAGAACTGCACCCATTTCTCCTACCACCTAAATGGGTTCAAATGCACTCTAGCTCTTTTCTCTCTCCTGTATTTTCTGCTGGAGAAATAGTAGTACCAAGCAAGCCTTGTTTCCTTAATGGTTCTTGTCATTATATCTGATAACTATCACAAAGAGAAGAAATGATTTGTTTTGCATATTGTAGGCTGTTAACGTCCTCTACTTGTCAAATTCTAGAATGCTACAGACAGGGCTGTCACTCTGTATTACTTTGCCCCACAGCAAAACAAAGGTACATGCTGTACTCAGTGTAAAGCTAAAATGACAGAGTCCTTTACGCAACTGAAATAAATACATCCCTATCCCTTTGAAATCAGCGGTGTTCTCTGGCATTGTTTTACAGGTGCTAGTGGAGGTTAAAGGAGAAAGTGAGAGAGAACAAGCTGATTGACTTTCCTTGCATATATATCTACATATACTGATTTTAACCTTGCCCATAAAAGGTCAAGCATAAAATTATTTCCTCAGAGCAGCTGTCTTCAGAGGTTTGAATTAACATAGATGGAGAGTGCCATAGGAAAAAAGGTTCATTTTACCCTAATTGGATTAAGATCAGTCTCACGCATACGGCAAGGGTGAGGCTTCACTTGAGTACAAACTGCTGGGTTGACAGAAAAGGATTAATTTATGTGCCTCTTCTCAGGTTGTTGACTAATAACATATCGATCGTACCTGTAAGATATGCAGAGTGTCTGTCAGAAAGGAAGACACTCTGGAATTGAAAATTGCTAGCACATCTGACATGATCAAAGCTAGATTAATACCATTAAGCAGCAATAAGTAGGCTGCAGCATGTATCAGATGCAGAGTTTTGTCACAAGTCTTGGAGCAGGACATCATAACCAGGCATAATTCCCAACCTCAGCAATGAGTGACTGATTTATGTAGTTCCTGACATTTTTTTTTCTGCTTTTCTTTTATGTGTTCCTGCAGACATATTGAACTACTACCGTTTAATCCCAGAAGAGCCTGCAGGTGGTATTGTCCTTGCATTGAGGAGTTATTAAATTCTTAAGGTCACTATAAAAAAGGTTCCATTAAATTGAGTTAATAAAAACATTGGGCAAAGGTTTGCTAAGAGTGCAGGTCTTGGGAATTGGACTGTCTATTATAACATCAAGCTAAAAAAATATTTTAAACAAATAGCAATATGAAGATGTCAGAAATGCTGCTTCTGTGAAGTTTTGGCATGGGAGGCATAGAGACACTTGTGCTTTGCTGAAGGAAATGTCCTGTTTAATATTCATGTATTTTCAGGAGGAATGGGCTATAGCAATTTTCTCTTAAGAAAGCTTTATATTTTCTACAAAGAAATACTAACTCTTTCTTCTATATTTATGCATAGACAGACACAAAGATAAATAGGTGTACATAAAAATGGAGATTAGATATATAGATCCATGGGTGATCTGTACTTAACCCCTGTTTTATACTTAACAAGGGCAACTGAGCCTGCTGTTTTTCCAATAATACTAAGATACGCTGAATATTTTTAGTCAAGCTAAAAAAAAGTGAAGCTCCTGAAGAAGAGTAGGATTTAAAACCATTTAAAGCAAATTTCCTTAACCAGCTCTTGGGTTAGGCCTCTGATGAGAGAAGTAATAACAAATCAGATTCTCTTATTAATATGTTATGACTGATGGCTTCTTTTCTTTAAAAGTTTGCATGAGATTTCAGCTCCACAGAGGTAAACAGTGAATCCTCCCTTTGCTTCAGTGTAACCCAGATTTCAGCACAAGAAAATGCATGTAGTTTCGCTGAAGTATTTTATTGTGGCTTTAAAATGAAGAGCTGGTATTATTTTCAACTCCAAACTATCAAGATGTGATGAATTAAAAACTTTGTTTGCTGCATTTATTGGGCAATGAAGTAAAAGGAAATTGCTATATTAGCCATTAAGGTAGAACCAGTCTCTCCAAGACTTTAGTTTTGGATGACAAGACGTGCAGTAAATTACATATTTAATTACATAAAACAATAAATTTATTTTGTGTGGTGAATGAGAGTTGCATAGGATAGTTTTAAGTCATCAGATTCTTCCCTTGTTAAGCTGATAAATCCCATTTATTTGTAATACGTCTCCTTTTATTCTTTTTTCTTTTTCAAGTGAAAATTTTAGCACATATAAAATGTGGGGATCTTTTTTGAAAGGTTTATTCTGTAAGCTATATTAATTTGTGTATGTGCTGGTTAGAGTTTGAGAGGTTTTGAACATGAGGTCTAACACTGATAGAAATTCTGCTCACAAATAGCATCACATTCCATGTATTCGTGTATAACGTGTTGCAACAAGCAAATGCCAAGCATAGCAAACACTTCATTGTTTAATGAGTGAATACTATGGGACCTGATGCACGGCATGCTAATAATGACGATGAATATAAATAAAATAATTATAAACAAAACACAACTCAGAAATGTGCTACAGGTGGAGTTCAACCCTATCTAACAGCCTTGATCTGGTAATCCCTGTGACTGCTAAATTCCGAAGTGTTTCCCTGATTTTTCATATGCATTTTTAAATGGGTAATTTTTCAGTGGATGTCTGCTTTTCTGTGGAAATGTGTTGATTTAGCCCTTGTCCTCAGGTATAACCTCCTATTAACAATGACTACATAAGGCTGAAATAACATTTTGACATTTTTTCCCCTGTTTCCAGTCACAAGTGCATATATCTCAGAAGCTTCTACAACTTAATAGATTCTCTTACTGTATTCAGAAAGCAAAAGTAGCAGTTATTAAAGAGAACATATGGCAGGTGCTTTAAAACTCCAGGGTGACCGTAAAGCATGACTTCAGCTCATTATAAGTATTTTCTAGGTTGTTCTTAATTGCTCTACTAATTAAAATTCACCAAAAACTGTGAAAATGCCAAACACTTAATGTATTCCTAATGCATGTATTGCAATATTGCATGTTAAAAAATGTGCATATTTTTTAAATTTTCAATTGAGACCTTGGTCATCCCTGTGGTGACAGGGATTTGTTTATTTTCATTTTACTTTTTCAGCTTTTTACATTTGTTTTTCAATTAAGAAATTATATGTTTGAACATTCAGGTAAAACTAATTTAACTGAGGCTGTAATTGGAAGCAAGATTAACGTGTGCAACAAATGACAGATTATATATATGGAAGTGATGAGAATATTTATCAGTAATGAAGAATCCATCTGTGGTCAATGAACAGCATTAAAAAGTTCTGATGAAGTAGTTTAGGAATGGTCATAAAAGACTTTGAGAGGTCTTATTCAATCTGATACTTTATCAAAGCCACTGATGTTAAAAAATTACTTCAGGATCAGACATGAGGAGTATATGTTAGAGGCAGAGTTAGAATACTTTTATTGGAATGTGAAGACTTGATTTGTAACACACAGTTATTTTTCTATATGAAATCAGATTCTTAAATGCAAACCTTTAAATATTTAGTGGTATTAGAGGTTAGGTAATACCCTTGAGGAAACAGTTATTTTAAAAATGTAATCTGAAATGCATGGCAGCATGACCATTGCAATCTGCCGTTCGAGAGTGGGTTATGTGTTTAATCAATCCTCGCTGTAAGGAAATTAAGGAAGGAGTGTAAACAGAAGAAAACACAGCTCTTAAAGGCAAAAAGAATAAATTGCAAATGACTCCGTTTTGGGAGTTTTACAGAAAAGCTCTCTTGCTGGAGTTGAGACAGAAGGAGGAGGAAGTGATTATCTATGAGCAATTTTGTATTACAGTCAAAAAGACCTCCAGCCCTTTAACTGAACAGAAAAATTAAAAATTACATTCCAAAGCTAAACGCTCCATCTAGATTCACAGTCCATGTAGCTCAGGTCGTTCTTGCTGGGCACTCAGAATATGAGGGGACTGTAATTAATAATTAGTAGAACAAAATTGCTTAAGTATGATCTCTGCTATGGGTTTTTTGGGTATTATTGAGGGTGCTGTAGGCCTAAAACTGTAATTTCGCTTTCTTATTTACCATGTAATTTGTGAAGTGGTGAATGCATTTTCCCCTGCATTTTATCTTTACTCTATTCAGAATTTTTATCCCTCGACAGAGAAAAAAAATTCTCTCGGGGAACGAACCTACTGCCTAGGTTTGAAAAGAGATTTTTAAATATCTCTGCAGAGCAGTGGATGTTCTCCTGTGCCCTCCCTTACTGTCTTTTGGATTTCTTACTCATGTGGCATTCCTCCCATCTCGGTATATGGGTTATTGTCTCTATGGAGTCATTTGGAGTCTGATTATATGCTTCTTACCTTAAACCTGTAGCAGCAGGTCTTTAACTGATCTGCCACCATGTTTTGTAAGAGAGAGAGGTCTGTAATATCTTCTGTAGAAAATTAGCCTTCTGCAAGGTATGCCCTGAGTCACTGTGAAATACACAGCATGTCTGTTGAACACAAGGTATGGAATCGCATCGTTTAGAGACTGCCTTGGAAAGTGTGTGCAGTCAGAGGCAAGGGGAGGCTTCAGGGGCAGCCAGTGCTGTGGCATTTCCTTAAGAGCATGTGCCCAGTTTTGTAAGCTTTGGGCTCCACCAGCCAATGCCATCTTGGAGTGGATGCAGATTCAGGCCTGAGAATCCATAGCTCAGAGTCACGTTGTTCAGCTGGCAAAAAAAAAATGGTACTAAGAATGTAGTGAAACCATCAGAATTGCTCAGTTTTTCCTGGTTCGCAGATGGAATTACAGTAGTTCCACCTTTCTTAAATTTGTGAGGTGGTTTGGGTTTTGTTGGGGTTTGTTGGGTTTTTTTAGAAATGGTGATTATTTAGAGAAGAATGAGAAGGTGAAAACATGTTAAATCTTGAATTATGCTTTAAAAGTTCTTTACTGGATCATTCAGTCAAATTTACAATAAAACACCTGTTTTATGCTTAGTTTAGCAGCTGGACTAAATCTATCATACATACAGCTGCTTATAAGTATAGAATTGCTATTAAGCAAGTCTAGAGCAGTTTGTTCACAGCTGTTGAAGGGGGAAAAAAAAGGAAGAAAGGTTGTCCATCTGCAAGATTGCATCCATCTGCTTGTTCTGTTTATGACATGCAAGAGTCAGTCAAGGTGCCTGTTTCCCTTATGTCCATCCTGTCTGTGCTTACATTGTATGGAATGGTCCCCACTGTCACTACCAATTCGAGGAGGAAACTCTCTACCTGTAGGTGGGATTGCACATGTGCCACTGGAATGGCATTTCTTAATGAATGTTTGAAAGAGTGCTGTGGATCTGTGCAGGGTGAAAGAAGGAACTGATAAATCTGAGAGACACCAGAGGTATTTGCTGCTTCATTTGCATGAACGTGATACTGAGAAAGTTAGTATAGCTCATATATGCCAGAAATTCAGAAAAAAAATAAGGAAAATGTTAACGGCAGAGTAAAAATCGTCCTGTATTGTACAGTACTGTTTTAGCTCAAGAGGAATGAAAACACACACCAAAAAACCACAAAACCGGACCAAAACAAAACACAAAAACACCACACAAAACAAAGCAAAACCCCCAACTTGTTGAATACTTTAATTTCAGTGTCATTCCATAAGAGTTTTCTTGGAAGATATTTAAAGAAAATGGAGAATAGCACCTGATTTTGTGGTTTTGAGCATGAATAATATTCAACAATGTGCCTCAACACAGTGAGCAAAGTGCAGGATTTTTGCAATGACATCTAGGTTTAGATATAGATTGCATTGATTTACTGTCAGGAAAGACTGTGGGTCTGATTTTGAGTGGCAGTTTTGAGAAAGCTAAAATGACTCGTCAGATAGCACATCCTGGGTTGAAAGAAAGGGTTCTTCACTGCTTAAGTTACAAAGGAGTAAATTTTAGTTAGTGTTTAATCTTGACTTGGCAAGATGAGTAGCAACAACTAAGAACAAAATACAAGAGTATTGTGTGACAGGAAAGTAGTGAGACGGCAAAAGGCGTTAGAAGGATGAATGGGTAGAAAAATAGCATAAGATGTAATTATAATGTATTTTTTACTGAAATTGAAATTATATGAAACTGAACAACAATCAAAGGACAGATCTGTATATTTGGAGTATTCTCCTTTCTTTAGCAATGGAACTATGATCTTCTTAAAGTCTTTCATTGTTCAAATGGTAAAGAACATATGATATCTCCTCCTTCTCAGATATCCCTTGTGCTCCATGATGAGGAGCAAATTAGAAGTGTTAGAGCATGTAACAACAATATGTTGTTTCACTCAGTGAGTCGATTCAATGAACTTTTATAGCAAATTTTTTTGAAGTGTATGCTGGGTGTCACCGGGTAAGCAGGCCATGAGTAACTACTGAAAGACAAGGCAAGTGTTCTGCTTAGAGCACAGCAGTATGTATCTGTTTTAACAAAAAAATAGTGGTTTCAGATGGCATTTAATGCATACCTAGTTAATCATAAACTGTCATAAACCAGGGAGTGGTATTGTACGCTATGGGGAAGAGCACTGTAAAATTTGAATACCTGATGATTATATGCAAGCTCAAACTTCCAAATGTATATGGTAAGGAATGCTGCTTTTCTGCAGACAACTTCAATTTAGAGTACAATTTTGTCTAGAGGGGAAATAGGAGATGAGAAATCTCTGCCCATGAGCAGACATTCTGAGGAAAACTCTGTAGCAGTAAAACACTTTGAGAATATGAATATAATGAATATCTCTATAACACAAAAAATGCGCATTCAGTGATTTGACATTTCTGAAGAGACACAGAGTAGGAACAGTACCTAGTTATGTTGCCGTGGGAGGGTAACTTAGACCTGCAGGGGACATGGGGGACTGCTGCTTTGAGGCACACACTGGGAGGAGGAAACCATGACTTCAGCTGTTGCTGCTGCCAACCTGTTGTGTGCATTGCTGGGAGTGAGAAGATGACATGGCACAGTAGGGGCAGCTCTTGTGTACTGCAGGTTGTTGGGTCTTCATATGCCCTGCAGTGCAAATCAGCTGCAGCTACATGCCTTTATATTTAACTCTTCGAGGTATGTTTTGACCATTTCTCCCCTCTGACTTCTCTGCTGCATCCTAGTTATAACTGGTATGGTGGTCATTGCAAGTGAAATTGTCACAATTTGCATGGGTTGGGTTTTGAAGTAAATTAAAGCTTAATGGCTATGGTTATAAATGATTTTTAATGGATGGAATAATGTAGAGGTTTAGAGATAAGTTAATTTTCTCATAAAATATAATTTTTCAGTCAGATTTTTAACATATTTAAGGTGTAAGTCTTCACTAAAGGCCCTTATGAATGTGTCTGTCACACTTGAAGACAATCAGAAGTCAAGGTCTGATTGTTATAATTTTTTCTTAATTTAAAATAAAGATATGTAAACTACTGCCATATAACTCAAATATTTGTCTGAGTGATTTTCAGTCTCTTCCAAAGTAGCAGTAAATCTTTACTCTTTCATGCATATCTTGTGGTTATCTCCAATCAATATGCAATAGTTTTTGTTTCTAATTAGTGAAGAAAATCACGTGCACTTTTAACTACATACTCTAATTTTACAGTTTTATCACGTGAATTGTGTCTTAACAATGTCATACTTTTCTTAGCTGATAAGCTTAACGTTCATTCAAGGTTGTTACTTTTTCTCCTTTTTTTTTTCTTTTTCTTTTTTTCCTCTGACATGGCACTGCTTTCACTATTAATTTTTTATATATATATATGAGAGAATTGTTCCTTAAAGCATTCATTCATACTTTACATCTCTGTACCTCACTCAAAACTGAGTGCAATGAATTTCCTAGTGGTGATTTTGGAGCAATCACTGAATTCTCCAAAGTGTTCATAGGTGTCAAAATTAAAAAAAAAAAAAAAAAATTTCCAAGTACTATTAGCTTTTGGACAGTATATGACATCGTGTGCTTGCCCCCACAGACTTGACCACACAGACAAGTCCTCAGTCTGGACAGCAGCTTTTGCTGAGTGTTTTATGCAGACCAGAATTGAAATACTCCATGTGGCATACTGGTTTCTCTTTTTGGGAAAGGATTTATAGAATATCATGCAGCAGAATTTAGTTTTAATCCAGAATTTCAATATGATCTATTACTGTTTGCAAAGTTTTAAGATGTTTCCACTTAGAAATCGTGAACTAGACTGTGTTTTCTTACTATCTGTCTACTTTTCCTTACCAAGCCTTAAATCAGACATTTCCTTTCTTCTGAAGAAAAAAGTGACCTAAAATAGGGAAAATGTAGTGATAGTAATACACCTGTGTATGAGACATCATAAATTATAAACACAAAAATTACAAAAGTGGTAGTCCCAGCTCCACGTTCACTGAAGTCTTTTATTTGTGCGTTTTCCTTAGGTTTCCAGAATACTTCTTTCACTTTGGCACAGTAGGGGGAAAAATTGTTGGTTTTGTTGTAGCTTATAATTGTTAACATTTTATGCAACTTTCTGTACCGTGCTAATGCTGGTATTTGTCAGGCACTGTTCACAGAAAAACCCATGCCATTATTGTTCTCTATACAAATGCTTGGTAGTGAGGCAGCTAGTGTTGGAGCAGTCAGGAAAGCATGTTTAACTATACATTTCATGATTTGGTCTAGGCTTAATATGAGGTAGTGCTGAATTCAGGTCTAATTCCACTTATTTCTGAAGTTGCTATTTGGCATTATTACTTTTTATTACAAGACTGCTTGGGCTTCAGGCCTTTAACACCACTTTTTGCACATTTATCCATAGGACTTGCATTCAATAGGTAAAAATTTATTTGCGCATATGTAAGTAATGTATAAAGATACACTGAAAATGTAAGACATTTCAATATTTTATCTCATAATTAATTATTTAAAATAGTCTTAGGAGAAAATATTCTGACATCAGGCTTTTATTAGGTAGCTAACTTTGGGCATTAATATTTGAATCATTTGGCCTAACAAGTTGGTCACAGTTAAGCAGTGCCAACATTAAGGTGAAATTTGGGAATCTTCTACTGATGAGAATTTTCTGTGGTTTTTTTTTTTTTTTAAATTTTGTATTGTTTTGTTTTAATTCCAATAAAACTCTAGTAGAGAGACTTAGATTCAGCAAGTATTAATGTCTATGAGCTTTTTTAGCTTTGAGGTGTTGCGCAGAAGTTTTCAATTAATATAGATTGCCATGGTAGCTTGAAGATCTTTGGAGAATACAAATTTTTTTTCCCCCTCAAAAATAATAATAAATCTTGTACCTTTGTGGTTCTTGGGTTACTTTTGTGGAAAGGGAAATGGTATATTTGATAGCCGATAATATTGGCTTTTTAGGGTAGGTGATTAATTAATGCAGGTTTTTATTTCAGATTTAATAAGATTTTTTTTATTTTGTTTCTCAACACCATTGTAAAATCCCAGAAGACCTTTGCTGAAAGGGGAATGAAAAAAGTTAGCAGGTGTTATTAAGAGAACATGTCTGTTACCTTTGCAAAATGCCAAAAGTTGATTGCAGACCAACTGGGGAAGACCTATGAGATCCTTCCAGAGTACACAAAAGGAATGAACCTATAATTAAATTACAGTTAAACACAGATGGTTATTTTACAGCAGGTGCTCAACTTTGAAAGTGTATCTCTGGACTATTTTTGTTCCAACATGGTGTTTGGTCCCTGTTGGGTTTCTGGCATCATTTTATGGTTAGATAAAAATATTCCTTTGTTATTTTCCCCCCCAGGATACAAAGCTATCAAATGCAGCCATGTTTTAAAGGAAACTCAGAAGAAAAACATGAAATAGAGTTTAAACATAGCACAAGGAAAAATAAATATTAGATTTTATCATCTAATAAGGGTATCTGCATACCGTTTATGACTTTTGGAGGACTAATGTGCAATTAAATTAAGAGTTAAGAATTTGTGGTTATTCAAGGTGAAATTTTCACAATGAAAATATTGCAACAAAATGTATTTTTCTTTTAATGCCAAAAAATATTACACTGGCATATTAAATCATTGCAAGGTACAGTTATATGAATTATGTATAATATAAACATTTCAAGGACTATGTAATCTTCATATGTGACCTAAGTCAGCAGATATGAAAAATGCTTCTTAAAAGTACCTCAATATCACATGCTGAGATAAACATAATTTGCTTGAAAGTTAAATTTGATTTCATATTTGATTTTGAATAAGAGAAAAATCTATGTCACAGATATTCACAATCATCAGAACATACAAAAACTAGCACTGCAGTAACCTTGCCTTTACATGAGTGTTCAGATTATGGACACCGTTTGATACTGAGTGAAGTTTTACTGAAATGTATGAGTCTATTATTACTGTGACATTGTATATTGAATTAGACTTTAGAAGCTCGGTTTGTCAAGATATTGCCCAAATAGCTCAGGTTAACTGTTCAGCTTGGGTATATTAATGAATGTCCAGAGGGCATTTTACTTGCCATAACCAATTGGGTCAGCCCATATAAATAAACCATGAACAGAGATGTGGGAGTTACAGAACAGTTTCAAGAGCAGCTTAGGTAAGCTTTCCAGTTCTCTTATTGTTCAGCTCATGTTTTTAATGTGCACCTCCACCTTCAAGCACAGAGTTAGTTTCTGCAGCCCTGAGGCTGCAGAAATCTCATGACATGTCCAAAGAGTGAGAGGAATTTTGATGCCTTTACCTGCTCAAGTGCTGCTGAGCTAAAAGAGACCACATTTGCTCGGACAGTAAAATATCTCCTTTCAGTAGCTGATGAGCTTACTATTTCTGGATATCTAATTATTTTTTTTTTGTAGGAGGAGTCTGTATAAATGTCTTATTTTGTAAGCTATGGAAATGCACAGAAACATGTTTACTGTTAATACCCGCTTTGGCTGATTTGCTTAGCTGCATAATGAAGATGCAGTTAAAGAAAAAGCAATTTGCTTACAGTTGACAGGTCATCACTCGTAAATGGCCAACCCGTTGCTCCTTTTAAGAAAAGAATGAGGAATTTTTACTGTCACTGCTCTGAGCAAGTCAACAGTTTGTTGGCGCCATGCATACCGGATAAGAAGCAGTCCTCATCCTGGAGAGTCTGAAATATAAAATTAACAAAGTAACAAATCCTGTCCTTTGCTGTCTTGCTTTTCTTCTCTCTTTTTCCTTTTCTCCATCTGCTTTCATTAGAAGGGAGGAGTGAAGAGGTACACAGACACTTCCTTTCTCATTTTGTCATAATGCCCAAATCTCCCATCATGGCCTTCCCAGACCCTGATCCATCCTGGGGCCTCCCTTGCCCCCACATGACTCTGCCTTGCCTTCTGCCACGTGAAAGCTGTGACACTCCTCAGGTGTTGGAGCGCCATTCCTGGGGCACGTCCTTTAGAGCCCCACTGTAGCACTGGTCCTGGCTTTGCTTGTTTTTCTAGTTCAAACCCCAGCCTGAGTTTTAGGCAAGACACCCCTGCTCTTCCCAAGACAGAGAGGAACATCTTTGGCCCCATGGGGGCTCCAAACGAACTGCAAGTCTTGCTTTTCAACCCTAACCCTCTACAATACATTTGTAAACTCTGAAATGTGAAAGTTCTCTACATTTGCTTATGTGTGAGTGAAGTGCTTAGGAAAATCTTATGTTATGAAAAAAGTAAATCCTGAAGGAATTTTTTAATATTTGTCATTCCATTTTCACCTTTAACCAGTTTCTGTGGTAACTAGTGCTGTTATCTTAGACAACTTGGACTGTTTTTGTCACATGATGATGTTTCTAATAAAACCTGTTATGTTTACAATTTAAATTCATAAGTTTCAAAGGTATACCTTACTGAGTTTTAATGCTTGGAAGGAACATCTGAAAATTTTGAGAAATATAAAAAAACAGAGAAATATCACAGCAAATATCACAGGGATGTGGTTGTTTTTTTTATTCCATATCAGCATTTTCTATTTGCTATTTTCAGGACACATCCTTAATTTTACTTTTTTTTTTTTTTTTAACTGACCTGTAATATTGAGACAATGAAACTGAAGATTTCCTTGTTATACATGAAATAAGACAATTCCACTTGAACACTAGTACATGAAATTCAGAGCTTATTTTTGAAGTTTAGGATGAATTTCCTAAGAGTTCTGTGAAAAGACTACGGTGTTTTGAATTAGTATTATACAATGTTGGCTAGCTGTGCATTGTTTCTAGTTGAGATTCACCTTTATGGATTTTAAATTAAAGTGCTTAACCTTATTGAGGCAAGCATTATAGTACTATCACAGGTCAATACAACAAAATGGAAAATGTAATGGCAGCATGGCAGAAAAAATATTTATAACATAATAAAATATGAAAGCTTTTTTTTTTTCTTTTTTAAGATCAATTCACATTCTTTGCTAATATTTAATCAGTCATACTGACACAGTGATTTACTTGGCATTACCTCTGATGCATTCCACTGAGGCTTTGATTCTTAAATTATTTGTCTTTGAACTCACCATGACCTATATTCAGTCTTCTGTGGCTGATGAAAATTACTCCTGTACCTTTCACTGCTGATGACTGAACCACCAAGAAAAGAAATATGCATTGACATTCTTAATAGCTACGTTAATTTAGTCTTCAAGTATTAATATATGAGAACTCTTTTGTCTTGTAAACGTATTGTTGGTGTAGTGAAGAGCAGCCATCCAGGTCGCATGCCTTCTGAGGGTTGTCGTGCAGCCTGCCACATGCATTTCAGCTGTGGTAGCAGGGAGAATAGAGGTGCTGGAGTTTGCAAAACTGATCACCATCTAACAGTGGTCTCTGTGGGAAACTGTCAGGAGCAAAGAGAACAAACCAAGTGTGGCACAACAGCGGTATGATAGACACAATCCAATTACTGTAATATTATGCAAGATAAATTGAACTGTTAACACTAATTTGGATTCCTGAACTTTTTAGTCTGCTATTTCCCCTTTGTCATCTTGGTTTTTTCCATTTAGCTAGTGGACATTCTTTCTATTACACAGGAGGACTCTTTTCCCCTCCCTACTTGCTTTTGCTGCCAACTGCTGAATCCTCTATCTAGGAAAGAACAGGTGTGTGAAAAATACTGGATTTGGCAAATATTTCTTTCAATCACATGTATTTATATAATTTTGAATTAATTACCATATTCTCTGGGATCTCTGGCAGACATTATGCACAGATTTTAAAAGCCTAAACAAACAGGAATTAAGACAAAATTTGTATCCTGGACCTGCTTTCCCCTGATGCTGCTATTGCCATGATCAGGGACAAAGTGGCAGTGATGGAGGTAATGTCTGATGTGCTTTTTGATGTGGTCATGTGTCTTATGCACAGAAGGTGTAACTGCCTGTAATGAGAAGTAAAAGACAAGAAATTATGGGCACTCTGCTTGTCTTACTATTTACAGTGTAAAACATCACTCTTGTAGAAATGCTGGTTCTTGAAACCAATCTCCTCTCCTTAAATCGTGACTCTGCAAATCCCATGAATAAGTGTCTTTCAAGTCCACATAGTCAGGCTGTATGGGTTTGTGATACATGTACGTCTGCAAATCTTTGTGTGCCCCACCTGAAAAGCACTGTGAAATCCGGTGTCATGTTGACAGAAAGTCACAGGAGATGCTGGATACCCACTCTGAGTCCTTGTACAGTCTTCCTGACAAGGAAGAGCTAGAAAAAACTCTGTTTAATGGGCTCATCCCTCTTGGAAGGAAACACTAAATGGCCTCTTCCCTCTGAAAGGGAAAAGTAGGGAGATTTTTGTGGTCCTTTTTTCTGTCTCCAAAACCATTATACTGATATGAAGATCTGAACAAAGGTAGTAAGAAGTGATCAGGAGACAGAAGAGGAATAACTAATCTGTTGAAGATAAATAAGTCAATTGTGATAGAGTTCTCAAGACATTGAAACAAGTTGTCTGGAGGCTCTGCATGGAGTGCCTGCATGGAGAAGGAGGGAGGAAAGGTAACTGCACGGCAAGTAGTGCACTGCCTGCTTACCTCTTAGAAAGCCCACGGTACAATCTCCTTCTCTAATCTGTCCACATGTGTTTTATTTGAAATCACTTTTCTGTTGACAATTGCATCTCAGAACTAAGCTACCTTTCCCTCGAGAATGCCCTAGCCTAAATTTTCTGTTGTCCTTTGAGCCTGTCTTACTCTTTTTTGTGCCTTCTGCTTTTCCAAGCCTTCCACTTTGCCAAACCTACCCTCAGAAACTGGACCTGTCTCAGAGAAATGGTTTCCTGAATAATTTTTAAAGTAACTGTGGACATAGCCTCATGTTTCTCAGCTTTCTTCCCCCTCAGTAGATAAACAAATACTATATACATTAGTATATGTAATATACTTTCTTTAACTACAACAAAGCTGTAGTTAAAGAAAATAATGCATACATTAAAGACCAAACACCTTTCTCATTGCCAGAATTCTTGTTTTCTGATTGGCATTGCAGTCAGAAGTCAGAAACCCTCAGCAGCTGGATATCAGCGAGAGATTTCTCATATCTCAGTGCTTATCTATGAATAGGAGGCATGTCATGCTCTTTTTAGCTGTAAAAGCATTATGTTTGTCTCCTTTTGTTTTCTATACAGTATGAAACTGTAAAGATATCCTACAAGCTGCATCCTTCAACATTTCAGCATGAATTCCTGGGACTTCTACTCTAATTTGTAAAATGTAGAAAGGTTTCAGTGCTTTATCAGTGAGACACTCAACAATCTTTGTCTTTGAATCTGACTCTTATGAAATGGTATACTCTCTTTATTATTATATTTTCTCCATTGTTGCCTTTAATTAAACTGTAAAGCTGTCATCTTTGTGTACTTGGCTCCCAAAGGGGGAATTATAGCTAGACAAACTATTACTGACAATACTGTCAGAAGAGAGATGTGGAGATATTATGTTCATGGTAATAATGGAGAAGGAATTCCCAAAGCTGACTTTTAATGTGTATGCCGTTCCCATTCAGAAAGCAGGACCCACAGCTCAATTCTTCTTTTGTGTAGAGACAATGACAGTATGGATTAATTTCCGTGGATTCCTGAGTGTCACCAAACCTTCTCTCAGTCAGCTCTGTGGAAAACACAGGTGCAACCTTCAGTCTGAGGGCATGCGGGCCAATATTGTATGCTGAGCAGTACATCTACCACTGCTTCTGGTAACTGTTTATTACCAGAAACAATGTACGTTTTCATAAAGGAAGAAAGAAAATCTGTGTTTAAAGAAGTGAGCTTTTTCATTAAAAGCAAAACAAATATTAAGAAGTCTAATTCTTTGCTTGTATCCCTCAACTTAGGAAAAACAGACCTAGCTTCGCTATAGTTTTCCTTTTCTACTGAAGATAAGAGTGGTATTTTGAGAGGCAGCAGGGAGCTGAATAACCACTGCCTGATTAGGATGCTTGTAGGAAACAGTTTGTCTGGGTATAAAGAGCACTCTGAGAAAGCATTGATTTCCAAGTGGATTCTGGGAACATATGGACTTATTTGTATGCAGCATATTGAAATTTAGTGCATGAAAACAGGACAGGACAAATATCCCCTCCGTATCCATATATTACTAAACTCAAAGTCTTGTTTTGTGCAAAAAAGGGCAAGACATGAGGTATAGGAAGCCTAGAATTTATTGTTCGCTTAATTAGGAATAGGATCAAAATACAACCTGCTGCTGCACATTGAGTTGCAGAGGCCATCACAGGATCAGGATCACAGTGCATTGTTAGCAGCCTGTGGGGGTTCTGCAAGGAATTACATGTTACAGGAGGTTTCTTCCTCCTCTTTGCTGGGAGAATCATGCTGATGTTTATGCTCCTCTCCAAAGGTTTGACTATTTCTGCATTTTTTTGAAGGGCTCTGTACTTGGCTCTTCATTGGGCTGCAGCTCCACATTCTACCTGCTTTGCTACAAGTATGATACATTTTGTGTATGCTCAGTAGTTGTTCTGTCTTCTTTCTCTTACCCCTAAAACTGGTTTGAGTAAATTTCATTCAACACTGCCAGTAGTCCTGGGCCCGTAGATGAGATTAAAGAGCAAGGCGGGATGGTCCTGCCTGGGAAAAGCTGTGAGCTGCACCCTGACCAAGTGGGACTTCCATTCCTACTGTGCTGCACACAGCACTCTGCAGAGATGTGTGGCATCAACTGGGAAACAGCAGTTTTTAAACGTAAATAAAGATTGAACACGACCCAATATATTTTTTTTTTTTTTTTAAATACAATCCTTTATATCCTATCAAATAAGAAATTTGTTAATTATCCACATTGGCTTATGCAGAGAAATAGGTACTGTATAATTTAAAAGCTTATTTTTTGGAGCAAAATTTCTGCCTGTTTCTTCAAGTCTCAAGAGGGTATTAATATTTTCATTAATGCGGAGATAGTAATTTCTAGCAAATTGGGGATAGTGCTGTAAACATAATTAGAAATTAATTCCAGAAGAATGCTCAGGCAAAAAAAATACATATCTCAGACTGTGTTATCATGAGTAGGCTTCCTATTGCTTTTAATCAGCGTATATTTTTATAACTGAGTGTTTTGATGAATAGAAAGAAAACATACTACTTCTCTCTCTTTTCTTTTGAGACATATCCTGAAGGATATTCACTAGTAGCTGATATGTTTTCAGATTATTTTCTGCAGTTAGTTCAAGTAAATTTTGGGGTATATGAAAATAAAATCGTGTTTAATTGAGAATTTTCTTATGTAAAGAAAAATAATTCACAGGTAAGACATGTCATACTGTATTTCCAAATAATTTCTTATAAATCTAAATGAAGCACCAAAATTAATGGATGAATGGCTTTTTAGAACCCACTTGCTGGCTGTATTTCATTACTTCAGTGTACTGTGTAATAAGCAGAGCTTACAAAAACTGTGATTTTGTAGAATATAGTACATCAATTTCAATTTGCTTTAATTTCCTACAGTAAATGATGAGGTTGTTTTTTTTTTTCTGTAACGTAAGTAACAAGCTTAAATTAATATTAGACACTTTTCAAATACGTTTGCATCAGTGGTAGTATTTTAGCAATATTATAACTTGCAGAAGCTTTTAATTACTGTGCTTTAGGATGTGTTTCTCTGAATGAAATAGATTTCTATAATATCCATAGTAAGTTGTTTAATACTTGGACTGTTGGTTGAATCACTGATGAGGGGCATAACGTGTTCTCTAAGGTAATTGGTTGATGAATCTGCAGTCTGAATTTATACAATTTGATTAGTTCCACTGGCAGATAATTGGTAATTAGATGGTACACAAAATGTTATTTTCTTCCATGCTTCATCTTTCAATCTTATTTTCCAAGTAGCATTTGTTGGAATATAAAACCATAGGCTAACATGAAAACAGTTTTATATCCTAGATAATGCAATGGAATAGAAAATTTGGGTTGATTGATCGATATGGTTTTGTAAACTGATGGTAACAATTAATTTATTCCTTTTAAAGAAAATGTGGTTTAGGTTTATTTTTACCCTAACATTTTAAAGACAGATCATCTACATTTCACACCCTTTATCATGCAGGAGTAAAACATGCAATGACACTGCACATGTGGTTTGTCATGTTCAATTTTTAAATTTTTTTTCATCAAAAACTGTTCTCTCATTAAGGCTTTCACAATGGAGTACTTTGACATATATTAAAATCTTATTGAAAGTTTGAGATATTGATTACTAGTTAGTTAGAAGACAAATGACTCTAAGATTTGCCTGTTAGCTGAGCAGAGCAGTGGTGCATGTCCCATTATTTCAACAGGATAAGGCAGTAGTTTCATTAATTTGGAGACCAACAGTAGCTAGACAATACAAAAGTTGTCTTCAGACTGTTTAGTTTCTTGATTCCTTACTGAATGCTCTTATAAGATGTGGTTTCCACTGAAGGCTGAAAACAGAGGAAAGGCAACATTTCTTATAAGGGAGACCAAAACCCGACCTTCTGAGCCTGTCTTCAGAAATGTGTTAGTGAGGAACTCATTGCAGGGTAGGGGGAGAAGTAGAGTTGCAAAATAAATAGGGAATAATCTAATAGAGAAAATAATAGAGTGAAATGAGTGTGGGAAAAGTAAGATGATTTGGGCCTTAAAAAGCAACAAAGACCAAGTACATGGAAAGTTATATTAAGCTGTTGAATCCCCTAATGTTTCTTTGGCAGCGTATACTTGACTAGGTTTATTTAAACTCTTTGCTTCCACTTCACTCATAATTAAATAGCAACAAAGGGAAACAAAGGGTTTGAATCTGCAAGTTCTTGCACTACACATATTCACCTGTGTGCTAACACTTCATAATTCATTACCCCATGAGGACGGCAGTACTCTGAACCCATTTGGAGCAGACATAAATTACTTTGCAAAGTTACAGTCAGTAGAGAAGCAGATCATACAAAGCTTATATAATTTTTCTGATTCCATTGATGTTTTTAAACTTCAAACCATGTGTAGCTGAGGAGAAGGTCCAGTAAGGATTCGCACATCCTTATATTGATTACATATAAACCTATTAATGAAACAAGAGTTATTGCCGTGGACATCACAGGGCATGCTCCTCTTCTTCTGTGGCTTTTCCTAGGACAGATCAGAAGTAGCTCTGAGTTACTGTAAGGAACAGGAATGAAAATCTGGATAAAGTGAGAAGCAAGTCTGCAGCCTAACCCAAAGCAAGCCGTAAGTGAGTGAAAAATACACCAAAAGTGTGTGATGTGAGCTCTGAAATGAGGATGTGATTCAAAGCATATTCTGTCTACATGGCATTGTGGTTTAAGTTAAGATGGGGACCCCCAACAGGATGGTTCCCAAGAAGCAAAGAGGAAGGAGGCAGAGCAGACTTTACCGGGCCTTTCTTTGCAATGGATAAGGGCAGAGCAAAGACTTGCTGCTTGGTGCTGGCTAATGTCTAAACAAAGGGAAAGCTGACTTCATTGATACTTCTCCAAAGCCAGATTTACAGCCTGACCACATAGCTTTGCTCTAAAATGCCTGTTGGTGTATACTCTGCTCTCTGTCCGGAGTTGCTGTGTCACAGCCCCAGATGCCACCAGAAGCACTTACACCTTATTTTCCTGTTTTACATCATCTCCAGCCCCTTTGGAAGTTCAGTGATTTAGCATTAAGAAACTTAGGAGGAGCATATCAGTGTAGTTTCTGCCACCTCTGTGCATAAGGATGCAAAGGCCCAGCTGTACTGAGTCTGAAAATGTATAAAGTGCGGATGATCCCAAGCATTTGTAGTAGTGGTTGGATTGGATTTTGTAGTTTGTCCAGGGAACATTTAAATGTATTTTCTTCCATGCCTTTTAGCATTGTTAATGAGTATTGGTACATTGTATTCAAGGTCTGTAGCTGATTTTGCGAGATGCTCAGCAATACACACCCGTCTATTTGAAACGAAGAACCAAGCCTTGAACCACTTATGTCAGGCTAAATAATAAAAAACAATGCAGGGCTTTTTAGTTCTCAGAATTTCAAGGAAAGAATGAGTCGTGCTTGATTGTACTGTTATCTATTAGACTCTCAGAATATGGACAGTATTAAATAAATTCTTCAATATATTAGTATTTTATTGATAAAAGTCAAAGTTCTGTTCTCACAGTATAAAGCATAGGGGTTTAAAACATTTGTCAGTCTTTGAATAAAAAATTAATAACATCCAGCAGCAAATCTGGTAACTGAAAGCACACTTAAATGCCAACGGTTTATTTCATTTAAATTTCTAGAAAAATGAAATTCACTTCTGCTGACACAATGGAAATCATCTAAGGGACTAAATTGATGTGAATGATTAACTTAATTACTGTAATGTCAGAACACTGTTTAAATGCACAGAAACTTTTACTTGGACCAGATATCTTTGGAAGGTAGAGGCAGGGCAAGTGATGCTTTTTGCCCAGTGATACTGCTGTCATTAGTGTGTGCAGAGTGAGTGGCAAGGCGAGGAGAGGGTGCGGGCTGAGCCCTCCCCAGCTGGGAGGCTGCTGAGGGAGGCAGCAGGGGTTCCCCTGCCCACACACTATTGCACGGCCCCTGGGGACAGTGGCACCTCTCAGCACCCACAAGCAGCCACTGATGCTGTAGAGCTCCCTGGCATTTCACTTGTTTTGCTGGTCTTAATGTACAGCTGCCAGATCCACTGGGTGATGAATGAAAAGTGTGATAGATGCTTGTTAGCTCTTCAGTCATTATCAAACAACTGTGTCCCGGTAGGTGGCTCTCATGGCAAGAGGGCTATCAGTGTACCCATGTCTGACCTGTGAAGAGCAGCCCAACTTCCTTAATCTTCATGTCTTCTTTAGAGTACTCAGTGCCATTAGAGATCTAGGTGATGCTGTGCCTGGCTTCTTCTATTAGTCTAAATTAAGCCATTAATTTTATTTTTTTTTTTAAGTTAACTTTATAGTAAGCTTACTATGAGGCTGCTGCTATGTGTTATGAGTCTGTCTATGGGCTGAAATGTGCTGTCTGTGGAGTTGAAGATACCCTGATTTTATGAGGTGGGATTTTCACTTGAAGGAAAATGTAAGCTTAGTGCTATTATTTAAAGAAATAACTGGTTTTATGTAGTTCCACAGCTTATAAATCTCTGCTTATGCATCAGTACTTTCAAGACTATGCATTGAATCTTCAGGTTGACATTGGCTTGCCTTTGGGACTGAAAGTTTAAATACTATGTCATAGCATTCACATGTCTGTCTCTCCTCATACAGATAAGTTTTTATTATCCTCAGTTATCTACTAATCGTTCACTAAAAACAACTTTATATATGAATCTGTTGATTAGTTTAAATCATCAGACCTAGTTGTGTTTTACAGCAGTGATTTGGAATTAGATTTTTAATAAGGCATTTAACCTTTTTCTTTTATTGTAGCTTGCTTTATTTCCCCTTTCCCTGTAGTAATTTTAGGTTCTCTTTGATTAGAGCTTTCCAATACGAAAATTTTCACTGGGTATTTCCAAAAAAAAAACTTTTTGCTTCCCAGGAGACTTCACTACTTTGGTTTGCATCTTTTAAAGAAATTTTGCCTCTATATATTTATTTTAGTTTTCTGCTGCTTGCTGTTTGTGGAAATCTTCTTTAGTTACCCTTCTATTGAGTTTTGGATGGAAATTAAGATGGAATTATAGAATTACTTTGTGCTTTGTTTTATTAGTTGCAAAATCTAGATGTGTTCATACAGTTACATTTAACAAAATTCAACAAATTTATGCCAAGATTGATTTGTTATGCAGGAGTTTTATAGCACAGTTACAATGCTGAGCTACTCAGATCAGAGCTACAGGACTAGTAGATTTTATCCTCTGAGCCTCTCTTTTTTAATTGTATTCTTAGAAATGAGAAAATAAAGTGTTTTGTTTTGGTTTTTTGTTTGCTTGGGTTTTTTTGTCATATGGAGTAGTAATTAAATCAGCTGAACCTTCTGCACCGTCAGGAGGGGCAGTGCTGTGAGTCAAAACTTTCAGCTGTGAAAATGTTTGAAAGTTGCCAGTTCTCACTGTTGCTGCAGAATTCAGGTGGTTTTGAATGATAAAACATGATTGTAAAAATACATGAGGTTTCTAGTGCCATATGAATAAATTTCAATAGTGTGGAAAAAACCTGAGAATTTTCTATATAGTCAGAAATTAAAAGTTTCTCTTCATGCTTAGAAACAAAAAGAAACCTGGATGGTGGTGTTTGTGTGAAGTCACCAGTTTATACTATTCTTACAGTTTTAGGGAGCCTGTTCTTTGTTTTTATGCATGCTTCATGTTGGCAGAACTATGCTGCAGAGAGAGTCTGGAAAGAAGTATTTGGAATATGCACGGGAGTTTGGCAGCAAATTAACATAACTGTACTGGCCAAAGGTGAAGAAGGAAAGAGGATCTGTTCTCAGAGAGGAACAGATCTTCTAACACAGATTAGTTCTTGTCCCCTGATTTCCATTTTTCTATGCTACCTTCTGTTAATAAAACTGGGAACAAGCAGAACAAGCTCCAGTGTGTTGCACCCCTATAAAATGCAGTGGAGTTTTCACAATAGAAAAGCAGAGTCAGTATGGATAGATGGAAGGTGATTGTTCACTTTACAGGAGATTATGTGTTTTCTCCTTTTAACAGCTACATGGAATCACATAAGGGCAAACAACGTGTTTATGTATGTTCTAACTGTACTTTGAGATATGTTGCTTATAACAAGTTCGTGTTTAGAAAGACTCAGCTTGTGTTTGCAAAACAGATGTTCTTGCCTAATATTTCTATGCTAGAAGATGGTGTTGCTTAAATAGGGTAAGGGTTGCAAATTCTTAAATGTAGTTAATCATGAGTTTCTAATTTACTTCTCTTAGCTTTTGATATTATTGCCGGAAGTTTTTTGCTGGAGGGTCTGGTTTGTTTGGGTGAGTTTGTCTCAATAGTTAAAATATGTAACTGCTTAAGAAGGCATGTTTTCAATACATTCAGGAATCATGATAATGTATTTGTATATATATGTATCCAGTTCTTTTATCAGCAAGCCATTTTCAGTGCCACAGCCAACCCTCTGAAATGTAATTTAAAAAATAGCTACATTGCTTGTCTCATTCACTGCAATTAACACCTCTCATTCCCAAGATTGCACAAGGCAGGAGTTTTGTGACTTAGAAGTTATAACTTAACAACTAGATAAACAAATGTTTTAGGGCATGCGGTTTTAGCAAAAGTTTACAGAAGCTTATAAAATGTCTTGTGTGATGTAGTATCTGCCAAAACTGGGATAGAAGCAACTCAGGAATTTCAGTTTGATGTTCAAATGTATATTAGATTTTTATTTTTAGGATAGGGGTGTGTGTGTCTAATACAGAGTACATTATTTCCTTTCCTTTCTCTCAGTCAACCACCTGGTTTCTTTCAGTATGTCTTCCTTGTGTCCTACTAAAAGAGGAGTAGCAAGGTTTGCCATTTCTTTGCTCATGGATTGAACTAGAAATTGGGCAAGCTCTTACATTTATGGAGCTCTTGGTTTTCAAATGGAAATGCTTCGTACATAAAAAGTATCTTTGCAAATACAAAACCATGAGAAAGACCCTTGTATTGCTCACTGTGCATTCCCATTAATAAATGTGCTTTACAACAGAAAGAGTAGGCAGCCCATTTTATAGAATATCATCTCATTTCTGATCTGCTTCGTTGTGATTGTAAAGCCTAGAAACTTCTTTTCTTCTGAATTTGTGTAAGATGGCCAGTGTGTTTGTCCTGTTTGCCACTCAGGTTTGTTGTCAGGCTCTTCTCCCTTGATCATCATAATAGTCACCCCTATCTTCAGAAAACTGTTTCCTGAAGAGTAGATTTTTTCATGTAATCTATATAAAGATACTTTTTTCCCCCCTTTGCTGCAATTTTTGCTGCCTAATAAATGCATGTCTCTAAGTTGCCTTTGCTAGGTCTCTTGGCTTAACCCACTCTGGGCATAAAATCCCAAGTGAAACCATGCATTATGAATACACTGTGAGAATAAGCTGTATTTTGAAAAGGAACCCTTTCTAAGTGCCTTAATATGTCTTAAAATGAACCATAGCTAAGCATGTTACTTAACAAACCCGTATCTTCACAAGACCAGATACTTTTCTTTTTCCCCCTACAGTGGGGCCACTCAAGCATAAAGCATTTGATTATGCAAAATAGATAATGTCTTATGGACAGGGCAATAAATAGAAAAAAGAAGAGAAGCAGTGATGTCTGTGACTTTTGCTATTCTTTGTACAGAAAACTGGTTTTGATTCAGCAGACAGCTGTATCCTTTCAGAGATGGCACAAAACCAGTGCCCTAACAGAATTTCATGTTTCAAGGGGCAAAGTCAATGTGACATAGACACATGGAGCAACTGCAAATCACATGTTATTATGTTTTCTGGGTTTAAGGTGGAAGGGAAAGTGAATGGTAGGGATGGAAGGCAGCAGTGCAAAATTCCATCTGACATCTCAAAACCAGACAAACTTCTCAAGACTGAAGCCTGTTTATATTCTCTGACTTACAGTGGGAGTCATGACTGGCTTGATTTTATTCTTAGTCACAGCTGAACAGAAAGTTTCCCACAGTTAGTGTCCTAAACTCTAGTGGTGGTCTGTGAAGAAGAGGATGAAGAAGGGAGTAAATTGGTTTTGATTGTCTACCAATAGATAGATTTGTATCCCAGAGGAAGTTGCAGATGTGTAAGAAATGATCTTGGAGTACCTCTGAAATATAGACTAAGGAGAGCAGCTCCTTACATCATTACAAAACTGCGAACAACATATTCATGTCCTGAATTAGATTTATGTTAAGGAAACTGTTAGCCAGAATACTGAAGGAAAAGGTTTTTGAAAAAGCCACTTTGCTTTTTTTAGTAGGTATTTAGAGATTATCTCCCCCTTTTTAATTTTTTTTTTTTTTTACCTCTCATCCCTTTGATTCTTTAAAATTTTGTGTATGCAAGTGTTTGTATGCCCTTAAGTCAAACTGTAATGATTTTTGTAGGAGATGAATCCTATATCACATAGATTTTAGGAAAGTCATGAATTCTATATTGTTTCTGCTTAGCCTGGCATGTCAGGAGTCACACCAGAAGCACCTGATTTGTTGTTTCAGTCCCCATTCCTGTGCACAGTTCGTGCTGCTCTGCTGGCAATAGCAGAGCATTCAAGAGCTATCACTGAGGGCTCTGGTGAGGCAAGGGCAGCTGCAGCATGGCTGTGGGGTATGGGGCTCACTAAAGAATGTGGCCAGCAGTGTTATAATGGGGTAGTTTGCTAGGAGTGCATCCTATGGTTTGCAGTCACCCTTGCTGTTCACTTTCATTACCCTAAGCATTAGGAAGCAGACAAATCTCTGGCAGTGCACAGATGTTACTCAGTATTTTGCTTGTATGCTCAGGCCTTTTTTTTTTTTTTCTTTGAATACATAGTATGCAATAGCGTGATACAGACATCCTTTTAATATCATAGTGAGAAGTTTGTTATTTCAGGTAAGAAGGGGTTTTTTTATTTACAATGTCAGTAAAGGACATAGTGTGGCATTTGTGCAAATGAGTGCAACTGTTGTGGTATCAACTGTGTTTTGGTTTAGAGTGTTTCACTGTTTGGAAGGTTAGAATATCACAGCCACATAATATTTGGTAGGTCCACTGAAAGTGTGCCAGTGTCCTGAATTAGTATGGAACTGTGCTTTTGAGTTCATATTCTTTATATGGTTTCTATTGAGTCAATTTCACATATTGTACTGGTATGATAATTTTTGTGTGTGTGTGTGTGAAATATAATATCACTGTATTACACACCTTTTTTTTTTTTTTTTTTGATGGGGAAGTTCCTTCCCTTTGAACTATTTTGAAGCATGAGAAAATTTGTTTGTCTCGGCACAAAAGAGTTATTTTAACCAAACTGATCTGAGTCTACACAACTTCTCTTCAAGACAGTCTACAAGTGTCTTCATTAGGTAGGAAGTCATTCCTCAGGGCTCTCAATGTTTGTGCCTTTCACTCTTTGACCATTATAATGTTCGAGACTCACCTAGAAAAACTGTGTTTCAATGCTGAGTGTCATCAAAAGCAAAACTGAAATCTGTGATATGGTGGTTAGAAACTGTGGAAAAATCTGAAGGCTTCCATTCCAAAAGTATGAACTTGTATTTATTAAACCAAAGGAAATTCATTCTCAATAGGATTTCTCTTTCCAGCTGTTTGAAAAGCCCAGTTTCAGAAAGTCTCATAGAAATTGTCTATTGTGACCTAGAAAGTGAAGCTTTTAAGTAATTTTGTAATAAATCTAAGGAAGATATGGTGGAGGTTTTCTTTTCCTATGTTTTCTTTCCCTCTGGTTAGTGCAGAAAAATAAGGAGTGTAATTATAGCCCTGAATTAATACAAAGATTGATACAGGGAAATCTGAGCCCCACAACAATGCTTTGTTATGGATCTTTCCTAACTTCCCTATGGAGCTGCCTCATGTGTCACTTTCTTCTGCTAAGAAATGGACACCAAGTGAAGTTCACCTTCAGTCGTACACTTGTTGCATGACTCTCTCCCTTCTTTTTGAAGGGAGATTGAGGTGACTTACAAACAAAGCTATATCCTTGCATTGCAACTCTAGCTGGAGGTACAATTTGTGCCATCTTGTTTTAAATTAGATTTTAGTTTAAAGTTAAAGCATCTTCTTGGATTTCAGGTGCAGAATGTTTAGGTGAGCAAGTTCCTTTCAAACTGCGTAGAGGGGCTGAGCTGATGCAGGGCAGGTACCCTTTATGCAGAGGTGTTACAGCACTGTCTCCTTGTGAAAACATTATTTCAGGCAGTAGCTTTAAAATTATAGCAGTGAGTGTTGACTGCATTTCTTGCATTTTTAAAAAAGGCTGCCAGCCAGCAAATGATGTGACAATGAAATGGCAGCTGCTTAAGGTGTCATGCTGTTTCAGCAGTTCAGGCCACTGGGACTGATTTTCTAGGACAGTTTTCAGAGGGACACCCCAGGACATTGTAGCAACTTCTCTTCTTCTTAATTTAGTGCTTTAGAAAGTGGGAAAATTATAGGATTTCTTCCCCCATCCCACAGTAAATGGCATATTGACAGGTTCATGAACAAATCTCGCTAACTGAGAGGGGTCTTTGGTACAAGGCTGTTGCTGGTGTTTCTGACAGTGACTTGCCTTTGTGCAGACTGCTGGCATAGTGGGCACTGAGGATCATTAGTGCATAAACGTGAAAGTGGAATTCTGCAAAACAAGAAAAAAAATGTTTCTGTTCGAGTAGGAAAGGATTTCCACTGTTTGTAGGCACTTCAGTTCTGTCATTGGTTAAGACTGGAGTGCAGAGGACAGAAAGACGCACTGTATGTTAAAGACCTGTCCTATGGACAGAGGTGATGGATCAGATGACTCATTCTTCCATTGCTAATGTCACTTTTATTCAAATGCAATTCACTTATTTCTTCCCTACAGAGTAAACAAGCAGAACAAATGGAGGAAAATACGCAGCTGGCCCCCGGAATGCATACTCAGAAAAGGGACTGGCCCAAGATGCCAGCTTGCTTAATGTCAGCTGTAACACACTTGAATTTTGTCTTTCTAAAACCCTCTGGAACTTAGGTTCTCAGATTTTTTTTAATTGTGTTTCTTAACAGATAGAGGTGAACTTAAAATGAAGGAAACATTTTTTCTGTAAGTGTAGTTCATTTACGTTTTTTCTCTTTCCATCTTTCCATTTTTCTGACAGCTATATTGGGCTCCAAAGGATATGGAAAATGGGTCAGCTGGAGTTATAATTGGAATGAAATGCAGAATAAATACTTAAAAGTGTGAGCTTTTTATTTTTTCACTGTAGCATGGGAGTATAGGGAAAGAGAAAGTGACCAGTAAAGTTCATGGGAAAAAAATCCACTAAGAAGCACAGAGCTACAACCTGTGCTTCGAGATTTTCTGGAAAACCATATTGCTAAATGATAAGAGAATTTGAATGAAATACCACTACACAGTTGCCTTTTCTGATAATCCACTTCTGGCCACTGTCAGAGAAAGAATGCAGGCTATATAGAGCTTTGTTGTTACCCAGCACAGCTGGTCTTATGTTCTTATTTAATTTAATTTCATTTCATCCCATATGCTGCCAGTAAGACTGTGGACTTTTTTCAGAATGTAGCTCTGACAAGCTCCTCACAGAAATGTTTTCTTGTTTAAGAATTATTATCGTATACAGATAGTCCTTTATTCATTTCCAGGACTTCAAGAATGTTAGCAACTTATTAAGAATTTTAATCAGAGTACCATATTGATGACTCTTCTAAACTCCTGAATAATTTTAATATATCTTAATAATGAATGGTACTAGTTAATTACATGGAAGAGAAATCAGATCATGGTATATAAAGGAGCTCATCTACTCGTTAATTCCCTGTTCTGTGGTTATACTTGGGAGTTGGGATTAATCCTGTGTCTAAGGCAACTTACGTAATAAAAATTTGAGGGCCCAGTGTGGTGCAAGATAGAAGAGACATTCTGTGATGGATTTACAAAGCCTGAACTATGTCTTGCCTCGCACACTGTCGTGGCATTTTCAAATACAGTACCATGATCTGTCACTTCTTCAGATTTCTTCTCATACATCTCTCTCTCTCTCTCTCTCTCTCTCTCTCTCTCTCTATATATATATATATATATATATGAAGAGTATATGTAAAGAAGTGACATCACACAGATATTATAAGTGCTCAATGTTTTTATGTATGGCTTTCAAGGCATAGTGAATTCTTTACTAAATTTCCGGATGGTACCATGCTGGAAGAGGATCCAAGCACTTTGAAGGAGAGATTTGCTATTCAAAACAGTCTCAACAATTGAAAAATTAGTCTCCTAGGAAAAGCAATAGTTGATTATGGAGAATTCAAAGTACTACTCTTAGGTTGGGAAATTCATGTATGAAAGTTAGAGACTGACCCATAGGTTAGCAGTATTTCGGTCATAAACCTAGTGATTTACAACTGCCCTTTTGGAAATCATAAACTGAGCATGAATCAGTAGTGCTCTGCCATTGTGGAAACAGGCAGGCAGGCCTCATTCTGGGATGTGGAGGCTGGAAGTGTATTCAGAAATAGGAAATAATCCTGCTGTTCCTCTCGGTCTTAATAAAGCCTCTGTTGGAGTTCTTCTGCCACTTTTTCACATAAACTTCAAGAAATGTAAGGGCAAACTGGGGAGCATTGAGTGACACAGAAAAGGAAGGATCCAAAGTCTAGGAAATGTAACTTATGAAAAAGAAATAGAAGGTTATTGTGGGTGGTAAGAATAGAAAAGACAGGACTTGAGACGTGGTAGGTCTTCAAATGCTTTAAAGAAAACTGAAGAGAAAGGCAAGAAACTCCCCCAACCTCCAAGGACAGTTGAGCTTCTGTTGCACAAATTGAGATTTTATATAAAGCCTTAATAAAAACTTCTCAAAGTAAGGACAGTGCGATATATTCTCTCATACAAGTTTCATAGAATACAATGAAATCTCCATCACTAAGGGATTTTATGAACAGGATGTACAATCATCTGTCAAAAATGGGTTAGGTATTTTTAATCCTTTGTTGTGGTAGAAGTCTGAGAGTAGAGGACTGCTTGAAGTCTCTTCCAACTAGTTTTTCTATTCTTTTCCACAAGTATTACCCATATATTAAAGAAAAACAATGAGGACTAAGAATTTTTCTCTCTGAAAAGTTACAGATTTCTATTTTGGCATGCAGTTTGTGAAAGTATTTGTACCTTGCTGAAGATAAGTTCAATTTAGACTTTTATCATAAAAATGCTTTTATAAATATTCCTCTTGGTGAGATATATATATATATATATATATATATATAAAAGGATGCAAAGGAAATATGTTTAAACCCTTTCTCCAAGGGAAAGTGGACTATTATGTCCTATCAACTATTATGCTATGAGTACTATCTTTGAGTTGAGAGGAGGAACAATAAACAGGCTACATAATGCAGAGCAGAAGGTTTACCTTAGCATTTGAACTGATTAAAATACTCCTGAAAGTAACAATTTTGATGCAGAAATTGAAATATATGCTTCTGTAAAACTGCAACTCCTATTTAGACAGCAAATTCTTGAGCATCTGTGCTAGCAGCAGGATTTACATCTCCCTATATAAGCAGGTGCTGGGGGCAGGGCAGAAAACACTGCCCACGGGGTGAAATTCAGTGCAAGAGTAGACTGACAGTACTGCAACACATACTTTATAAAAACTGGAGGCAGCATTAAAACATCAATTAAAACTGTTAGCATTCGTGTCGTGGAATGAGTGTGTGGCAGGTCACTTCGTCCGACATTCCTGCAAATTATATGCACTGGGCACAAATACAAGATGCTACGGTCCTGCTTCTCCACTGCAAACCATTTCAAAGTTTGATGAAAGCAGAAGAAAGGCCAAATAGACAGTATTACCAAATAGTCTATCCGTCCCCTCCAGCTGTTTGCTAGGGCCCAAAGGAAGCTCTCCAGTTGGAAAATATGCCCTCCAAATTACCAGATATGAGATTTTCTGTTCAGTCATTGTTTCAATGTTTATCACAAAGACCGTGGAAAAACATAATCTCTCTTTTTGATGGCCTGCTGTCATTTTTTTGCTGTTTTTCTTTGCATAAAGGTTGGAATATATTTTCAGATTAGTTTGCATGTGTGTCTGTGTGCATACAGAGAGGGATAAGCATTGTTGAGCACAATGCTTGCTACAGAGAATTTACCTGAATCTTCAGTAATTGCAACATTTTGTTCATTCAGCCATTTCCAGTGTTGGCAGAAGTTATTCTTAAGGGAAAATCTGAGCATCAACAAAATGTGTTTCCGGTTAGATAATAAAACCTTGGTGGAGTTGATCAGTTGGCAGACTTCCAAATCAGAATCTGACATGCACCTGCTTCATTCATTTGTTTTATGCGCTTCTCATTTAACGTACTGTAATGTTCAGGGAAAGCAATCAGGTTCCACTGAGCAAATTATTAACGTTTCCTTTGTTTAGTTCGAGAAACTGCACACTGTAATGTCAGGCTGCAGTTATAATATGGGGATTCTCTCCAGAGGATTTGAAAATAATTAGAAATGTGCCATTTCTTTAAAATAAAAAAATTCCTAAAACAGAAGCCTGCAGGCACTGATGCTTTTGGTGGCTAAAATTGCTCTGGGGATAGATGAGTATTAAAATACAGCACAGTTGAGATATTAAAGCCAAACAGGTCTACTACAACTTCAGTTTGATCTTTCCTGTTGTTCACATGGATAAATATTAAAAACCCAAACACAAAAATATACAATAAACTTAGGCTTAAAAACTAAATATGTTTTTTAGACCAGCTGGGAAGATATACCCCCTTCATCTGAAATTTCTCCTGAAATCTTTTATCATTGTATAATCATGCTCTACCTACAGAAAAGTCTACATGTTTTTTTTTGAATCCAGAAGTCCTTCTAGTCATTCTATTTGAACCCATTTTTCTCTCTGTTGTTGTTTGGAGTTACGTGAATCAAAAGAATGAAAAAAATGTGTACACTCAGTGAAACAATGTAAGATATATTATAAAAGAAAATAAACAATAGGATTTTGTAGGATGGTCAATAAATTTATTTCTACTCTGGTTCTACTGAGATGCCTCAAATGAATCTGTCTAGTGATAGCAGTGAAAAGCATGGTTGAATTGCAGTTCACTTACTAATGGGAGCTTTGGGTAACACCTTTTATATCTGTAGGCATATATGTGTAATACATATGAAAGTACTTATCTGTCTATCATATTCCTAATTATTACGATAATCTGGGTGTACTGTTGAAGATATAATTTGTTTATATTTGTATTTTTTGCAAGTTTGATTTCATTATCTCTGAAAAAGTTTTCTGTCCTACTTCAAATTCCAGTTGTTTTTCCTTTCTAATTAACCTTTGTCCTTAGCTTCATAAACATACTTTTTAATTGTTTAATTGCTTGTAAAGCAGGGACATTTTTGACTTAACATTCAACCGTGTCCCAAAATACACTGTTGAGTTTGGAGCTCAGGGTGGGAATTCAAAAGTGCTTTTCTGTGCAGCACAATTTGAACTGCAGCTGCCTGCCCACTGAGAGGTAGGGAAGTCACTGTCAACAAGATTTAAAGTTGCTGTCATGTTTACACAGCCGCATAGAAAAGGTTGAGAGAGTATTGTGATTTTGTTGAAATTAAGTACCCACAGTTACTAGGCCATAACAGTGTGTATTGGTTATGATTAATGTTTGACATCTGCATCTTTTTGAGATATTTTAGCCACTTTTCTTGTCAGATGAAAAGTGTGCTGCAATATGTTTCTAATCATGGGGTTTTTTTCAATGTGCTGAGGTTTCTAGTGTTGAGACGGAGCTGTTAAATTCATGTAAGCATTTAGTTCTGACCCTTGTAAGGATTTCCAATATCTGTGAGCAATTGGGAATCCTGTATTTCACTGTTAAAAATCCCACTAGAATTAACAGATTTTTAAGCTATTAAATGCTCTCCCTTGGTGCTCTCTCCATTTTCTACTTTGATCCCCTGGTAGCTCTCAATGAGTAGTACAAATATGGGCATGTTAAAGAAATTGCTTGCCTTTACATATGAAAATTGCTACCAAATATGAGAAATGGTTTGGAGACACAAAGGTTTTGCCATGGATATTTTTGATTTAGACAGATACTGAGATATTAAGGACAAAGATTCAAAAATTTGAATACAATTTTTGACAAAGTTTACATATCATTCATTAAAAGTTCAAGAATTAAAAAGGCACCATCAGTCAGATTCTGCAGGAATTTTTTTATCTTTAGTTTTATCTTTCAAATTTTTTGCTGTTTTCTGAATTTCTGTGAGGTTTCTTTCAAAACCTTGTTGTATCTTTGTGGTTAATATTTTTGGCCAATAATTTTGTCTTGGAGTACATGTCCACTATGGTCAAGTCATCCATGTAAAATTTAACTAAGATATATTTCAATGAAATTTTATGAATGTTAAAAAGAGCTGTAATTCGAAGCTGTGGCTGTGTACCTTGAGTCCTTCAGAGCCCAGGATAGAACCTTCACCCAGCAATGTGAAGTGTGAGTTGGAGCAGCACAGCCCAACACTCTTCTGTGCTCCCCCATGCTCTGTAGACATAGTTATTCTTAAAGCAGCAGCCTTACACAATGCTTCTTTATTTCTGCTTTAAATGAACAAACATTACAGTAAGGTTTTCTGAGTGGTTATGATGGATGCTGTCAATTAGCATGTGGTCATTCGTTGGAGAGTAAGATTAGGTGTGTGCATCTAACTGGGCATTAGATTGGTTTGGGTTGGAATGGACCAAAAACATGATCAGTTTCCAACCCACATGCCAGTGACAGGGACACTTGTCACTAGACCAGGTTGATCAGAACCCATCTAACCTGGCCTTGAACATTTCCAGGGATGGGAATGAATTTCCACAACTTCTCTAAGGCACCTGGGAGCAACAGTATGTCTATCCACCCTCTGAGTAAACAATTTCTTACTAACATCTAATTTCTATGCACCTTCTTTTAATTTGAAGCCATTCCCCCTTGTCCTGTCACTACATGCCCTTATAAAAAGGCCCTTTCCAGCTCTCTTGTTTGCCCCCTTTAGGTACTGGAATGTAATATAAGGTTTTCAGACCCTTCTCTTCTTCATACTGAACAGCCCCAGCTTTCTAATCTGTCTTCATAGGAGCGGTGCTCCAACCCTCTGAATCATCTTCATGGCCCCTCCAGACTCGCTCCAAGAGGCCCGTGTCCTTCTTATGTTGGGGACTCCAGAAATGGATGCAGCACTCCAGGTGGGGTGTCACAGGGGCAGAGTAGAGAGGCAGAATCCCCTCCCTTGACCTGCTACCCATGGTGGTTTTGATGCAGCCCAGGATACAGTTGAGTTTCTGGGCTGCAAGTGCACATTGTTAAGCTTCTCATCAACCTACAACCCCAAGTCATTCTCTTCAAGACTGCTCACAATGTTGTCAACCCAACCTATATTTGTGCTTGGGATTGCCTTAACTCCGGTGCAGCACCTCACACTTGGCCTTGTTTAACTTCATAAGGTCTGCACAAGCCCACCATGTCGGCCACACCACACACCTTGGTATCACTGGCAAACCTGCCAAGGGTGCTCTCAGTCCCACTGGCTATATCACAGATGTTGAAGAGCGCTTCCCAAAACTGACCCCTGTTTCCTTTCTTGAAACCTTTATTAAGGAAAAAGAAGAATGAAAAGAAAGGTACCCACACTTAGGTCATGATAGTTGTGTTTGATGATTGCTGCCGCATTCACTGAAGAGGAATTCAAGGCACCTCACTACAATACATTTTGCTCTGCTCCAACTTTGTCAGAAATGGATAACTGTCTTATGACTCTTTTAAAATAAAAGAGAGATATTTGTATTACTGGGACTGCATTTTTTGATTCCGATGCCCAAACCTGCCTTGGCTTATGACCTTGTGTGGGTGGTCATTGCCCCTGCTGACTTGCCATTTCAAAATACAGCTGGACATTGTGAGCTGAGCACTGCGAGTCACAGCCCCTCACAGCTCTCTGTGAGCCAGGCTGAACACTTTAAACACCTTGCTTTGTCTCCCCATGTTTTTGGCATGCATTTAGATGACTCTAAATCCAAATACATATATCTCAATCCCTCTGATATTTGGACTAATTTGAAATCCAGGTCCAAATTTTGACCCTGAATGTATATTGATCCAATATATATATATATATAATCTTATATATATATATATATATAGCTAAATATATAGAATTTGGATATGATATGAACTTGCCTCTTGCTAGGACTGTTACTTTCTTGTGGATTTTCTCCTATGGGAAAAACTCAGGAGAAAATTTATATTAAGCCAGCAAATGCTCTCTGTATATGTTCCATTGTTTTCATTTTAATGAAACATCTTGATGTGAGCAGTTTTCTGCTCGATTTTTGAAAAGCTCCCATAAATATTCTACTTTAGTCACCTAGTAAATTTGAAATTTACCTCTGTGTCTTGCTAGGTGTCATAATCTGTTACCAAGTTAATCGTCTGTACTGACATCACTACCTGTGAGTAATACTTTAAGGTTATATATTTGGAGCTGATGACCTTGCAGTCAAGGAATACTCAGGAGATGCATTCTGAAAGGGTGAAAATTTGTCTCCTTTACTGTTTTTGTGATTTGGTGCTGCTCTGTCTACTTTACATTATTACTGATTTATATTTCACTCCCTTGTATGTGATATGGTACTGATGATGGAAGAACAAAAATGGCTGTTATTGTAGATCCTAAAGGAGTCTCTTTTAAATTATTAGAAATATATAAATTATTTACAATAATTATTTTCACAGTGAAGTAATTATAACCCGTCCTTCATTTATGCGTCAATAAAAGTGATACACGTTAGTTATAATACTATTTACACTGTTTTGCTTACAGATTTGGGTTTTTTTCTGCACTATGATTTGTGTATGTGTGATATACCGAGGGATATGTAATCTGAAGCTATGCACTTTGCATATTAATGCTATGCAAAACATTAAAAATTAAATTGATAATCTGTTTCAGAATTATTGTTCGTAACCTTCAGACAAAGACAAAAAAGTCTTAGCATGCAAAAGAGTTAGAAGGACTAAAGAATGCACAAACAGGTAAAATGTGACAAGTGATAAAATAGTTGGGAGCCAGCCATGTGCCTTATGATACAGACATCAGGGAGCAATGTTAAGTACTTCGTCATTCCTGCCCTCCAGTGTCTGATGTTTCTGATTTCTTCTTTATTGATTTCAACTAAAGAAAATATATAAGAGTGTAGAGGTGACCCGTTTTGTTGACAGATACACGTGTTAGTCTTGTACTCCCAGAAAATAGTTTCGACATCAGGAATAATGGCTTATAGGTAAGAGATAAACACAATTTCCTGAGATTTCTAAACCCAGTGAATCAGCAGGCAGAAGCTAAACACACAATCTGCTTTCATAGTTTCAGTTGTTCATCTTTTATTCAAGACACCAAAGATTTAACAGAACACTGGAAATTCTGAAAAACCCAACAACCCCCCTAAAAATCCCAACCACCAACAGCCACCACTCCCCTCACCCTCCAATTACTGACATTATTGAACTTTCACTACTTTGGGAACATATTCCCTTTAAACAAAGCCAGTGACAAACTACCCCTCTTCAGTCTAGTGTGATTTTATAAGACTTATCATTTCATAAATTTGAAGTAACTGATGTCCTGCACTATATGTGATTATTTTATAAAAATGAAAATTGGTCATAAAGTATTACTATTTAGATGGAATTTCAGCCTGGGGCACTAGTTACAGATTTTCCAGTCACATTCCATATGCAGTCAGTAAGTATCACTTCTTTCTTCTTTTCACACTGTGGTTATAAAACATCAGTGGCAGTTATTTGGAGTCTATGTGTAATACTGTCCATCAGGGAAACAATTCTTACATTTGTTTATCCTGGTAAAAAAGCATGCCAAAGCAATGAAGTAAAATTACAGCATCTGAAACAGTGAAGAACTGTTGCATGGTGATATTATTATCATTCATTTTGATGCATAAACCAGTCATGTCCTACTTTCACATGGCTTCGTTTATTTAGAAAAATGCTCTTTTCAGTTTAAGTTATAGCTTTAGAAATGCATGAATTCCCCTTTCCTTTATGCCCAGCAAGTTAGTTTTCCAAACTGTTTATGAAGGAGGTGTGAATTGTGGATTAAAAAGAAATATCCGTCTTTTTAAGAAAAAAAATCCTCTGCTCTCCTCCCCAGGAGAGAGTGTGTCCTAGATGTTCAGTGTATTTCAGTATGACATAGTTCCAGGCACAGAAAATTTCTTATTGTATTTTTTTTCCACATTAGAAGTGACTGTGAATGAGAAATCCAGAAGATTTACAGCAGGGATTTAGATTTATGCAGCAGCGTTGGGATTCTAATGTGTTTGAGGCAGGAGAATTTACCTGGTCCTTAATGAACTGTCCTGAGTACTTCCTGCACATCGCTCCATAGCCTGACCAGTTGCCATTGCAATCCTTGAAGATCAGATGTTGTTTCTACAGGAACATATCCATGAGTTGTGGGAAGCATAGCTGTTGTCATTTCAAAAAAGCTGTCAATACAGTGCAGTTCCTAAATCATATGAATGAACTGGTTTTTCATGTATCTACTCACCTTCCAGTGCACGTTCAGTTCTTGTGCTTTCAGGCAGTTAAGCTGCCTGTTTGTATGTCTACCAGAGGGTATTATGTGCAGGTTTATGGCTTGGGTTTTTCCTGTAATTCAAGTGGAAGCACTTGCTATTCCTGGGAGGAAAGGCTTTTTCACTGCGGAAAACAACCTTTTGGCAAGTCAAGCTCTTTCCAATTTGCCAAAAGTTGCAATGGGATGCCCTTTGCCCCAGAAAAGTTTCCAATACCTTTTATTTATTGCAAAATTGGAAACAGATTGTAAATACAAGATAAAGTTAACACCCAAACCTTTGTCAGCTCACCCATATTTCTACAGCTAAGGACCTAATAAGCAAACAGCTATGAAAGTGCCTTCCACAAGCTCTTTTTAATTCCTTTTGACAGAATACTCACCAAAAAATGTGGGATAGTTTTTCCCTGATATAAATTGTTTCTAGCAAAGAAAATATTTTTATTGATGCAGTGTTGTTTGTTTTCATGTAAGTCTCTAGTTCCCTTTGATTTGCCTGTGTCAGAGTAAACCATACATTGGAAATTGATTCATTATCTGTAAGACTCAGTATATTCCAGTCTTTATGAATTTCTATTGCTCATTGCTTGAGACTGGAATGAAAAACTATTACATGTAGAGATCTAAATCTAGAACTGTAATTATCTTTCTAGTAATTAAAGGGGAAAATTAGAAAACGTTGTAGTTTTTTTATGTGGTTACAAAGGCAATATAAGTCTGGGTCTTCTAATTCACCACTACAAAATTTAAAAAAAAAAAAAGCAACATTAATATTAAAAAGTCAAAAAGATTGGACATGTGAAGTTAACCAAATAACCATAATGGGGACCCCATTTTTCTGTGATTCTTTGACTAAGATAGTTGGGACATCTTTCTTCTGAGTTAAAACTTTTTAGAAATATGGATTTGTGGATCTAGTTGGTTTTTTTGTTCTTTGTTTTAAGACTAACAATTTTTCTTCTTATAGTTCTGAAACTAAAAACAAGAAGAGCTTATATTTATTAGGTATAAATAAATCTGGTAATAATCTTTATTTTCTGTGAATAAGTTATTTAATTTCATTACATTTACAAAAAAAAAAAAAAAAAAAGCCTGTAAGCCCATATTAAAACAGTGAATAAAGATGTAGGTTAAAATGATGTCTATTTCTATAAGTCTTTAAATAACACTGCAGGAAGCCAAACACCTTCTGTTACTCTTGAGCTGCAGTATGTGGGTGCAGGGTAACGACAGAACGTTTTTAAAGAAGACATTAGTCTTTAGTTAACCTTAGTGAACCAGTTTAATGACTGAACACATGTTAAGGAACCAATTAAAATCACAGGAATATCTACATGGAGCTGAAGGAAAAAACTTATAGGACCTGTAAAAGTGTTTTGTTGAAGCTTTCTAAGCAGGAGTAAAAGGTCATTTATACTGCTCGGTCCCACATATGTTAAATAATACTTTTTGTCATTAGCTTCACCTAACTGTGGTGTAGTTCGTAAGGTAATAACCGCAGGAAAATGTTTTGAAGAAACATTAGTTATTTGTGGAGTGTGAACAGTCTAAAAGCCCTGATGTTTAAGAACAAGAATGGTGTTTCACAACCTTTATACAACACTCCTACCATCAAACCCTAGTGGGTGTTTCTCCCCCATTTGTGATTGTTTCTCTTGAACCAGAACACCTTTCATCAGGGATTTCAATTGCTGTTGGGTTTCTGTCTTTACAACAAAACCAGAGATACAATAGTTTGGACATCTACACTCAGTGTGGTCTTGAGACTTAAATTCATATAATGTCACTTGTATATTTGTTGTTATTGTTTATGTTATTTAGCCTAATGAGATCTGTGAGCACAAACATAAATACGAGCCATTTTGACCCATTAAATTCTGACAGGTTATTCATAATAAGTAGCTATGCTTGCACTAGAACAGCATTAAGAACTGGTTGGCCATTACATGTCCATGTAAGAACACATTTAGGGACCAGGTCTTCATTAAAACCAGTAGCTTCCCAGAAAAGGGATTTAAATTGAAAGAGGAGCAAAAGTGAGCTTTGTGTTTAACTGGGCTTTCAAATAACTTGTCTTTGCCTTAGAAACCATGAGATGTATGGCAAAACTGTAAATTACTTCAGTGAAGTTGTGATTTAGCTTTTTTTATTTAATATTCTATGTGTCGCTTGCCTGAGCTGTTTTTCATTTTTGTGGGTTTGTTTTTGGTTTCTCACATGCAGCAGTTGACTCTATGCACTAACTTTGTATTTTATCTTTTCTGACAGATGCCTTTTCACTGTCATCCTTTTCCTCAGATATAGGGTAGCTGCTCTGAAAGCAATTCTTTAGCCTTCCAATACAAGCATACAAGGTCCATATGTAGGGTTTAACACCTACTTCAATTATGAGAGACTAAAACCCACGTGAATAAAATGTATGAAAGAACATAGATCACTTCATAATTTATGGAGCATTCCCCAGTTTCTCATAAAGAGCAAAATCTATTGGTTTTGAAGAGAAAAAAACCAGAATTCTGCTGAAAACTTTTGTTTCTCTTATTGGCTGCAGGTCAATTGTTTTGTCCCAAATCAGGTGAATAATGGTAAATATTTGCAACTTCAATAACACAAAGAAACAGTAGACAACTTTCTTTTTCCTGACACAGTTTTCTCTAGTGGCCTTTCTATTTAAAACTCTGTCAAAGCACCTTGACAAAAATCACAGTGCAGCTCAAAACTTTCAAAAAGAAATAGTTGCTTGATCATTTGTTTGTTTGTTTTTTTCCAGAGTTAAATATTTGGAGCTTCAAGTACCTTTTAGAGAACCATGTGAAAAACACAGAACTGACAGTAAGTGAATTGTTAAAAGTCTTGCTATTTACTTGAGAATTCTGGAATTTTTCTCCTGTTGTGGTCTGTAGCAATGTAACTCCAAAAATTTCTTCAAATTCAACTTTAATATGGATGTCAATAAAGACCTGAAATTATTAGTGAATTCTGTGGGATTTTCGATCCAGGACTGTATGATTGCACTGGCTGTGGTTGATCAGATGGGACAGAGAACCTGATATCCACACTGGGTCAGTGTGGAGAGTTTTGCTTTCGACTTGCTCAGTCTGTTCTCGAGGGCTGAAGGCCAGTGTCACTTCAGTTTGACTAGAGGCCCTCTTCCCAATGCCAAACAAGTAGCAAGTAAGGAAAATTTAGAGATGTGTTTCAAAATGCACTCCTGACCCCAAGGTGATTCCTACTGTAGGTGCACCCTTGAAGCCTAGTAGTGAATGAAAAGGAATCAGAAAACAACCTCTCTGGATCTCATTGATGAACATTCAGAAATACCTGTGACCCCCCATAGTCTTTGAAGATATAGCTGGAAACATCTGTTGAGTGTGACAAGAGGGTCACATTATTTTAGTTTCTAAAGAAGAAAATTTTTAAAATTTTCCAACCTTTCTAGAAAAAGGAAATGGAGCTTAGTGTCAGGGGCTCTTTTGGATGTGAAGAGTGTTCTGCCAAGTAAACGAAGCTCAGTTGTAGTAGCTTGTGGTATCCTTAATCATGGGCCACGAGCAGTTACCCTGCTAAGCAGTGGTCAAGACTAAAAATCCATTAACTGAAACCTCCATGAAAAAGAGCTCACGTGATTGTGGAAAGGTGGTCCTGTGCTGCTGCAGATTTGCTCTTCTGTTTGTTGACAACATTGGCATGAACAGAATGCCATGGCTCCAAATTTCAGACCCTTCTAGTCCTGAAGTTAAATTTGTTTAGAGGCTGTGCTGCATTCATGAGAAATTGATGGAAATTGCAAAAAAAAAATAAATGCAAAAATAAGGACTATAGGAGTATCCAAATTGGTGCTCTCAGGAACTCAAGATGGCCCACTCCAGTTATATGCTGTACTTTCAGGAGCTCTGCAAAGAAGCTAAAAATTAAATCATTTAGAGAATAAAGTTGATAACTTTCTTGTGTTCATTTACATTAAATAATTAGTTTCTAAATATCTCAAGCTGCTTTTTTAAATTGGTGCATGCAAAGCATAACACACCACTGACCCAGCAGGGTCAAAGTGGTAACATCCTTGCCATGGCTGGTGAAAATTGTGCCGAGTGAATACAATATTCTCATTCTTTTCATGCCTTTTCTCTCTTTGCTTTTTTTCTTCAGTGGTGATTTCTGGAAAGGATATGATTGATATTCTTTGAGTGCTGTCAGCATTCTGCTAGAAAATAGAAATGTGTTCCCTCAATAAGTGATAGTATCTGTGTTCAGATACTTTTCCCCTGTATTTTGTGTACATTTGTAATTTTATCTTTGAATTCTGATGAACGTTTCTCATTGCAATTTGAATGCCACAGGAGATCAAAGTAACTCCTAAATGAGCAGCTTTTAATTTGGCAGTGAGTGAGTGACAATGAAGTGAGTGAGTGAAGAATGGCTTACATTTTTTTGGATGAGAGACTTGTAAATAATTTAGTCCAGAAGATACCAAATTACCACTTATGAAAGTACTAAAGCGCTTTTCCCTCTATTTTTTCTTTACATGCACTACTCCTTAGCCATCTACTAGATTTTAGCATGTCTTGAAAGTAGGAGGAATTTTGGAATTGAGTGTTTACCGTTATTATAATTATTTCCCCCTACAGACACTTTACAAACTCCAGTGATATTTTTGTGCAATGGTGTTTCTACTCATGTATCAAATTTTACTTATCCTAATTTTTTACTGCAATTTATGCAAACCTTCAGTTTGCAAAGATTATTTGGAATTCTGCCATATTCTTGTCGTCCTTCCCAACCTCTTGCCATCCTCAGCTCTGGCAAATACACAATTATTAACTAAGTCATTATTAAAGAATATGCTGGAGAAATCCAAACCCAGAAAGTTTTTTGCCAGGTAAGCCTCCTTTTCTTTTGGTAACAAACTATGAAAAACTAAGTCTGTGCTATGGTTATTCAGCCAGATTTTGCACTTTTGGGTTTGGTTTTTTTAAATTTTATTTTCATGTGGCCAGTTTGCTCATCAAGTGCTTATGAGAATGTCAAGTGAGATGTTATCAAAACTTTCCTAAAATCCGAATCTAAGAGGGTTTAATTCCCATCTCATAAGCATGGAAGATCCACTAGCCTGTTGAAAAACAAAATTTAGTGCTGACATATCTATACAGACTGCAATTCTCTCTTTCTTATCACTTTGGCATTGCTTTAAGTATCCTAGTTAAAACTGATAATATCCCTAAAATCTGGAAACAAGCTGCCTTTCAGACAGGTTCCTACACCATGCTTCAAATTTTATTAACTTTTTAGCAAATAATGTTCAAAAAAGCCAGGGTTTTTGACTGTGAAAATCTGAGACATTCCTTGGTGGATTTAGTGTTACAGCTACATTTGTTTGAATGTTAAAATGACCCGTTAGAAGGAAGCAACATGAAGGAAGACATAAATAAGTGTTCACTCAAGAACTTAAGAGAAAATGAGACTAGTAAGTCAGCACTGCATTTTATATGGCTGCAGGGAATTATTTAAAATAGACAAATTTATATGCTGCCTCTAGCTTCTTTATTGATCATTGGTTTTATTTAGTATTTAAACAGCATCCTGCTATTTATAAGGTTTATCTGGTCATTAATGTGTACCTCTTGACATCTGCAAGACACTTTAATGGAAAGTATCATTGATGCAACTGTTTCCTCAAGGTGTAAAATCTGGAGAAGAGAGAAAATGATTAGTCACAGTGACAGAGTGAGCATTTGGGAATCACTTTTTCTGTGCATATCATTAAAAAATCAATAAGATGAATATATGGAGGCCAATAGTATTTACTGTAGAAGAACAAGGGAAAATAGAACAGCCATGCTTTGCATTACTAAGATTTTGCTCTGTGATCTAGTCCTCCTGTGTGATGAAACTTTGAAGAGCTGTAATAAAGGTCACCTTTGCTGTGCAGTGTTTGTCCTTTTCATAGGTCCAGTGCACATCTGCGCCCCATGCAGAACGATGGTCAGGTGCCTTAGTTCTAAAACCACAGTTTCGCCCTTACAAATTGTATTTAGAAAATGAAATTATTCCATGCCTTCTTTGCTCGCCTGACTTTTGCATCTCAGAATTGTGTTTATTCTACTTTGGATGACTTTGAGAATATAATTTTTGTGTGCGTTATTGATGTATGATTTATTGAAAAATATAAAAAATATAACCCTAAATCTGTTAACTCTTCAACTTGTGTTGTGTATGGGAGATTACGATTCTGTAGTTCCTCATCAAAGGAGAGACTACTAGATAATGTGATAGACCCATGGATAGTGTTATGCTTAAGTAAAATGGGCATATTGCAAAGCTGAGGAGTTTAAATATATCTACTTATATCCAGGTATTTCTGTGTTTTGACTATTGCTTCCATTGTAACCAGCTAGCCATTTGCTTATAGAAAAATTCAGGGCATGTATTTGTGATATGTTTTCAGCCTGCATGGAATTTGATCTGATTTATGATTTTAGTAGGCTGTGCTGTAAGATCTCTTTAAGGCTACTAATACTGACTAATCCTATCCTAGGAGTAGAATACAGTAGAAGAGAATCAGCAAAATTGGGGTTTAAAGCCAGCTCAAATAGTGAAGGTTGTTTCTGACCAGGAGTAATCAAGTGTTTTCACAACATGGCTTTGTACAATGTTTCTAGCTTTTGGTGCTGTTTGTCAAGATCTTTTATCCCTGTGAGAGAATAAGGTGGATACATATTGTGGTACAATGTGCTGAGATCTGTTGATGTTCTAACTGTGTACATTATCACTTCAAAGCCATATCCATAACTGCCACAGATGCTGTAGGGATAGGCCCAAGTTAATTAGTAAATCTTATTTTTCTATCAGATTTAACATGTATACAAATTGCTTACACTGTAAATCCCATTTCCATCTCTCTTCAAAATGTTAATGTAATGTTTTTGGGTTGTTGTTGGTTTTTCCCCCATTCTGCAGTATTCTTTACTACAGCAATACAGGCAAAAAGCTCTTGTAAGCTCTTCTCTGTCTCAAGCAAGGAGATGAACTACAAAGGGATTCCAAAGACATGAAGCATTCAGCTCTGCTGTGAGTACTGATCTCATAACTTCTGCTTCTGTGTATGGTAAGAATTGAAGTATGAAATTAAAAAAAGGCAGGTTGGGAACAAGAAGAGCTTAGTGTTGAGTACTGAAGCTCAGCTCAATATTAACTTGTTTAGCTGTAGCAACTTTGTCATGTCTGTCCTCCCATTTGCTCGAGTGACACTCACAGAGGAGATTCACAGACTCTGGTACAATCCCTGCCCGTGCCACTGGCTGGCACCACTAGTACTGCTGGTAGGTTCTAGTGCTGGAAATTGCAGCTTCTAGCTCAGTGGTAATCATGAAGCACTTTTTAAGTGTCTTGCAAAATATTATCTATGACAGGATGCTCTCCTGTCCTACAGAATCAGTGCCATCAAGATTGTACTTTGATTTCCAGTCCTCTCACAAAATCAGAGTACTGACTCTAGGTAATGGGTGCCTACTGTAGATTTGCAGTTCTTAACATTGATCCACCCCTTAAATAGTTGTCTTTCGGGCATGGAGAAGTGAGCGCTGGTTTGTTTTTTTGTTTTTTTATTTTCCCCCACACCCTTTTCTGTAAAAAAATGCTAACTTTCCTTTGTGGCTCTGGGTCAGCAATAGAACAGCAGTGCTCTATGGCTAAGAAAGGATTTATGGTCCAAGTATATGGAAATAAATATCTACATGACCTTTAAGAAATAAAATTATATTTGTGGATCCATCAGTGGCTAACAAAAACCAATAAAGAATCTCTTCCTTTTTATGACTGCTTTGCAAACTTACAGAGCCAGCAAACTTCCCTGAAATCACAAAAACTGTCTTGTAAAAGTGTTACAGGTTCAGACCAAATTCTGATACTGTCATAAAAGAAATGTAAAACTTTAAAAGTCTAGATTTCTTTTAGTCTCTAATGAGAGCTCATCTCATTAAAAATTAACACCTTTTTATTATACCTAATTTACTTATAAATCTTATTGCCACCCATTATCAACTCTCACAGACATTTCAATCAACCTTATGATTAAATCTGTTTTATTCAGGCTATTCCTTTTTCACTGATTTTAATTCTACCTTAATGACTTCCTTTTTTTTCTATGAAAATTCATTCAACTTTGGATACTTTCTCATTGTTTTATGTGTCATTATTTTCATACCTTTAAACATGACTATTTTTGTAGCTTCCAGCTGGGTCTTTTTATTACAGGTATGCTGTGTTTGTTGAGGAAAAAAAAAAATCTCATAACTGCATAAACAATTTAGCATCCATGAATGTGTTTTTGTGTAAGTCTTTTTTCATACCTCCTGTTAGAGTTTAAGTGCAAATAATTAGAGTTGCATTGTACATCTCACTTCCATGTTTTTGCTAACTAAAAGGGGCCTTAGTTGTGACTGAACAGGTGAAATTACCAGAGGCAAACAGAAGAGTCAATCTATTCCCTAGTGTTTTGGTGTGTCAGAGAGTTATTATGAGTGCAAGCTAGAACATCTCCTGTAGCGTCTGAAAATGAAGTCATTATTTTACTGATTATCTCCTGCTCTCTGACACAGCATATGCACTAACAACTAATAATAGACTATAAAAAAAATTAGAAGACAGAGGATTTTAATAAATGTTAAGACATCCTGCATGTAGAATTCATTCTTATTCTACATGGGTCCACATGGTATGCTATGTGTGTTTCTAGGACAAGTTGTTTCTCATTGTCAGGTAAATGAATTAGTAGGTGCTTTCCCTCCTCTTGTTTACATATTCCTTCTTTGCCGTGTTCTTGAAAATATGAATTTCATCCTATTTAAAGTGAGTTAGGCAAAAGAAAAGATTGTGCTGATTGTTTCTCTTTGTTGCAGTGATAGGAAAATGCAATACCTCTGTATACTTCAGTGCATTCCACAGGAATATGAAGCCCTACTGCTGCTGGCAAGACAGAATCTCAGTGAAGGCAAACATCTTGGGTCTTTCCATAGGTGTGTGTTCCATGAGCTGAACGTAAGTTGTTCTACTAAGAGCTCCAATAAAAATAAAGCAGAATGAGAATGGTATTTTTAAGGGGTTAAGGAAACAATAGCAAAATATGTTGCTTTCAATTTCTTTCAACAAATGCATGCTTAAAATTTGCCATAGGTTGATTTAGACATAGGAGCATTTTAGCTTAAACATTTTAAAGAGTAAGTGGCCATTTAACACCCTTTTTTTTTTACTTTTTTTCAATCCAGTAATGGCCTGGTTTAACATCTGCATCTTCCAAACTTCTGTTGGTCATAACAAATGGTAGACTTACTTGTTTGTTTAATTTTTAACCTTTTTTTGTTTGTACAGTAGAGAGCTAGCTATAGAGAACTAGCTATAAGGAACTATTTTAAGGACAAATGCTATATGTCTGCCATCATTCACTCACTGCTCACGTGGTGTGATATTGCTCCTTTACGCTCTGTTGTTGTTAGTCTGTCAAGTTGGATGAGATAGTAAACATAACACACGCTTTTCGTAAAAAGCCTGCAAACCTTGGAGTCCCCATTGTATGCTACTTGGAGAAGCAGTTTTGATATTTCTGTCTCAGCTTGCATGAACAATATCACATTACTTGAAATTGTGTTTTCCTACAATGATTCCCACAGGTAAAGACTCTCTGCAGCTTCAAGATTATTTTATTCTATTTGGCACAGGTAGGTTTTGCTGCAGGAGGTTGTCAAACATGAAATAATGGAAAATGTTTGGTCTTGAATCCAAAATTTTCCTCAGTTCTGTCTCTCTAGATCCTCCCTCACTGCTTCTGACCTTTTCAGACAGAGGATGCCTGAGACCTGAGCATATGGATCCCGTTTGAATAAAAGTGAGATGAGTAGATGTCTTTGCTACCTATGTGACATGAAAGGATATGTTTCTATTACCATTTTCACTTGAAGTGAAGTAAAATTCAAATGCTTTGACTTTAACAAACATGCCTGCTTAAAATACTTACTTGCTGACCTGTGGGTCATTGCTGTCTAGACTGCTTCAGGCTGCTGCTGCTATTTAATTCATAGACCTTTTTAAAAAGTTGCCTCTCTTTTTTATTAATAAAGGGATTTTGGTACTCATTAATAGGAACTGGAGCGGTTAGTTTTATCCCCTCTGCTTTTGGATAAATTGTTTCTGCTTAATCATTCCATCTCTTTTTGACTGAGTAGTTCATTCAGATGAGGCACTAGAAAAATACCCTGACAACTTAATTGAGCAGTGTTTTTTATCAGTGTGAATAAACTAAAACTTCCACCATTTTGTTTTCTAGGGCAGTCTTCTCTTCTGCTGTGCATTTTGAGGGTTATGGGCGAGAAGACCTCAGCAGGAAAACTCAAAAATCTCGCTCATTTAGGTGTGTTATGGACTTACACCTGTGATGGCTCCCTGCAGCCAAAGGCACTTGAATATCGGTGGTCTCAGCACCAGAGCCATGGTTGCCGACCAAACAAAAGACACCCTTCAGCCGTTGCCTTGGGATGCATTGAGTGACTGGAGAGGACACCACAAGTTTGAAAGCTACACAAGCTCAGAAAAAAGGAACTGAAGCATTTTTGAAATGGTTTCTAATTTTCTGACAAAACTTACAACACTAGATTTGCAAACCATGTTCTACTGAGATTGCACGTTAAAATATGTTTCAAATACTACTCAAATGGAGAATTCTGAAGCAAAATGAGGTGTCATTATTTAATCATATTATCCTGAGGCAATTATGTGATTTTTAATTTCATGATGGCATATTGTATATACAGTATGACTAGCAGTTACATTTAAAAGAAAAAAGAAAAGTTAGTTTTGTTCATAATAAAGTGATGACAGTGATGTTTAATAAGTAAGTTCACCATGAGGTTCTAATCATATAATTGGCCTTTATTCAGGAACATAATTCTCTTGAGATGGCTTGATTGCATTCATTATCACCAGTTAGAGACTTAATGTTTTTGCCAGCCTAATACAAAATGTGAAATTGGAGTCCAGATGTTAGCATTTTCTCCTAAATCAACCTGCAGTTTAATTTTTTCTTTGTTTTTATTAGGTTTTCTGTGGGTTTTGGGGTTCAGTGCTTGAGCAGAAGATATCTCCAGCATTATTGATCTCGTTCCTCTCCTGACTTTTTTCTTGCCTGCTTATAAAAGAAAAATCTACAAGTGACATTTCCATGGTGGCAGCTTCATTAAATTTATTCTGATGCATTTGTTTGTCCTCAATTGAACTTGAGTAGAATTAAGTAGAAAAGCTGGTTAATTTGCTTGTGTTCATTTCAAAGAGGGTGTTTTTGCTGCATCCTATTTTATGTTTACATGAGTTTCTCTTTGACAGAGTTTAGTCTGTTACTAACTTCTGTTAGTGACTTTCTGCTACTGGGGTCAGTATTCTGGTAATATTGCAGCCCACTGAGGTTCTGTGGAAATGTAAAACATTTCATTTAAGAGAAAGTCTCCCTAAGTTTACTACATGTAGGATGACAGTTTTGTGTCTTCTTATGGTGTCAGAACTGGAACCATTATTTGAAACAATTCAGATAACTATTATCTGTGTTGACATTGCTAGTGAGACAGGAAGTTGCTTAGGTAACTCAGTTGCATCATATAAAAGTGTTTTGATGGTATATTCCTTGAGGAGTCGTAAATTCCTTGTGTATGTTGTCTTAAAATTCATTCTGTGTGCCAGTGATACATGCCTTTCACCATTTCTGTAAAGAGCATCTGAACTTAGCCAGGTTTTGAATTTTTAAAAGTGTCTGAGTACTCACGAGACTCGGAAGAATAACCAGAGTTAAAAATCGAGTGCTGTGAATATTCATTGCAATAGGCATGTTCCAACACTGAGCAAGTCTTTCCTTGCCATTAGAACTCCTATTTTTTGAGAACTATCTAGAATGTGAGCTCCAAATATGTGAACGCAGGGATTTATTTTCCTCAGTATCAAATGATGTTGGTGCCCCCTTCCAGATAGCAGAGGAAGAAATTGCATTGATGCACTGCTGAGGAGTCATGGCCAGATGTCTGGGAGAAGGAGAGCTGTGGGAGAGACTGGGATTCCATTTGCGTGGAGTGTTGATTGCATTGTGGTGGTGGAGAGACAGAACAGGGTTGGGAATGGGGAGAGAAAGGGAAGGAGAAAGGAAGAGTGGGCATCAGCACTTAAGGGGAAACTGGGACTGGGTATTACAACAGACGGGTTTGCACCACTCTTGTTTCTGAAAATTGATTGATAATGTGTCTATTCAAAGACACTAATTTCTAATGTCTAATTTCTAGTGGTTTAACACTGTAACCTTAATAATAATCTGTTAGTTACAGATCAATGTAGTGTGGGCCAACAAATATATGGATGCTGTTTCTAGAAGTAATATTGCAAAACAAATGAACCGGTAAACACTACTGTTGTTCTCTTGAAAGATAATTTATGCATCTAGTAATTCTCTTACAGAATCTCTGTCTGGAGATAAAACCCAAGGGTTCAAGGTATTAATTAATTTTAAGTATTCGACTCCATCTGTTTAATTAGAAGGTAACCTGATACCTGTATCCTATTCATGCCAGATCTTAGGTATTATTCTTGATTAAAGTCTGTGATTTAGAAATTATTTCTGTGCGTAAAGTTTCTTTGTCAAGGCTGTGGGTGTTTTGAGACTTGATGCATCCCGATCAGATGTGTCTAATATACACCATCTCATTTCCCCTTTTTTACAGGAGTGTTTCTGAGGAAAAGAGCATGATTTTGGCTGCTGCCATCTGAGGAGCTGCAGAGCTAGCATAAGGTCATTCTCAGGCTTGCTTGTGGAGGTATTGTGATGAAGTCACTGGCTGAAATCATGGCTGTATTGAGATCAATAAAAATCTTAGCAGGAATTGGATTTCACTTGGTAGGTAAACTGTCAGGGCCAGAACCTGTGAGTTTTTCTGCAGAGCAAAAAAAATAAGCCAGCGGTTTTTGCCTGTTGGGAGGAGCTGGGAAAAAGACAAACATAGAGTCTGTGCCCAGTGGTCTCTTACCATTCACCATAGCCTTTCATGCTGTTGTGTTTTGAAGTACATTTTTAATCCCTGGGTTTAATATCCTACGAAATACTTTGAATATAGAGATTTTGGAGCTGGATTCTTGTGTGATAAACTTGTCTTTGCTGGAACTTCCAATATGAAACTTGATTTTATTGGTGTTTATGCTTCAGATTCATACCTGAAAAAACAGATGTAAAATAATGGCAATCTGTCAGTGGTATTAAAGCCTTAAGCTAATTAAGAAAAAAATGCAGTGCATGGAAGAAACCAGGAGATAACACACAAGTGATACGCTCAGTCTCTTCTCTAGTAAAGAACTTAATTCTGGACTTAAATGCTACTAACTTGCATCTGTTTGTGAACTTAAACAAAAGAAAATTACTGCATCCAAAGAGTTTGGGAGATTTTAATTTCCATTGTTACTTCTTTTGCCTTAGAAAGTATTTATTGGGAGATTAAACTAAGATTATTTTAGATTAAATACTGAAATAACAAATTCAATAACCTGGTAGATGTGGGTGTCCACCATATACTGTTTTTATTCTGTCAGTGTTACAGACTGAGAAAGTCTTATTGGAAGTATTTAAAAAGAAATAAAATATATTAGATAAAAACTTTTTATAACTCTTAGCAAAATACATGCTACCATCTCATAAAGCACAGGAAGGAAATTCCTGATTTGTACAGGTTGAAAGCAAAGATATTACTGAATTCACCACATCTACAAGTAATTTGGACCAGTACTTGTGTGGTGAAGCCAGTGGCCATACTGTACCATTTTCATGGGACATTACTTCAGACTCCACCAAGAGTTGTCCTGGAACCTGAATGCCAGTTGGTGTTCAGAGAGAAGTAATTGTTCCCTGGACCACATCTGGTGAAGCTTCCAGTGAAAGGAGCATATATTTCATTTCTCTTTCCTCTAAGATCACTCTGTGGTGCAAAAGCAACTGCATGATGGGAGGATAACTAAGCAGTCCTTTTCAGAAGTGCAGTCTTGGTCTGGACTAAAATACTTATATAATCTCTTCTGCTTTTAAGTAGAGTCCACCTGTGTGAGGATTATGCATCTTGTAACTGCCAGGTAGTGCTTTTTCCTCTCTATAAAATACTAAAAGAGGCAATGATATTTTTCTGTCCAGAAAGAATGTTGCTATTTCTTTTTTTTGTTTGTTTTTTTAAGAAGCATTTTGAAATCCAAAATACTTGGTTCAAGTCCTCACCACTTTTTTTTATAGGAGAGAGGGTCTTGGACGTTTGTCTCAGACAAAAGACTAGTCACGGAATTGCAACTACTGATGCATTACAGAATATCAGAAGCAGTGTTTTTTTCATCCTTTATTTCTTTCAGTTCTCTTGTTTCAAATTCTCATGATTACAGATTTTCAAGACTTTGAACATTGATTCACATCTGATTGCTAGAGTATATTTTACACAAATCAAAAAGAAATACCTACAATGGTTTTCAGTGAAATCCTAACGCTTATTGAAAGGTCTGACTTTATGATCAGTAGCTGCATGATGAGGGTTGTAGTTTTGATTTTATGTTATTCAGGAATATTCTGCTTCAGATTTAATAATTAAATTAATTATATGCCTTGCTAGTAAAGTATGGTAGACTATAAGAGACCATTCAGTTAAAAGAAGTATAAATATCCCAAATAAGCTTAAGAATTCACCCTTTTATCTTTGGAATTGTGATTATATGCTCACTGGGGGCTTATTCATTAAAATAGTAATAGCCATTATTTGCTCTCTTTCCACACTGAGAGCAAAGTGACCATGGAATAAAGGAAGTGCCAATGTGGTAATCCAGCTGTTTCTTGCTGCTTTTGCCTTGAACATTGCAGAATTCATAGCTGCATTAAGCAGTAGAAAGATATTTATAAAGATAGGATTGCATTTTGTGGATAGAGCATAGGATAGAAGCATAGGTAAAACCATTTTGGAATAACTTTTTAAGGCTAGGGGAAATAAAGCAGAGGATCTTTTGAAAAGGTTTTAGCACAGTTAAAAAAGCCATGAGTTTTACCATTGCTAGTGCTTTTTTTTCATGTCCTGACAGAGCAGGGCCCCACGAGCTGTTTGCACTTGTGTTGGCCTGAGTTTACGGAGCTTGTTGTCCCATGTCCAGTAGTCTCCTGTCCGTGTCCTCCTCAGGTGTAGTGAGAACCAGAGCTGGGGAAGGGCTGGCAGGAGCAGAGGGTCAGCACATCACAGCCCGTGGCCTGCATGTGACTTGCTAACCAGCTCTGAGAGGATTAAAACCAAGACTGCAAGTCAGATTTAAAACTAGAAGGAAGGGGATTGAACAGTTAAGGCGGAGGATTGGTAGTAGAAAGAATAATGGATTAAATGGGAGAGAAGCCACATGAAATGACAACTTCTTTCCCTCTAAAAGCTAACTTTTGACTTTGATTTAGAAATCTGAGGAACTATTGTCTATTCAGAAAATTAAAGTCCTTCCTGAGACAATGGGGAGGTTAGGTAACAATGTGGAACATGAATTTTAAGACAGTCAGAGGGAACTTCCTGGTTATGGAACATGACCATGCCCAAGCTGGTGCAGTGCTGCAGCTAAGAGTTATTTATGTGGGGTACAGTGAAAATGAGAGGAAAATTAAGCAGACTCTTAGCCCATGGGAAGCTTCATAGTTTGAAGTAACTTTCATTTTCACAGACAAGAAATGTAGCTTATTGATATAAAAATTGGATATGGGAAAGAACCCTCCACAGAATCTGTATTTTGGAAAATTACATTTGTATTGTTTGAGTCTACCCCCATGGTTGCCTGTAGGAGCACCTCTGATTCCTGAGTTAACATTTCCATTCCCAAGCAGCAGTGGCTGGGAGATGTGCAGGTTGCCCTGTGGCTTCTGGGCTCTTTCAAAACCAGCTTCATGGTTAATCTCTATATACTGTGTGCTGTGTGTAAAAAAAGTTGATCTTTTTAAATTTAAGCTGTTATTTTTCTAACTATCTGACAACTCACATAAATTCAGCACCGCTTTTATGGTGCTTTTCCATTATTTTTTGTTGCTTGCTAATTACTTTTCTTGCCCAATTTCATTTGCAGTTTGAATAAATAAACTGGTTCTGCCTTCAGGTTATTGTAGGAATAGTCAATATGCAGCTATAATAAAATCATAAATTTTTTGGAACAGGCAATTTCAAACATATCCTTCCACAGAGTTTTAAAGTTCTATTATTGTAGAAGCAACGTGCTTAGGAGCTGCAAAGTTTCAATGCTAATTTCTGAAGTTTGGAAGACATTAAAATCAAGCATAGCTCTATACACTGTACAGGTAGTTTAAATATTTGTGTGGGAGCTTTGATGAAAATGGTTCTGTTGTGTACTGAAATATAGAACACTGAACAATTTTATCCCCTTTTTTATCTAAATTTAGGGAAGTTTTATGCCTTGATCAATGTGCTGGAAGGAATCAGACTACATGCTTACTGCATAATGAACCGTTTTTATCCTGGGTAAAATTTTATAGGCTAACTACTTCCTTTTCCAGGATGCTATTTCTTTTTTTCAATACTACTCTAGCTGATCATATAAAATGCCATTATCCCTTTTTCCCGCACTCCCCTTCAAATCACATGAGATTATTATTTGGCTTGAATTTGTCTCCAAGCATGCTTAAAAGTCTGCACTGAACAGGAGAATCACTAACTTGGAGTAAAATATCTCAGAAATTGCATGCTACCATTAAGGACAGATGGTCTCATTAGAAATAGGACTCATTTTCTCACTTCTGCCAGTGTGGCAGCAAAGTTAGGTCCTCCTGGGCATGGGGGCAATAAAGGGAGAACAGTCTTGGCACACAAACTTCACTTTCATACTTACTCTGTTAACAGTGGATAAAATAGCTGTTTCCTACACAGGTTCAGTTACATGGCAATTACGCTGCTCCCCACGGATGTCTTTTTTCATTTGTAGTTAGATTTTTATTATCCTTTGTATACTTTCTGCTGACTGTTAACCTGAGTGTTTTAAACTTGGTGGGCCTTGCTCCTGCAGCCCACTGAGCTCCTGACTGCCCTTGAAGCATGTATATCCCATTTCCTCAAATGCTTGGGTTCCTCTCTGTATCCCTCTAGGCTTTGTAATTAGATCATAGAAAACAAAATGACAGCTCCAAGTAGCTTTGCATGTATAAGCTTGAAAATAATAAGGCATTAATTTAATTTTGTCTAGTATTTATATCAATGCAAACACATTTTTATTTGTAACACAAAGCAGTGGGCATAGATTAGCCATGATTTGGTAAATCAAAGCACCGAGAAGGATCATTGCCAACACCATAAATGCTAAAAATTACTTAGGTATATCTAAGTGGTCACAGAGATAATTGGTTTTGAGCCACCATGCAGCTCTTTAATATTCTTTAGAGGTCACTTTCCTAAGCCATATATTACTACATTGTGCAAAGGCAGTTTGTAGGAGCTGTAAAAGACAGAAATGTATGAAAGATCTTACAGTATATAATAGTTAATAGGCCACCAGTGGCTACTGCCTTAAGAATAAAACATAGGACATCTCATGAAGAGTAATACACATCTGGTTGATTTTCTGTGGGTGTAATAGTGACCTTGATCTCTGGACTAGAAAAAAGATCATGGTGGCAAAGAAATTAATTCAGCTTGGTAAGCCCGTATTAGTGGCAATAGATGAGGTAATTTGTCAGGCCACTGCTGAATTTGCTGACTAAAATTTCCTTTCTTCCTCCTCTTTTCTCAAAATAACGAAGGGCTGGTAGGATCTTTAGCTGTTGCATCTAGAGATTTATAATCGTTGTGTGCTGCATGTATAATGTATGAACGGGACTGGTCTAGGTATGTACTTCCATACCTGCCGTAAGTGAAATATTTTTTCAAACACTGAGTTAGTGTTGTTTAATCAGCTTGGGAGGGGTGTCTGAGGTCAAGATCGTACTTTGTATTTAGTCAGAAAATTCCTTTTTGTCTCTTTAAGATAAACACTTAAATAGGTGTTTCTGTTTTCTAAGTATATGTGAAATAACCAGCCTCCTGCAATAGGATGGGCCTAATCTCTTCAGAGGTTGTAAGCTTGAACCTGCTGTGAACCCAGTGAAGGGTTCTGGGGTCTGCAATATCATATCATACCAGTCCTAGACCTGAGGATACTGTTGTTTCCTATGCTGCTGCCTCATGAATGATAAAAGGATGTAAAATGTATATCAGCCTTTTAAATGTCTGTAGGGTTGTACAGTATTCTTGTAAATTTTATACATAAATGACTTCTCTGTTGCTATTATATTCCATGTCTGGAGTCTGCAAATCCTTGCGGCTCTCCATACAATCACAAAACACAATATTTATGCAGGGTACTGTGTGTCAGCATGTGTCATGGCTAGTTTTCCATGAAGGGAATACCTAGGCATTGGAGAACACAGCAAAATTTCTGCCTTTATTTTCTCTGTTACAAGCTGTGATTTTGATAGCCTGCAAAAAGTTGGGGTACTGTGCTTGAGCATCTTGACATGCAGGATATTCCAGGTCCCCAAATAACACTTTTCTTCCCTTCTTTACAGGTAGTGGTCTTAAAAGAAAACAAGGGCCAACTGAAATAACAGGCAAAGAAGTGGCCACACTTTATTCCATGCTAAGGTGCATCATGCAGCTGGTCCACCCATGTTTTAGAAAGTATCCAAAGTGCAGAACAAGCATGTGAGATGGAAAGAATAAGACAGAAGGGCCAGCCAGATTTCTGCAATACAATGACTTTTAGAATGGGGAGGTCACACGAGTGCCCAAAAGCTCTAAGCAGGCCAGCTCTGGTAAATCTGGTTGGGGCAGATAAAGAAGGTGCAGCACGTAACAATAGTTTTTTATTGTCTTGCAATAAGTATGGAAATATATATCTATAGTAGTAGAACTAAAAAAACAGATAGAAGCCATTGTTGGCTGGATGCAGCATTGTTTTCTTATAGGCCATGACATTGGGAATGATCTTCAGTGAAATGTTCAAGCACAAGGCTAGACTCACAGATGTAACTTTTACTATGTCACCAAGTTCTTACTAAGATCTAAGCAACATCATAGATTTTATGGTTATGTAACATCTTAGATATATTGGGGGTTTTATGTTTATTATGTTTACAGTACTCCCAGACCCAAGTCTTCCGGGGTACATATAGTATATATAAATAGATATAAACCACTGTACATACTAAGCAGCAGAATACAGCTCATTTGATCATCTGTAAGCTTGGGACTGTACGAGCCTGATACTGTGCAAAAGCAAGAAACTGAAAGCCTCTCTTGGCCCTCATGGGAAGGAGGCAGATATCAACAGGAGCTCCAGAGGTGGTTCGACTTCCACATTTTGTGTATACAACTCAAATGCAGCTTTTGCGACTCTTAGTTGTTTACTAACACTGCCTTGGCACAGCAACACTAAACTTGCATGAACCTACTAAGAGTTAAGATGGAATAATACTGTACTACTGGATATTGAGGTTCATCCTTCTAACCAGCATCAGTTAGGATTTAATAATAATATTCAGCATTTGGTCAAATTTTCATTGAGTAATGTCAGTTAAAATATTTCCCTGTATTACACTGCTATGTGAAATATGATGCTCCATTTTCTATGAGAGATACTATTTTCCATTAATACTTACTAATAAGTGTGAAATATCTAGTCTTTTCAGTGCTATACTATTTTTTAAATGTAGAGTAAGCAGTATAATCAAACACTGTAACCAATCTAGACCATTAGAATGTAATTCTATAATAATGAAATCAGAAAGTAATTTATATTCCAAAATTTACTGTGGATTCTGTAGTGAAACTGCCCAATATAAATATAAAATTACTTAACTGTGTGAATAGAGTTACATCTCTGTTTCAGTTTGTGTAGAAATGAAGAACATTAGATTTTTGGATAAATATAGGAGAACAAATTGTCATCAAATTTATGTGGAAAAAAGGATCAGTTCAATGACACTTTACAGGTTAACTCAAATAATTTCCCCTAAGAGCCTCTCTTCGTAGGTTCATCCTTTAGAAACCCGGAGTGGATATTTTATCATACTAAACTGTTTTAGCCCCCTACCCTGCAAGATGAAGAGTAAGAACAATACCCTTTGTTTAAAATAAATCCTCATTTCACCCCATATGAGGATACCTATTCAGTTAGTTAACTAATTTTTTGTTAAGTAACATTGGTATGCTTTTTAGACATTGTTGCTTGTTTTGAGTGGCCACTGAAAAGTATTTGTTCATGCTCTTATCTTTGCCTGTATGATCAGTCCCATTATATTGCTTATGGCTGGAAATCAACCATTGGAACTGAGCATTTATTTTATCCATAGACATAGGTTTAGTTTTTTCTAAACATGAAAGTTTTCTCAAGTCATGCTTTTCTTTAGTGATTAATGCATGAGTTGAGTCACCTTTCCACAGGAACATTTTCATTCCTGATAGACTTTGACTTTTAAAGTGTAAGTCTTCTAGCAACAGCATAGGACAAAAACTCTAGGAGACAGGTTTTTTTTAAAAAAAAAGAAATGTATTAAAAGAAGATGTAACTGGAAGTATAAAATTGTAAAATTGCTCTGCTTGTGAACTGTGACTAACCCAAGTTGAAGCATTATTTCCAGTAGCTGGACTTGAAAATTATTTTGTAATTTAACACTCTCAGGTGTCAATGTCAGATAAAGAATCCTGCTCAGCATTCTATTGCATGTCCCTGGCCAGTGTGAAAACCTGAGCCTGATAGAATTCTGATAGGTGGAAGTTCCAGCACAGAAGTCTGATTCTAATTTTTTTTTTTTTCCTTTTGGCTACAAGGCTTAGTAATTATTGTAAGATTTTTACATCTTCTACCTTAGGGTCATATACATTAAAAGCACTGAAGTCAAGTATAAAGTCATTCGTAAGTAAAAGTTTAAACCTTCTTGGTTCTGACAAAAGTTATTTTCTCCAAAGCAACGTAGCTGGCAATATAGAAATTTAGGATACGTTTTAGATATTTCTGAAATGACTGTCTTCTTCTAAAGTGAAGTAAAGAGGCCTGATTATTTCCATTTGCTTCCTGGAGAAGCCTGTTTTCTCTAAGGTGACTGACAGAAGATCTTGGAAGACGTTTACAGATAAAAGCTCCCCTCACACTCTTCTGGGAGGAGCTGGCACGTATCCTAGGAGGGGAAACAGCACTGCAGCATGAATGAGAATCACTACATTTGCACTTTCCTGTCTTGCTGAGGTAACACCAGAAGCACCTGTTCACTCTCATTGTTAAGACAGGGGGAAATGTAGAAGAACTAAATAAGAAAATCAGTGAAATCAAAGACAGCCCAGCAATTTCCCCAGAGACAGCTTCCCGTCCAAGCGCTGATGGTAAAGGCAGGGAAGCCTCGCAGCGGTCCCATCCGCAGGCAGGGAGGTGCTGCTGCCTACACAGCAGCCCTGCCCACCACGCTCAGCATCAGCAGTTTCCCTGCCACAGCTGCAGCTGGTCAGGGGCCAGCAAAGCAGGCTCTCATGTTTTATTGAAAGTGGCTAAATCCACCATAAAAATGAGAGATGACAAAATTTGGAATAAAGCTAACCCTCCGTAAAACAAGAGAGCTATAATAGCTTACTGTGTCTATAATTTATTTTTTTTCTATTCCTCTGCTTTCCTTTCTCTTCCTTTTTTTATGTCTTTTAGTCGATCTTTTATATCAGCCATGTTTTTCCTCCAGGCTGTTCTTTCTGTAATTTTCAATCTTCTTTAATTGTTTCCAGTTTTTCCCTCTGAAACACTCTTTCAATCTTTGAGACATTTTCGAATTCCTAATTCAGTTTTTCTATATCAACTCATCTATTTAGTATTTTGTAGGGATGCCCTTTACTCTGGCATTCAAGTACTAGTCTTCTGGATCAAGCATAAAATCCTCTCCTAACCGAAAAAAAAAAAAAATAAAGCTTTTAAATTATTTCTAACTTTATTATAACTATTATTTAGACAAATATATAAAAAACAGGGTACAGCTGTGGTCATAATGATTATTTCAGGAAATCTAAATTAGTCTTGAATTTTGAATTAGCTTCCTAGCCCTTTGCTTAGCCTTTTGTATTTAACAAGTAGGCAAACTTCACTTTTCTGTAGGATTTCATGGAAAGAAAATCCTTCCCTCTACATCAGGGGCATCTCAGATTGGCAGATCAAAAGGTAATTCTGTCCTCTAATTCCATCTTCAGTATATATTTGTTCATTCTCTTCTATTTGCTTTTATTTTATCTGTCCACTGCATCTTATGGTGCTTGACTCTGAAATGTCATTCTTCATAGTGCTGATACATCACTGCATAGGAAAATGAAAATAAAGAAACAATTCTAGGGTTATACCATCACACCTAAAAGTGGTCTTGGTATCTGTGTCTTTCTATATGGAAAAAAATTCCAGGAAAATGTAGTAAATGGTAAAAAATACAATTTTCTGTGACTGTTTATGTTGATAATCATTGCTAACTAAATAATAGGGGAAATGTAAAAAATTCTTGTTCATATGCAAAGTTCTCATCTACTTAGGCTACGGAAAAATAAACCAAAACTCTGCAAAAAAACCCAACAGATCGTCATATTGCAACTGGAAGCTGACTGGAGCATATACCAGGCAGTGGTATGAGATGTGTAGATATATTATAAATCACAGGCCCTGCAGGGACTTGCAACCTGAAAGGGTTGAGACAATGAAGAAGGTTCTTGGGTTAGAAAGATAAGTTAGTGGTGGAGACTGAATGTGCTCAGTCCTTGGCCACCCAGGAGCAGCATTCATATTCCCTCCCTGGTGAATCAGATTCCTGTTTGCAAAATGAAAGGGATGAGAATGACATGAAAGAGGATAGAGCTGGGGAAAAAGCTTCTCTTTTGTAAAGCTAAAAACTATTGCATATGAGAAAGTTTTGAAGATGCTTCTCAAAAAAGTAGAAAATCACAGACTGTGCATCTTTAGCATCACTGCATTGAGAGTAGCTTTAGAAACAACACAAGATCATCTGTGAGAGGGCCTGTAACAAGGGCCAGGAACACTTTTTTCATGTCGTGGGAAAGAAAGATTGAGGGAGATGTAAACCCTGTTATCTAGTCCAGTAAGCAAGCAAGATAGTGTCTTAGTATCTAGAGCAGATTTTAATGGATGAGGTTTCAGATGTGATGACCACAGACAAGAAGGTAACAATGATTCCAGTGTGAGGAGAAGGGGTGGATATATTAGTTAATAGATTAGTTAATAGTCTGGGAAAGGGAGAAAGATTAATTCCAGAGGGCTTTACAGGATGGAGCCTCATGACTTCTGTTTGGTCTATGTGCAGATGAGAATAACACAACAAAAGTTTAAAGTTGAAGATAAAATTAGAAGTAAAAGCAACAGAAAGACCTGATGGTGATGTTGGCTATAATAATGCATGGGGGGAGCTCAGAGGACCCAAAGAAGGATTTGACAGAAAAAAAAAATTGGTGAACATAAGGCAAGAGTATTCTAAATGCCAAGCAACAGCTATGTTTATGTATATAAATGTAATTGAACCATACTCTGATGACAGAGTAACATTCAAATAAAATTAGCCAGCAGTTGTAGTGATAGACTGGTTTAGACTGAACTTGCAATGTTTATATGTTCCTTGGCATAATATTTATACAGAAAACATAGACATAATATGGATATATTGATACAAATATTTCATTTATAGTGAAATTTTAAGTAAAAATGTATGTTTATTCTAAAAATCTCTTTCTGCTGTAGTCAAATTTAATATCTTTCTTTTCTCTTTAACATATGCAAGTAGTATTAAGGATGTCTGTGTATGATACATTTTCAGTATGGAATGCTAATAGCTGTCTGTGCATAAGCTCAGAAATTGGTTTATAGATTTTCCTCATTTTACCTTTTTTTTTTTTTTCCCTTTGTGGCTTGTTAGGTTTTTTCCTAGGTTAATTTAAATATGAACAGATGGAAGTTTTAAGCTAATATTAAACCATTGCTTCAGGGCTAATTGCTATAAACCAGAGTCACAGTCCCAGTTCCTGGCAGTGTAAGCTTCTCCCTTGCTCATACTCCCTGGCCTGCAGTTGCTCACGGCGCCTTTAATCAAACCCTCCGGTCTAACCATGAAAGCATCACGTCATAAAATTTTATGAAAAACATTTAAAAATAGCATGAACATAGTTGAACATGCTACTCATTATTTCTGTCATAAAACCCAAACAGCATTTATTCTGCCTTAACAGAAGCATTGCAGTGCTGCATTACAGGAGGATTGCATTCCCTGGACAGAACTCCTGTGTAACGAAGGCCTAGAGCCTGGTGTCTGACATGATCAAACTACCAAAACATCATTGAAGCAAAAGGATGTAAAGAGAAAATATTCCTCCTTCATTGTCACTCCTGTGCAGGAGGACAATTAAAACAGGTAAATCTGTAAGTTAATGCAAAAGGGGACTTGTCAGCTGTGCACACATGTATATAGGTATATAGCACTTGTACGAATTGTTGGACTGAAGCAGGAATGAGTGGGAAATCAAACTCATAAATCCTTCTTAAAAGTCAGTCACATGCAGAAAAGGAATGAGCAAGAACCTGTGCACAATGAAATTTGGTATTGTCTTTCAGTTAAAATTCCACAAAATTTCCACTTTTATTATAAAACTCCCTGGTGTTTTCTGGTAAACAGCCTCTTGGCAAGGAAAAGATTAGTGTTGTTAGTAATTTACTCTTTCACTGTTGCTTTATGTTCCTTTTACTCCTCTTTCTCCTTCCATCACTTTTATGGGCCCAGGTGTTTCATTCCTTGACATAGCTCAGCTTTACCGTGATACCCAGCAAAGTAGATAATTCTGTTTTGTACCTAACATCTGTAGCCTACGACATTTTCTGATGAGTTCTTCACCAATTTTGCTTCAATTTTCTGTCCCCAGTATGATGAAAGGGAAGCAATCTCTCAAGAAAGAAGTGGGAGATGAGAAAATAGTGAGAAAGGAAAAATTGTTGGAGAGCAGTAGCAGAACTTTTACACATTTTTGCAGTTGTAGAAGAGAAAAAAGAGAAATATTGCCAAGCAGCAAGAATGACACAGAAGGAGTCTTCCATGGGGATGTAGCATAGCAGAATGCATAGTATTTTACCACAGTGAGTCTCATTTCTTAATTCAGTGAGAATTTCGATTTGTTTCTTGAGTAGAAGAAGAAAATAGACTCACAGCCCCCAGAAATGATTCCATCCCACCTTTTATATACGAGGTTAAAGAACGCAGTATGTGTTCTTTGAATTAACAGTCGAGAAGCAAGGCCTATGTGTGTCCATAGTCTGCTGAATCCTGTAGTCTGCTACATGTATATTGCCAGCAGGGTAGACTCAGTCACTGGTAGAGCAAATTTCTTTTCAGTCCAAAGACTTTCATTGTTTTTATGAATTGTTATATTCTGCTCAGGTTGTCTTCTGTCAAAATATACATCGTAAATGTTCTGTGACCCCCTTTATCACCATTTCCCAGCTGTTTGGAGTTCTCATCAGTTCATGTAAATGAGTAAGTAAAAACCCAACAGCTCACATCATCTCCAGTGTTGTTAGGGTTATTTAAGTAAGTTTTGATTTTGCTGAAGGGAAGGACACAGAGTAAATGATTACTTTCTGAAGAGATTTTCTCTAGAGGTGAGTAAGCAGTTGTGGACAAGTGTTAAGAAAGTTTATGCTGACATTTACTGTTTGATATGAAATTTCTGCTTTCTTCTGCAGTAGGCACCTGTGTGTTTCAGAATTAGAGAAAACTGGGCTGGCTGGACTGTGTGCCTGGAGGAGTGTTCAAAAATGTCACCTGGCCAGGAGTCACACTGTCCTCTGACTTTTCACCTTACTCTCTATACCTTTGCAAATGAGGACTGTGTCATTTCTGCTATCCCCTAACTTCTCAGGCATGACCTGCCTCTGTCTGTGCTAACTGCAGCTCCCTGTGGAATACAGAAACCCTGTGCACCTTTCAGACACTCACATCCTGGGTTGCAGTCTCTCACACATGCAGTTTCTGTAACAGCAGCACAAAGGCTCAGAGCCAGGACCTTCCAGTAGCAGGGAGGGTGGTTCATCAAAGCCTGAAAAACTGCAGCATCTTTCTTGCTTTTTGATCATTTGTGTCAGATACTGGGTACTGACATGGCCTGTGCTTCATAGTCTAGGAAAATTGGAGACCAGTGTTCACATAGGTCCTTCTACAAAATTTGTGTTCCAAAAGTGGCCTGAAAATAGGACTCTATGCATCCATCCTCACGACTAGGAAATGCATCTTGCAACGCTCCTTGTTTTCTGAATCAGGGTCTGCTCAGCTAGTTCTACTGTGTTAAAATATAAGCCTACTGGAGAACATGAATGGAAGTAATTTTGGTGATTTATTTAGGGCTGGTGTCAGGCACCGACTGTTTATAGTGACATACACAGCAGTTGCCTTTTCAGAAACAAGCATCTTTAGCTGAGATCTTCTAAAAAATCTGTAGGTCTGATGTAATCTCCAATATTAAGGAACAGTTTCTCCTAAGGCATTGGAATTTATGCTTATATTTTGAAAAACAAAGTTTTTTGTCTTACTGAGAACATATCAATAAGCCAACATATGGAAAGAGCACAACATGAAACCTGGTTCATTAGGCAAAAGCTGAAGGAAAGACTGTAAGAACAGATCGAGCATTCAGTCAGCCTGTCTCTGATAGACCTCCTATTTTGCTAGCAATCTCTGGCTAATGGAGTTGCTAAGCTAGAGTTTGATGTTTAGTAAAATTTAGTCAGGTTTTCTGCAAACAGTGCTATTAAAAAAAACCCCACCAAAATCAATGAAGTCATGCTTTGTGACTCAAGAATATTGTGAGCAGTGAACTTTTCTGTTTACTTATGTGTTCTTTGTGACAAGTACTTTGACTTGGTTTATATTTGTTGCTTAGCTATGCAATGTTATGCTCCCTATTATTTTGCTATAAAAGTGATATAAAATAGTTATATGTCATTGTTCTGTTCTATTAATTTATTTAACAGCTTTCTATCATATTTATCTTGGGATGTTTCTTATCCAAATTAAAGTATCCTATTTTATTTAGTCTCTCCCTTCACAGAAGGTGATCCATTAGTTCTAATCATAATTGTCAATCTTCATTAAATCTTCTTAATTTTGCTGTATCTTTTTTAAGGTGGAGACAACCACTATTCCTGCAATATTCAAGGATACAGGTAAACCAAGGGATGATGCAGTGATCCTAGTGGCAATTTCTGGCTAGTTCTTTGATTCTGTTTGAACAATTCATAATCATCATCTTCCTTTTTCTTAAATAACCCTTTCATTGACTGCCCACAATATTGTTATTGCCCACAATAAGATTTCTTTTCTGTGTACTGGTTAATTTAGATGCCATTAGAGTATCCATGTGGTTAAAATTGTTATTCTTCTAGATATATTATTTTGAATTTATCAATGTTGAACTTTATCTGCCTTTTATCTTTCAGTCACTCTGGTTCATAAGATCCTTTTGAGCTTGTTGCACATATTGTGATTAGTACTTGAATAATTTTATCACATCAGCAAACTTTATGCTGTCACTACATAGGACCTTTCTGGATCATTAATAAATATGTTGAGGGACACCAATTCTTTTACAGATACTTGTAGATCTCCATAGCTAACTCCCTCCCAGCCATTAAGAGAAGTGACCTTTTGTTATCAGTTACATATTAATTTGGGGATTTTTCCTTTTGCCATTGAAGAACTTGGTACTAAATGTTTCCCAGCCAAAACTATAAATGTTGTTTTCAAAATTCCTGTAAACTCAATCCACAAATTTGTCCTTCATGTGCTTGTGGCCTCCCTAAAGAAATTCTAATTGGTTTGTGTGATACAATTTTTCTGCATAAAAAAATATACTGTCTTTTCTGCACTGTATCATATGTATCAAGGCATTTTCTAACTCAGCATGTTACTAAAATTTCTGCCTGGTGTTACAGTAAGGGTGCTGGCATTGATTCTGCTGAGAGCACAGATGAGCTATAAATGCATATTTAGGACCCTGCTGTCAGTTTGTTTTACACTCCCTAGATGTATGTTGGTGTTCCCATATTCAACACCTGGAACTTATTATGTGACAAATATAAATATTTGACTGTAGACAGGGGAATATATTTCTTTATAAAAGATAACACACATTTAAGATGAAACCTGACAATGGTTATTTGGGAAAGTCTGTCTCCCCTTATAATATCTAATTGAGATTAGTAAACTGGAGATTACAGATTATTTTACAGATTATGAAGATAAACCAAAAAATACAAAGGTCAGGAAATGAAAATCACTCTTTGTTTTGCAGCCTTCTTTTGATATTTGATGAAAATGTACTCCTTAAGTGTAGCATATCCACCCCAGCCCTGTTGACTCAACCTAGCTGAAAAAAATAACAAAATCACGTTAGTCATGACTTTTCCTCCGTTTACTTGAGACACAACAGTATAAACCGAAAAGGCAGCATTAACCAAGACACAGAGCTCAGCATGAACTCAGGAAACATACTAAATCATTCTTGTTCCAAAGGCTACATCTAATACTGTCTAAGGCCTTTTGAAATTATTTTCTTTAAAATTCCTTCATCTCTTGAGGTAGCTGTTACTTTGAGGTGAATTTCATTCTATGGACATTAAACGATGCAGTTTATAGGAATGCATAAAAATTATTGAAATCAGATGTATGTATTCCAAATACATACTCATGCATACTCAGATATAAAATACGTTTGTGCTAGCAAAAATAGAATGAACTACAAATGTTTCCAAAGCACAAATAAAGTTAATGTGATAAAATGTGATGTGACCGTAATTTGGTAATAAATAACTCTAACACCACTGTAAGATATAAGAAGTAAAACAATCAAATAGCTTGTAGACTTTATGAAACAGAAAGTTGATTATATTGTCTTATTTATTTTCATCTTCTAACCTGTCAGGATAGCATTATGGCCTTTTGAAGATGTATTCTTGAATAAGAGTCAATATAAACCAAACTGTGTAGGATTATATATCTTTAGCTAAATGGATGCAATATGATACAGATCATTAACTCTAAACACCTCATCCATTCATCTTTACAACATACATATTGAGGTTGCTGGATGAGAAATGTTATTGAGGGTATAGCCCATTTTTAACTGTGACAGAATAGTAAAATAAGTTTAAAAAGTCAAGTTCCTGTGAATTTTGTGTGAATTATTTTTCAGTTTAAATAACATTTGCTACATATACCTCTTCTCACAAATGGTTAGCATATATGATCCTGAAATATAAAATGTGGGTACATTTACTTTGAAGTAATGAAAAAAGAGTGGAGTGCTATTTTATTTTCCTGGTGTGTTATACACTATATTGTTCTTTTTGTCTTTCCACAAAGATGACTCCTGTAATACAAGGAAACAGTTCTCTAGCATATTACTATCTTCACCTAATCATGGTAACTTCCAGTATGTCATTGCTATTGCCTACAATTCATATTAAGATAAATCTCATAACCTTCCAAGGAAAGGAAAGCCTATATTTTTAGGCTTCTTAGGCCTTATTTCTCTTTCAGAGATAAAAATTTATTTGGTTGCAAAAAACATCCCAGGACTTTCAAAATATAGATTTGCCACTGTGGTATATTGTTAAAATTTAGTACAGCTTTTACGTATAAGTACTTCCCAGCTGTATTTCATAATGGAAAGCATAATCTACATTTATAGATTACCCTGCAGACTTTATGCTCACTGTACCAGTTTATTCAGATTTCTTATCATGACTGTAAAAGCATTTGTTCCTTTCTAGCTAAGGTTAAATAAATGAAAGGGAAGATTCTGCTACTAAGGTTAATGAAATAATACAAAATATTAGACTAAACGACTGCGAGAAAGAGAAAAGATGTAAGTTGTGTTATTTTTACTAATAAAAAACCACTGTAGGATGCAGTTGCAAAAAGAGATCATGGTCAAAACATTATTCATGGAGAAAAAAAAGCAGTTGGTATGTCAGGAGCTTACTGGAAAACTAACAGCTAGATTTGAAATCAATGTTATTTTATCTTTGTATTGAGGTTTAGAAGGATCATTTAAGCTACATTTTTAACTGCTAAAGATAGCTGAGTGTTAAAAATTCTTATTTTTTTTTACTGTAACTTCATTATATTTGTCCTTATAAAGTTGTTTTCTTTTGTCAAAGCAAAGATTGAAAACCTAGCTCCTCTTGGTATGGAACTGAGGTATCCTGAAAAATCTGTCTCCATTTGCCCAATAACATTCACACTTGACAAGTCTTGACCTGTCAGTACCAGATTTAGCTGTTTGGCCTTTGTTCCCCTTCTCTTGCCTCAGCATGACGCCAGGATTTTATGTATTTGTTGAGAAGCTTTTTAGCCCCTTCTTTTTCTATTATTTGTGCTAAAAACTCATGGGAACATATTTCCTATATTTATTCCCTTCCTGACAAGCAACGTTGATTGTTAGGAGAAGGGTTGGCCAATAGACCTAACAGAGTTGGCCCATCTCCTGTCTATAAGTATTGTCATCAGTGAACGTTAAAGGGTTGGAAGAATGTCAGGAGTAAGAGATGGAAGATGGGTGTGAGGAAAAGAATAGGGGAACAGGAAGATGATTTTTTAAAATCCATGTAATTTCAGTGAGGCACAGTGTGTCACAGCCGGATCAGCTTATCCAAAAGAACGCTGAGTACTGACACAATAGTGGGAGCAAATATTCCAATATTTTCTGTAGGCTACCCAATGCACCTTGAGTGTCTAGCCCATAGTACCATATGGAACAAGGATTTGTGAAATCCAGAGTTGTGCATGAAGACAGTACAGTGCTCAGCAAAAAGTGAAGTTAGAATCTGTTGTAGGATGATGGATACCCATCTAAACCCAGGTTATTTCTCTTCAAACTGCATGTAACTACAGTTATCTTTTACATTATTGTTCATGAAGCATTTTTTGAAAGAAAAAGCAGTACATATGTCTCACACTTCAATGGAAATGTTCAAATATACCCAAAATGGCAGAGTTAGACTTTCTGGGTTTTGTCCAGGTGCTTCGATGCTCTTTTGTCCATTTGCTGCTCATATCAGACAACATCAAGTCTTATGAGAGTAACCTCTGCCATGCTTTGCAAAATCACTGTACAGATGTTTTAAATCATGTATCCCTGAAACAGAAGAGCCCCAAGTACATCTAGTTCATACAAAACCTCTAAAAGTTACTTGCAATTTAAATCCCGGACAGCAATAATTAAAATAACTGCATGAGGGTTTTTTCACTGTTCATTTGCACTGTTTTGTATTACCTTTTGTCTCTCTTGTTTCCACGCTGTATATTTGCAAGTGAAATCCCTTTTTATTAATAGTCTTTGCTTTTCAAAGAACCTCTTGAATTTCCCTTGTGTAAGGATTTAATAATAACAATAAGAGTGATGGTTAGGGTTACAAAAATGCCTTTTCTACCCTCAAAGCATCTCTTCCCATTGGCAGATAGGAGGAAATAATCATTGCACCGAATGGCAGAGAACAGGTAAATCTTCAAACCTTGTGGCTCTATTGTACTCCCTCATATCATCTGCTGCTAATATTTAATCCTTTCAAAAATCTTTTGACTGGCTCTTTCTTCTCCTCTGAGCTTCATTTTCCTAAATCTTTTCATGCATTTGATACAGTTAAGAAGATTAGACAGACTTAGGAGCAAAATTTCTTTCTTTCTTTCTCTCTTTTTTTTTTTAAACACGTGAAGACTTCAGGGTATCACTTAAGAACAAGCTATTTTCTGAAATTACGGTGATTATGTCAGCAGTCTGTAGAGCCACGTGGCACTTAACTCCTAATGCATTGTCCATTTATCTGAAGGAGTCATTCCCTGGAGTTCATTGGGGTTGGGACCAGGCCCTTTCCATTCATTACTCCCCACACTTTATCATTTCTTAATTAAATGGAAGAGAAGTGGTCCAAGCACCAGTGCCATGAGATACTGAATTTCTACCAAAGATATATAAAAAGAACATCTGTTCAATCCTTCATCATGTCTGAGGCTCCCAACAGTGGTATTTTCAGCACATAAAAAAATGTGCTGCCTTTTTCACAGAGGGTGACCATGAGGCTTTAGAGCTGGCCTAGGTGTGTGACACAGAGGAGAGCTTCTCCCAAGGGAGCCACTGGCTTCCTCTTCATCATGTGCAGAAAATTGCCTGGGCAACAGCTACAAGAAAGAAGTGGAGCTTAAAAAGCTTAATTCCCTTGATTTTGCCTCCAGGCTGCAACAGCTTGGGCACTGAATGCTGCTGTCCTCAATGGCTGCAGCTGGCACAGAGCTGTGCCGGAGGAGCTGCAGTGGGCTCTCTTTAGGAGACTCTGAATTACGGCTTCTGAAAAGTGCTGCTCCCCCACGTGCACCTCATCTTGAATTGTCCCATGCTCTGTGTATTTCTGTGTCACAAGAAAGGAAGGTAATGATGACCTTAGGAAAAAAAAAATTGTTCTTATAGCACAGAGTGGTGGAAGAAAAATTGTTGGAAGGCAACAGGATCATTTCAGGCTTTCAGTTTGTGCTTCAGCCCAAATTTCTGTCTGACCTTGGCCAAACCCAGTTCCTCTGCTTTCTGGCTTCAGACAAGAGTATCAGTTCCCAAAGGTAATCTGGAGATGAAGTCTGTTAATGACTATGAGACATGCTTGTGCAAATAAAGGCCCTAAAAGTGTTTAGCTAGACAGTACACTTTCAATAAATATTAATTTAAAGGTTTCTTTAGATTTTTGTTACAGTTCACTCATATTTGGACTTTGAAGTGTAGACAAGGCAAATGCCTGCCTGCTCACAAATGTTTTGTTCTTCTGGTTGTAAATATCCCACAGAGTGGGAGTTAAGGTTTACAAATAAGTGGTTCACAGAATCACGGAATACGCTGAGTTGGAAGAGGTTCTGTAGGACAGTAAAGCTTAGCAAACTTTCTTGTATTAGCATATTAATCTTGATAATGTGACTGCAAGCCTATGGCCTGAAATTTCTAAGTGGTGAAGGGGGCCTAGATCCCTGAAGCTGTGTGATTTAAACCCATCAAAAATGGTTGGATTTTCAGTATGTTTAGTGCCTACAGTTCCTACTAGATTAAGCTTCATTATCTTATCAAAAGACACAGTGGGAACCTCAGCACCAATAGTAGAACTAAGGGATTCTTGCCAGCCAATACAGCATTCATGCCACTGATCTCTTACTACAGTGAAGCTTGATAGCAGGAAAAGTTCAGCATGCACTGAAGATTTTAAGCATAAATAATGGAGAGAAACGAGATTTTGAGTTGATTGGAGTCAGTGGCTGTATTGATCACAATTCTGCTAGGCCTTTGTTTAAGCCTGTGGGATTGTTTCCCCTGTGCAGTAAGCACTTACCTGCCCTTAATAGTCAATAGTCTTTACAGAGTATGCAAATACTCTTCAAATTGCTAGAGTGACATGAAATAACCTTAGAATACAGTCAGGCCCCTGCAATGAAGAATTGAAAGGATAAAGCAAAGATAGTGTTGTTCCCTGTGGAAAGAAACGGGTTAAGGTATTTATATGCCTACTACAGGAGTGTATTCCTGTGCCAGAAGCAAAGATGCAATCACAGTAAAATTGAAGAAGGAAGGATACTGAGCAATAATGTACAGTAGTAACTGGTAAAGAAATCTGCAACATCCCACAGGAGGATGGTAACCAAAGTAGGTTAAATAAGTAAATATTTTTATTTTTGCCATATTTAAAAAGTGAGAAATTAATTTAGAATGACCTGAACATATTTTGCAAAGGGCAGTGCTGTTGGAATGGAATACCAATGATTCAAGCATGCTACTCATGTTTGTGATATCCACACTGATGACAAGTTGTCTACAGTATACACACTGTTGGAACATCATTAATGTTAGACCATACAACATTCTAAGATTAAATTTATAGAATGTTCCGACATTTTGATTTTATTTTAATATTGCTAATCATAGATCTTTGAAACAAATGTGATTAGTTAGACTATGTGTTACATATTTAAATCACCACTACTCCTCTATTTCACAGTAACTAAGAGCTCTGGGCAATAATAAAATGTGAGTAATGACCCTTTCCATTTCAGCTCTGTAAGCAGTAAGAGGTAGAAATGCTCACTGTTTATGAGAAAAGTGTGATTGGGGAAATGAAGAAGGGGTAATTGTTCTGCATTAAGTAAGCAAAGGAAAGTATCATATTTTAATGCACTCTCCATTTTATTACAGCTCAGTCAGATATTCTAATCAACTGTGACAGGAACTGAATGAATTGGCAGCACCCAAAGGTGCTGTTTATTAATTTATCGTAGCAAATAGTAATGGTATGTCAAAGTAAATTATGTCACTTCATATGTTGTATGTCTTTGTATAAAAATACCAGTAGCAAAAGAGTATTGTTCACTTCCCCTTTTCAAAGTCAAGCCATCCATGTGTTGTCTGGTTTTGTTTCCCTCCCTTTTCACTGTAATTTGGATTAATCATAGGGTAACTGTATAGGCAGTTAAAAATAGACACTCATGCATATGTTTTCCCAGAACCACCCCCAGACTCCTGTCTTCGTATTCTTTTGTGTCTGCACTAAGATAGTTAAATTCTGTGGACATTATCTGCTTTATATAACAGTAGTGCTTGGAAGTGCCACCAGAGTTTGCTTTTCAAATGGAGATTACATATATGTGTATGTGTCTAGATTAGCAGTAAATATGTATTATTTATACACATATGTGTATGTATACAGGTAGGTACACATAAATTCATAAAATAAAAAAATGGTTCTTAAAGCTAAGGGATGGCCATCTCTAAGGATAGACTGACAGGATTAATTTCTTTTCATCGCTGAGGACCAAAACATGAAACCTTAAGTGATTTGCCTAGTGCCTGAAAGTAATGTAGTGTCACCAAGAGGAACATAACCTACATCTCATTCACTCCAGGCCTCAACTCTTTCACAGTATTTTTCCTCTCCAGTAATATTTCCAATTTCTTCCTCCAGCCTCATGTGCCAGTGGTACACTAACTTTTATTAAAAGTCTTTTTGAAGTCAAATATCCAAATTCAGAGTTGATGGAAGGAAAAACAATTTTCCTAGGTTTGACTATATTGAATTGATACCAGTTCCCTGATTAAAAGTTACACAACTGAATGACCACTTTAGTGTCTATTTTTAACATTTTTCAAGTGTAAACTTTGAATCACTGAATGTTTATTAAATGGGAATGAAATTTGCTCCTGAATAGGTTAAATCTTTCTGACAAAGGTGAAATAAGGGAAAAGAAATATGCACAGGTATGTAATGTGAGTATTATTGCCTTGAATTTTCCAAACAAAATCCAGTTTACTGCCAAATACAAAATTTAGTTTGTAATACTGTTCTAAGGGCAAGTCAGAAAAAGTGTTGTATTAGTTGATTAGCCATTCTCAGAGGTTGCTACAGCATATTTCTGCTATTTAAATCGTAGTTGGGAAGAAACATGTCTGAATATTCAGCTTTTTTTTGTTTTATGAACTTATTGATGTTATTATATGGTATCCAGTGTTCATGGTAGCAGCAGTTAAGGATTTGAAAATAAACAGAATACTCAAAAATCAATATAAGCATTCACAATCCACTAGTTTGCAAAAGGAAAATCAAGGAAATTGCATCTGTGCACCTGCACAATATTCACAGTGACACTAAAATCCTGCCACAGATCCTATAGTCCCCCTTAGCTAGAAGTCAGTGCAGTTGCTTTTCTCCAAATGTGTCTGCAGATGTTATCTAGAGTCAAGACCTGGTTCTCCATCAGGGCCAGGAAACCACTGTTTTCCTAAACTGAGCTTCTGCTTCCTGCTCTCTTAGTGATACAAAGCAGTGGTATCCCTGGGCAGGTGATGCTTCGTTAGACAGCATATTTTGAGATCAATCTTTTCCAGCTTCAGTTGAAAATAAGTAATGTGAATGGAAAATAAACATTTTTCCACTCTAACCAAAGTGACTTGTCTATTGACGAGTTACATGGGTATCACTGTGCCTCTACATGAAGTGATTACAAGGAAAACTAATCCAATGAATTGCAAGAATAAATATGTTCCCAGAACACCTGGCTACTTTTGAAAACTTCTAGGCTTAATATGGAAACAGCTACATATGTACTAGCAGAAAATTTTATTGATACACCCTCATAGCAAAATCCTAACTCTAGCATAAACCAGTTCAATTTTTAGTTAGTTTGCATTTTGTACCTTGCTTATATACTCCTTTATTAGAATTTCTATGTTTCCAGTAAAAGAGGACAAGAATGTTTCAAAATAAACTGGAACATATGTTTAGTTACCTTAACCTTGTTTTGCAGAATTATTTTAATATTTTTTTTAAACCCACAGTAGTACAGGAAAAACTGTTAATGCATATGTGTTTCCCCTGGATAATCCAATGCCAGTTGATTCTGATAATAAGCTTCAAGAACTTTGTTGGAAAGGCATCCTTTGGGAAATATATCTAAGAAATCTTAGGAGGATCTAATCACAACATGTTAAGACTTAACAAAAGCTGATAAAAAATTCTTGGTCTTGGCTGTGAAAGTGCCACTATAAGCAGAAGGAAATGTGGCTGTATTTTTTTCTTTCCGCTGTTATGGTTAAAATTTAAAATGCTTAGAAAGCTATCCTACTTGGAATTACACTTCTGAGAAAAAGAATAGTTCCAGCTTTCACTGGATTGTGAAGTGTTCAGAAAATCACGATGACAGCATTATGACTACAGAGAGAGGAAAGCAATAGAGAACAATAATGCAATTGTTTGAAAGGGCTACTAAGTTTGGGTTCTGACTTCTGCCTTTTTAATATTTCAGAGCCACTACTCTTTCAGTTGGTGGACATAGTAATAGAATTTTCTTAAAGAATTACTAGGAACTCTATGAGACCAAAAGTCTCAATGAGATTATTTTTGCTTTAGATGTCTAAGCGAAGTGTAACTGTGGAGTTGGGTTTAAAAGCAAGTGATTGTAAGCAATAGGAAATCAGCAGTGATGATGAAGAGTGACTCAGATGTGCCAGTTTGTTGTGCTCTGCAGGCCATTTCTTCATTGACTCATTTAAAAGGACAGCATCTCTCAACAGCACTGAATGTCCAGACCCACCCATCTTGAAAGTTCCCATTAATTTCTTTACATTTTGGGATTAGGGATATGAGCACAATCTGTCTGAGATAAATTAATCTGATGTTAGGAGATAGAACATTCTTTAATTGTGCTTTAATTAATTGCATTTATGCTTTTAGACATGGAAATTATTGATGCTTAAGATGAAATCTGAGAATTAATAGGACCTGAAGTATTTTGCTGTATTTATTATTTCTGACAATTCATCACTTTTTCAGCTGTGACAACTTAAATGTGCTGCCATGAATCTTCATCTATCTAACTAGATCATAAATCTTTCAGGGGGTATAAACTCGAGCTATAGATCTTGGTCACAACGAAAATATATTTTGTTTCCGTGGATCTTTTATATTCATAAAAATGCACTGTATTTTATATGATTTTACTAATATTTTGCATTCACAAAATAGAGGGTGATTTTTGTTGGGTTTTTATAATGCTAATTCTGACATTGGTAGCTCATGCTATAAACCAGTGTTTCCCTGAGATAGTTTGTCTATATGGCTATTATTAATGTAGGGTGAGTTTAGACTGGATGTAATAATAATTTAAGGTTTAAGATTGAATTTAACCTTAAATTAAATTCTTCTTTAACCAGAGAATGGTCAGCATCTAAATGTGAGTAGAAATAAGCTTCAATTTATAATCCAGGCTTTCTGATATTTAAACATAATCAAGGCCTCAATTTATTTGACAAATTGGCACCATTAACACCGGTTATTTTTATTAAAATAGACATGTATGGATGTGTTCAGAACTTTTTTGATATTGTTTCGATCTTCATCGCTTCCATCTTCAGATCCTTTGTTAGATCATAGTATTTCATAGAGTTTTTCCAAGAAAATTTTATTAGAGTCCTCAAGTATTTCAGGAAAGATTGGGATAAGCAAAATGGGCAAAAAAGAGTTTAACAAAATTTCCTCCAGCTACTGCCATTTGTGCCTTTTTCTGGCATATTTTGAATCAGCTGCTTGTTTATTTTTATATGCTCACACACAAACACACACAGAGATTTGCAGCTTTAGCAAAAGTAGGATTGCTAGTACAGCAAGTGGTCAGAATCATAACAAAATGTGGGTAACTGAATGGGGAATTTGGCAAAAGAGAAAGAAAGGTTTGAGAATGAGGTGAATGCAGTGTCAGCAACTGATCTGGGTTCTGTTCTGTTTTACTGTCATGAATCAGCACAACTGTATTATGACTAGATAGCTGATTTTGTATTTCGATTTTAATTGAGTTTTCAATATATTAATTCTGTGGACATGTGTCTGAGTTTAATAACCTTCAAATACATGTTCAGATTGAATGACCAAGTCGATTATTTCCTCAAAAATACTTACTAGGATTGTGTTGGAGGCATACAAATGGCAAAGGAAACATAAATATGCCACTTGTTTCCAAATTAATTTCTCTCAATCTTGGCAGCATGTTTGTTATAGAATCATTCCTGTATTTTAATCATTCTCGTAGTACTGCAGTAAATGAAAGTTGCAGCACTCCATGCATTTGCTGAATAAATGAGCTTACATTTACAGTGCCATTTAAATCAGTGCTGTATTCTCAAATGTGGTGAGTGTGGTTTATTTGAATAGTGAACAATGGAACCTTCCTGTAATTGTGGTGTTCAGTGACTCAGTATGTTGTGCTTTCTCCCAGGCAGTATTTATCAGAATTAGCTAAATAATTCTGGTATATATTAATTGTTGACGGGAAAAGGATGAGGAGAGGGAGCAGTCATATATTGTTGGACAACCACTGTCTTGCAAAAGCAGTAGCATATTTATATATATATATATATATATATATATATTTTTTTTTTTTTTTTTTTTTTTTTTTTTTTTTTTTTTTTTTTACCTCTTGATCTGACATGGTTCCATTTGCAAGGAACTCTGAAATGTACTACTGCTTAAATTGTTTGCTTTTTTATCCTTCACCTTTCTAATGAGCAACAATGTAAGACACTTCCCACAAAGGAGAAAAGTTTTCCTTATTAGTGCATGTTCCTTTGTCAGTTACAAGAAAGCAAACTATGCTGTGTCTGGAAGCACATTTTCATGCACTGTGTAATTTAGCAAATGTTGTCATTGAGAAAGACATATTTTTATCATAACGTGCTTCCTTAATATACATAATCTGCATATCATGAGAACACTCGGTCTTCACCCTTCCCTTCTACCTTATTAAACTTCTAGCCTTTTTATCTCATCCCTCACACTGAATAATGCAATAAACTAGAAAACCAAAGGATGACACCAAACAGAAACAAAGAATCATCATTGAATAAGATAAATGTAGTGCCACTTCTGCTAATTCTAATTTACTTAGAATTTAGTGAGGATTATTCTGTCACATCATCCATCACAGAAAGACGTTAGGGTGGGGAGAGAAGTAAGCAATTAAAAACATGTTCTTCATTTCAGGTATTTTGTGATTTCTTATTCAGTTAGCTCCCATTGACTGCTCTGCTTTTTCTGCCAAGTATAAAATAATTTGTCAATTTTTAAGATTAGAATTAGAGTCCATGAAAGGGCTTGCATTGACAGCCAGAGAGGATGGAGTATAAATATATTTTCCTTCTAGAACAAGTGCTGCATTAGCAATGACAGTTGGAGCTTCCTCAGGCTGCCCCATTATCATGAGATTTCACCTTGGCCTGTGGTGTAAACACTTACTGATAAAATCTAATAATTTGAAACTCACGTTCATGGACTTTCACACAGCACAGTCCACCTGTAGCATTCCCTGTCTGAGGAAGCTATCAAGTCAAGTGCTGTGCAGGATCTCTAACAGGACTGAAGTACTTTATATGCAGTAAAGACAGTCAGAGCTATGCAAGCTAAGATAATAAGTGTAATCAAATTTCATACTCCGAGGAATACAGTGATTGCCTCAGGGATCAGTAAAAATGTAACTCCATATCCTTAGCTTTCATGCTGCCTCATGCAAGCAGAGCAGCTGTAACAGGGCAGAAAGTCCTCTAAGGCATCAGTTGTTGTCCACTTTTTCTGGCAGGGTACCAAGTTGTATCAACCAGTGGTTCAACAAACTAGAACCTATAGAATGGAGAAAAATCTTTGGTACTGTTCCAAAAATGGCAGTTGAGGGTGGGAGATTTTCTACACTAGAGCAGTTTAAATTAGAAAACATTTTACTTTAGACTCACGTTTGTCTTTGATTTGTATCACTTCGTAATCCTAAATACTTCAATTCCAATCTCCTAGTTAATATTTCTGAATGGAAATGTGTGTAAAGCTCTTGGCATCAATCAGATATTCTCTGTGCCAAATTCTGGGTCATGCAAAGCCTCATCACGCCACTTAAATTGGGGAGGTAATGCACTTTACTCCAGCTTGACATCTTGTCCTTAATTATTGAATTCCTTTGTGTCTGGATATCTGAGATAGAAAAAAAAAATCTGTGGGTACTTTTAAGCAGGCTGTAGACTCATTTGTGAGCCACAGGTAAAGCAACCTACATGTTTTTCTGTCCCTGTAAAGGCGGTGGGGAATACTGCTTATCTCATCCCAGCAAGGCTCTTTCAGCCCTCTTGGTGTATCAGGCTGGAGCAGAGGGTGCAATGTGTGTGACTGATGTCTTTGGCACTCACTGGGGATGAAGATTAGGGTTTAGTTTAGGGGTACCAAATTTCTGACATTCCTTTTAACTGCAAATAAGAAAAAGTTCCTTGGCAAGGAGCACTAGAGGGTATTCAGTGCTTTGAAGTGTTCCTGTTGCAATCAGCTGCTCGTTTGTAACAAGTTGCACCTGGGGAGAGAAGTGCATTTTTGTGGTGGTGCTGAGGGCCCAGCAGGTGTTCTGATCCTGATTGTCCTCACCTGGGCAGTGGGTGGTACTGACCCTCACTGGCTGCACCTGGCTCTATTTAAGGGCCTGCCCGCCTCACGCCAGACCTTCCGGACTTTTCTCTGAATTTCTGAGGTGATCTGTAGACCCGACCTTTCCCTTGAGGGAGCCAGCCGACCTCTGGGGGTCCATGTGTTGGTGAGTTCCCTACCCACCAGCGTGCCCTGAGTGTTTGCTCCCCTGCCCTCGAGCTGCAGACTCACTCCTGGTCCCGGTGTGCGATGACTCAAAGGCAGCAGGACGGGCCCCTCTAATGAGCAGGTATGTCCCAGTTTTCTTTGCTTGGTTTTGAAACCTGTTTTTCGTGGTTTTAATGCTCATTTCTACCTTGTGTATACAGCCTGAGGCTTCTTGAAACGATAAGTAGTGAATCTCCCCAAGGGAGGGAGGTTTTCAGGTCTGCATCTGCCTGGTTTGGTTTTGGGGCTTTCCTAGTTTGTTTCAAATTGATGTTCTGAACCCCATGAAATTTTCTGAAAGGCTTTGTGGTTCCTTCCTCATTTGCTTTCTTTTTTCCACCCTCCCTTAGAAATATCCCAGCCTAGCTGGTTTTTCCATTTGTTTATCTGTAGAAGTATGGGAGTTTAGGTGGTGTGCTCTAGAGATGAGGTGAAATGTAACTGGGATTTTTGGCCTTCCTTGCATACAATAAAACAAGATAATTTGCTAAAGTCAATGATGTATGAGCGCAAAAGTAGTTTTTGATCAAGTCTCATAACTTGGTGTTATATTTCTACTTATGTGTCCTCTTGTTCTGTCTTTCATAGATTTTCATTTTAATTTTGGCCTTTGTTTTGTTAGTACTAAAAGAAGATGTATGTACAAGCGAAAGCATTTGCAGAGGTGCATATAAAGTCCTTGAAAGATGAGGTGGTGAAAAGTTCACACTGGGAGATGATATTCAGGACTCAGAGAAAACTGTGGTGGTCTGTGGACAGACAAAGGCAGAGGGATAGGAGAGGGCTGATGCGGAGAGGAAGGTCATTGCTGCGTGGCGACTGCTGGCAGAGGGGAGGATGGAAGTATAAGTGCTGTACCTGTGTGCTCAGTGTGAATGCCACAGCAGCTTCAGTCAGAGAAGGTGTCCTAGTAATGGAAATAAATTGTGTGCTGTAGATTTGCAGAGGAAAACAGTGACAGGAGGACAGAGAGCAAGATGTTAACTGCACTGGACTTGGAAATGCAACTTAGATAACTGAGCTGAATTGTAAAAGGCAGAAGTAAAATTAGCTGACTTACAAAGGGGAACATGGAATGCTGAAAGTGAAAAACAAGGAGACTGCCTGTCTATAGAATACAGTAACTTAATGGAAATGCAGCTTTCCTGGCCATGGCCCTGTAGCTACCCATCTGAATATCTAAAGAGCAATACATCTGAAGTAGAAAGGCAGTTCTTCCCTGGTCTTTGCTAGGGGACGTATATCCTGGAGGTCTGAAAGCACTATCTAAAAGATAAATAAGGCTGAACCAATTTTAAGTATTAATATTCATAATGCTGTCTTGTACTTCCAGGGCAGCTTTGTCACAGATTTTGTTATCGTCGTACAAAATGGCAGCATGCTAACGATTGCTCCCGGTGCTTTTTTCTCAGCGCTCCCTGTGCTTTACATGAGTCACTTGGAATGTTAGCTGCCACAATTGCATTTGTTGTCTAGTTTATTCAGGTGTGACTGGGGGAACAGACTGAAGAGTTTGCTGGTATAGCTTCTTCCAAGGTGGTTGCAGTTTGTGCTGGCTGGACAACCTTAGATCTGCTGTTAAAATCAGCATCTTACACTTTGTACTTCACAGCTTCTGTACTGAGAATCAAATCACCTGGGTGGCTGCTGCTGGTTTTATAGCATAATTGAGTAGTCTAAGCGGCATCTTAGCAGCTGCTCCAAGAGGCTTTAACCTCCATGTATACACATTTCCTGGGATTTTGTTTTACAAAGAGAGGGATTATTGTCATATTCATTGTAATCACTTTAAGTACTGTAGGCCTGATTCCTGACTGCCTTGTACCTTCTGCAGTCATTTACAACTGCCTAAAAGAACTACAGTATGTGATGACACTAGAATGGCTGTGAAATTATTACATTTGCAGAAAGATTGATTGTGCATTGCATATGGCAGTGGAGAACCAGGGCATGTGCAGAATGAGTAGAAAGACAGTGCTAGTATTATTGCTGAGGTGTAAGAGGATACATGCTAGAAAAAAGGCAGTGGAAAGGAAAAAAGGTAGCAGAGACTTTATATTGTAATTCTAAATGAGGTTTCTATTCAACTCCATCTTCATGCCTACTGTAGTGCTTGGGTTTGGTGGGAGTTGTATTGATCCTCAAGGCAACCCTTACTCTAGACAGTGCTCTCTGCTGGGGTGTTTGTTTTTTTGCTGGATTTTTTTCCCCAGGTCTTTTTCATCAGGTATCTTCATCTCTCTGCAGTCTGCCATGCCAGGAGTGGGCCAGGTGTTTGGAACTGGTTGTAGGCAGTAATGATTTTAAGTAAACATAAAAGCGAATCTGCCACTGATATTTGCAACCAAAATGCGTCTTCAGTGGACTTTAAAAAAGGAAATAGTAAACAGACTTCTGCTAGCTGCACTAAAGTTTAGATTGAGCTTGCAGAACACCAAAGTTTGAGGTAGTTATGGCTATACTGCTTCAGAGATAAAGTTTGACTGGCAGGATTTCTCTATACTGAGAGCCAGCTTGCTCCAGACAGAGCAGAGTACAAAGAGCACAGAGACCTGGAGGTTCAGACAGGCACCTGAACTAGAGCACACAAAATAGCCCTTGGCTTCTGATTAAGACAAATCCCCCTTTGACCATGTATATCTGGTTAAACCTGAATGTTCTAGCTGTATTTCCACTCAAGCTGTAAATAGATATTCTTACAAGTGCCAGGGGAAAAAAAAAAGTTGCTTTGTCCCTTAGGGCAGCTTTATATGTCACTGTCTATGACTCTGATAGCACAAAATGTCTTAGTCATAAAATGTCAAATCTTAAGTATTATAAATAATCCAAAATTATATTAACATTTATTAAGGGGAATGTGGAGAATGCATTTCAGAGATTTTGTAGGGGTTTTACTAAATTTCCATATGAAAAAATCACTCCATTATTATTATTGTTTGAAAGTGCCATAATTCGAAGGTTAGGCTGTTGTCAAGGCGAAAGGTTCCATATTGCATTTTCATCCAAGCCTGACTGATTAAGGGTGTTGGGTAGAATATGTTTTCCTTCCAGAATCTTAATTAGGTTGACTTTAACTCGCGACGGGAGATTCTGCCAACTGTCAGCTACTGCTTGGATCTCTTACTAATTAAAACTCTGAGGAAGCTTATTAAAGGTGTTCAAAAAGCCAAATCTTCCTTTAAAATATCTCTGGCACTGCAACAAAGAATGTATGGCAGTGATATTGCAGCATAAATAACTTGTCTTTTGCTTTTCGTCTTTGCTATATGTGAGTTATATTACCTGGCTGGATGGGCCCTTCATTCAAAGCTCTTACCTGTCATCTTCTTGTGAATGGACTAAAAGGAATTTAAGGTGAAATTTTGCTGATATTCAGTTAAGATATATCTGACATTCAGATTTTCTCATACAATGGGTATAGCTGATACTGTAACACTTCTCCTGAGGTTTAATTTCTGAGGCAGCAATATCCTGTAGCTTGTAAATATTTTCAGTGTTGAAACAGATGAGAAAAGTTCTAATTAACAGCATTGTTGTGCTGCAATTCATGTTCTTAATTAGATGCTGCAACTGGGGTATATCAGTATTTTAAAGCTTTTCCAGTGTACCTGTTTCAATATGTTTAAAAAAAAAATTCTCCTTAGATATCCAGTCAATTTTCTAGGCCAACAAATATCCTAAACTACTGCCAAAAAAAATTTTGGCAGCATCTCTATTTCGCTGGGGACCTGGCAAAATACCTATTAACTTTTGTAAGCTGTCTGCAAAGGCAAAATTTTGCTATTATAACTGCATTTTATCTTCTGGGGTAGAGAAGATCTTCTCGGGTGCAGATAGATAAAATTCTAAGAAGATTTTGCAGAAAGACAAGTTACTGCAACACCAGGAGTTTTCAGATGACAGGGGCATTGAATGGATGGGATACAACATTTAGTTTTTCGGAAGGTACTGAACTCCTCTGAAATTGTTGTAATTTTGTCCACACAAGCATTTCCAAGTCATTTGTTGGCTTCTTGGTAAGGAAGTTAGGGGCTAGGAGAAACACTTCTGTGACAGATGAGAAAGCCTCTTGGTGAAGTTATTCTCAGTAGATGTCTGCTAAGAAAATTAACTAGCTGTAATAAGTGCTCCCACATGTTCTGGAAGGTGGCATGTAGCAAGATTTCTGATTTGTGGAAGAAAAAGCTTAGAGCTGCTGCCAAGATTTAGGGTAACCTGAGATTACTTGGATGTGTGAGATGTGGGATTTCTTCAGAAGAGGAGTTAGTCTCTTTGACTTCATGTATGACCTTTCTCTGGTCCTTCTGTCACTCATGATGGCAGGTGCTGCTGCCACTGTTGTCCCGGCACCTCACAAATATTTAAGAAAGCTCCCTATTTTTCTTTGGATGTTTATCCCCATGCCAGGTGTGATTTTATTGATGCTCAGGCTCTGATTATGAACCGTACTGGTGCTCCTGTTTTCCAGCCATGGGACTGTGTGACAGCACCTGTTGAGATGGATGGATGGATGTGCGGTGGGTGCATCTGGCTCAGCAGTGCAGTAGCTGATGCTGTAGTCATATCCCGATTTCTTTCTTCTTGCTAGCTTTTTGTTCCTTTTCCTATATCTCTCTTAAAATACATGCCTTTTGCAAGTAGTTCCCAAGTGTTCATCCTGATCCTCTGTAGTCCTAGATAGCTATTTGCAGGTAGGAATTGGCTTTTCCCAGTGTTGCATTTGTTCATTTACTTATTCCTAATCCGTAACAGACTTTGAGTCAGTATTGCATTGATCATGTTTTTCCCACTGTTTCTTCAATTAATCATGGTGTCATGTCAATGGTACTTATTTTCTGTAATGTAGCTGTAGTTTCTATAAGGTGCTAAAGCAATTCTTCAAGCATTTAACAATTTAATAGGTTAATTAAAGGGTAGGTTTTAATAGTTGAATTTCAGACAGTGAGTTTCATCATATACTTTGGGAAAAGATAACATGATTATTGAAGCCTCAATACTTAATATGCTTGGATATGTCCACTGCTGGAAAGAAGAATGAAAGTTTTTTGGGGAAAAAATGCCATAATAAGTTTACTTGAACACTCCCAAAGATGTACATTCAAGTTTATGCAATTCTGTTCCTTGATTTAATAACAAAGCACATTGAAGAATGAGACTAGAGCTATTTTTTTTTCACAAACCCTTTTTGGTGTGTATTTCTGTATGTTTATACAACTAAGTGTTTTCACTTTGACCCATTTCCTTTCCTCCTCTAAAAGAAATATCATAGCTTCTGTTCCTGCTGTTATAATGGATTAACTGGGTTTTTCATGGAATAAAGTTGCACATTTACTTAATAGGCAGCTGGGTCATCTAGGCGCAGCTGGGTCATCTAGGCACATCTGTGTCTCAGTTATTTTTGTGTTAAAGTTGATTAAAAATAATTTCTTTCTTAA